>CM077564.1:20127333-20714399 GCA_039657345.1 Stephania japonica
GACTTCAATTCCTTTTTTGGCTTCTTCTTCGTGAGTTTGTGCCATAACAATCTCTGGCTCCGATTGAGAGACTTCAAGTTTCCCCTCCAACTCTTTGTGATCACTCCAATACTCATACATACAAGGTGTAAGTCCATCAATAGCAAAGTGCTCTTTCATAGCAGGCTCATTTGCCTCAACACTTATCAATGTGACATCATTCAAAGTCTCCTTTTTATCACAACTTAACAGCACGAAAAACTCTTCTTCTTCAAGCAATCTATCAAGTGTATCAATTATTTTACTAGCAAGAGTTTCTATATTTCGAAGGTTTGAATTTATGTCTTTAAAGTGTTGTTCCATGTTTTCCTAACGCCGTAAGGTGTCTTGATGGAACCTTTGAGTGACAGAGAAGTATTATTTGAACATATCTTCAAGAGATCGCTCATCTTATCAAGGAGCTGGTGGGCTGGAAAAGGGATAACTCAAGTCAGGTTGTGGCGATGCATTACTCCAACAAGAATAACTCCCATACTATGAATTGGAAGGACAAGCATTGGTGGATTGAGCATAGTCTCTGCAAAGTCCACAAACCTCGACCTGTTACACATAAGAAGGCCAATTAGAAAATTCATGTCCATAATTTGACATACCTACCCCATTCCTATTTTTATAGTATGAGTCTTCCAATTGACTATAATTATAGGAATAGGGAGCCATAGCGGAGTTACCTACAAACATGCTAGAGACAAGGGTATAGAGAAACTACAAATAATAAAAATAAATAAATAAAGAAAACCAAAGAAAGAAAACCAATCCTCGGAAACGGCTCCAAAAATTGATGCCTGTCACATGGGTGACCCGGGTTTGATCCCCTGCAATGGCACCAAAAATTGATGCGCGCTGAACACGTCAGTAAAATAATTCCTTAAACACACTATTTGCAAATGGTAGCAAACGGTTGATCCTACAAAGATTAGTAATCTTTCTAATGTTCTAAAAGAAAGAAAAATTGGTGGTTTAGAGAAAATGACTTAATTAATTAATCTAGTTATTAAGAAATTAAATAATTAAAAGAAATACCTAGGTCTACAGTTCCATAAGACAAGATCAAGATTCAATGGCATATCATGGTCGTCAATCTTTCCCAAAACAATTATTAATTTAAGTTCCTATAGATTAGCTATGGAAAATCGACATCTGCCAGAAATTTCTAATTCCCCTAATCTCGATAGCTAGGACATCTACCACTAACTACTTCCCTAATTAATGTATAACCCTAGACATCCGCCGTAAAGTTTAACACACTAACCGTAGTAATAAACTTCTATGGGAATACTAATCCTAGATAACCGGATCGCGCCACTTCCAATTTAACCTAGATTCAATTGTTGCGCACTCAAGAACCGAAAGGTTTTGACGGCAATCGTGTGAATGTTTGTCACTTTTATTATCCCAAAAGTCAATTACGGATACAATTAAGTCAATTGACTATAGATTTTCCACCAAGAAACATGCACTGGCCACATACATACCCTAGGTTTAAAACATATTCATAAAAACCAACAACAAAGAAATAGAGGAAATTAAATAAAATAAAATAATAAAAATAATAGATCTCACAAGTTATGCCATGAATCAATAATCCTGAAATGGTTCACCTCTGACCTAGGTAATGATCTGATTAGCCGGACATGGCTACCCAAACGAAAATAATGCAGAGAGTTCTCTCAAGAATAGAAGAATCAAATCCTATTAATACCTAAAGTCCTAATATGAAAACTACTAAAAATTGATCTATGGAAGAAAGAAAACTGTTTTGGGCATTCCTTGCGTTCAGGACACATGTCAACGTCTGATTGGGTGAATTTTTGTGCATTGCTGACATGTCACGCTGGGATTGGACGAGAAACTGGTGTCGAATGACGTGGCAGAACGTGATTGGTGCTGAGAAATGCTCGTGATGTTCGGATGAGGGGTGTGGTGTGGACACGTGGCGGGCCAAATTTGAAGAACGAAGCTCAAGTGAGTTCACCGAAGATCTGGAAGATAGCACTAACGTGGATCCCAAGGCCGATCGATGCACGAGAGAGAGGAGACACTGGGCTTGGCGATGTGGCAACAGGCTATTGGTTGAGCGTTGTACTGTGACATAGGGTGACCAACCAGAATTCCACATGTGGCAACTTTGTGACTCTACTTACTCAACTGTACAGTGTGCAGTTCTAGACAAATCCTTCGGCACCCGATTACTACAAGTAAATACTCTATTTTGAGTATTTTTTTGCCTTGGATTCAATCATGCACTCCATTTCACCTGAAAACTAAAAATAAATATAATTAGGCATATATTTTAAAGCCTTTCTACACTAAACTATATTAACATAAATTATTAAATCTTATAAATATCGACCTATCAGTTTTCTTTTTCTCGCTTTCATGTTTCCTTTTCTTGTCTTTTAACAACAACAATTTTCAACATGGAAACCAAACACACACTAAATCATTGATTTCTTAACATAAATTGGGTTCTAGTGAACCCAATTCATAACCCAAACACCTTAGAAATCCTAGCCATAGATTCCTATAGCAACGTTCAATCAAGAGTTCGGCTAAGTGCACCCCACCATTTACTAATGGCACCCCATTTTGTGTGGCACCCCAAATTCAAATTTCAATTTTTAAGTGCACCTTACATTTTTACCAAAATATCCTTTCATCTGAACCAAAGCGCCCAAATCCAAAACCTTGGTCGATGCATCTATATTAGGTTCAGCGACATGTAGCTAGGACTTATCCACTAGGTTCAGTGTTGTCCAACCGAACTTCTTTGGTGAGATTTAGTTGACAACTTTCGACCTAAAGGTTCGGTGGGTTCCGATTGACTCCCCAATTAAATGTTCAGCAAGCTATGATCGACTCTCCAACTAGAGGTACGGTTGGCTCCAACCGACTCTCCAACAAGAAATTCGAACCTTCGAGGCCGAACCGCTCAATGATTCCTACAAATCATAAAAAAAAGAGTGTGTGGCTTGCATTAATCACAGTGTGAGGCATAAGGGTCATTTGGTAATAAGATTGACCCTTTTTTAAGTTTTACTTTTTTTGGGGTGCACTCAGTAAATGGTGGGGTGCGCTTAGCCGAACTTAAACCCAAATATTCAAGTTTTGAAAATAAGGACACTTTGAGAAAAAGACTCACCAATACAAAGCTTTGTGTTCAGCAAGAAAGACACTAATACCACCTCTTCAATGGCTGAAACAAGCTCTCTCTAAGTCTCTCTCTCTCATTCGATCCCAACCGCTCTCTCTCGTTCAATCCCGAGGTCTTTCACTCTTTCACTCCTTCCTCGATCTCTCGAACCCTCTCACCGCCTCATTCTCTTCTTCTTTTCTCTCTCCATCGACGTAACATTGGAGATAAGGATGGGCTCCCTCAACTTATATATTAATTCTCCTTGATATTCGCATAGCACAAATCTTGAGGTTGATCTAATAACCATTTACTAAAGTGATACTATCTCATTTGACACCATTTTAACTCCAATCATACACTCGCGCTCCATTCGAGGCAATGGTTCACACTATTTTTGTTCAACATTATAGGTTTTATCTATGTATATTTATATATATTAATTAGTTTACAAAAATATATATGCACCTATGTATCTCAACAATTATCAATTATCCGTGCACTCCAACAAGCACCCTCAGGCAAGCAAACTATTCTGCAACCCACGTATGTCATCTATGATTCATGTGTGTCATTAGGCACCTACCAATTTATTATTTATTTATTCATTTTTTATTATAGGCTTATATTAATACACATTAATAGCCTATAATTTAATTAATTCATTTTCACGTCAAGCGAACACAATACAGTTACATCAATGCACTTACACACTAATTGAGACAAACTAGACTTAACCACGAGACTAACTCAAATTCATTAGTGTTGGGATTAACACTAATCACTTATTCAAAGATACAGGTCGTTACATTCTCCCCAATTTAAAACAATTTTGTCTTTAAAATTAAGAGTTAGTTTAAAACTTCTTATAACTTCGAATATATGGCATGAAGCCTGTACTATCCTCTCTGTGACAACCCCAAATCCATCAGCCACTACGGCGTGTATCGCAGCTCACAAACTCTACTAACTCACCATCCAAATTTGTGTCCCACGGCCACTCATAACTCATTACTAATCAATTATTGCTAACTTAATATCGTTTTTAATTATAGTTTCAAGTTAGCTTATGGACTCGTTATTATCATTTAAGCTCAAATTATGCAGCGAAAGTCTCAAATCATCAAATGATACTAATTATCAATTTAAATCTTATTTAGTCTAATGTGGAAACTATATCAAGATGTCATCCATATATAGATGCCAAGTGTAATTCTCAAAATATCAAAATATTACACCTCAAAGTCATATGCAAACTAAAATATAACTCTCACAACCCATAACCAGCATAAACGCGTATAAAATGTAAACAAACATAGGAGTAGGGTAGTCTGCAATCAATTACAAGTAATCATCTAGCTTGCCCTTCCCTCTACTCGTACTAGTATTTGTACTTAAGCCATAAAAAAAGACTGATGACGAGTCCAGAGTGAGTAATCCCAAGGAAATTCATCAAGTAAATACAAAATGTAAAGTTACAGAGATCAAGATACTATAAATAAACATGTGGAACAAAAGAATACAAACAATTGCAGAAGATCATCGCATGAATATGAATAGTAAAGGAATCAACGTGTGTACACAATCAAAGTCAGACTAGAGCCATAATTCAGCTTATCTGCCAGGCACGGCTCATGAGGATGCCTCAAACGGGTGACCCTGGAACCTCTAGTTGGCCGGCGTAGACCACGGTGCACCCACACATGCCTATCATGCCTGGGTAGCATATTCATCGGCGCATGCCTAAACATATGCTATGGCTTATTGGACCCTATGCCCCCACAACGAATAAGCACTAGCTGGGGACGAACACAACCACTGTAAAATAATAGGAAATAAAGTTTATTGAATAAACATGACAATATTCAATTAAATCAAGCAATAAGTACTAAAATGAATTTCAGTTAGGATACTACACACCTTAAACCGCACTCAAATTACCCAATATACATCCCAGTCCAATCTCGTTCTTGCCTCGGAATGCTTGACCAATACCTGACTATGTTAACCTATTTCATTTTACTGTGTTAAGTGTCTTACCATTGAATTAGATATGTGGTATGGTCAAAATACCCGAAACAACCTTAATATTGGCCTCTGTCCTACACTCACCGCGCTAGAGAGAATGCCCAATGTGCTAGGCAGTCATCATTAACTCTCTAGAACTACCAGCGTGCTGGGGCCTCTGATAGCGCGCTAGGTAGTTTCTGTTCAAAATTTTAGCAGTCCTGAACTGGTTTCTAGCCTTCAAACCCCAAAACAACAACATCAACACCATACCCATAACACCAAAACCCACTCCATAACAGTGCATACACCCCATATCCAAATCACTATGAAAATCCATAAAATTGGTATCAAATTATAGAGAAAATAAAGGAGATTTGATATCTAACCTTTCTTTGTTGATCCCCTACTCACAAGGCCTTCAAATCATCAAGTCAAACACCTTCAAAACCCTTCATCTTCTTTCATTTTCGTCCAAATATGAAGATGGAGAGAGAAAGTGGTCAAAATGTTCAAAAAAACCACATATATATACATATCTCTTCATCAATTTTCAGATACATATCTCAAGACTTGTTTAAATGGCCAAGATGAGGTGAAATGGTCTCCACAACATGCCAAAATTGACTTCATATCAACTCTTTGTCCTTATTCTCATGTCACCAATTATTTGCCCTCCCGGACGTTCCAATATCGGGCTCCGAGCCACGTCCGGTGTCGTTCGTGCACAACGACGGTACCAATCATCTCAACATCATTTATTAGGCATATTTAGTCCCCCGTCCTAGTGTGCTAATCATACACCACCCGGTATCCATGTGTACCTGCTACACGCATTGGATACTCGTCACACCAGCTCACTCGTCAATGAAATGTATAAACACACATATTTGCGATGTAATTTAACTAACTTGGACCTACACATCGCACCTTCACCATAAGAGCACACAAAATGGACTATAAACCCTATCTGGTCGTGCTCCATCTTCACGATGGGACCCACGAACATCTCCAGTGGCATCCACGTTCGTAATTTCATCATCAATAACGGCCATTGAAAATCAGGACGTTACAATTCTTCCCAACTAATTTGAAATTTCATCCTGAAATTTGAGATAACTAATATCTCTTCTCTGGGAACTGCAATATTGATGCAATTACCCATCAGGTTAACTAACCTAAATAAATGTTGGTGAACTAATCAAACCCTAACTCTGGTGAGAAAATCAACCTCAATTATAGGTGAAGGAATCAACCTATCTCTCGTGAACAAATCGACCACTCCAGGGTAAAAAAATCAACCAGTCGCCTACTAATTCCTGGTGTACCAGTCAATCAATTCCTGGTGAACACATCAACCAGTCCCTGGTGAACCACATCAACCAGTTCCTGGTAAATTACATCAACCAGTCCCTGGTAAATTACATCAACCAATTGCTAATGGATTTCTAGTGAACTAATCAACCAATTTACAACCCCTAGTTAATGAATCAACTAGGACACATTAGCCAAAAAGTAAACTAATCAGCCTATACGCAACAAATGCATGAAAAATATAACTAGCAAAAATGTACAAAGATGACGTACCTAGAGTGTGTTTTCATGTCATCTCTCTAACAGGATATGTCACTTCATAAGCTCTCTCATCGGCCGGTGGTATCTCTGGTGCTGGAAAAACTCTATAACAATCCACTTCGATGTGGCCTCTCTGACCACACCTATAACACCTACGTTTGACACATCCTCTAGACTGTTGACCCTCGAATCTCTAACCCCAACTCTGGTCCTTCTGATCTCGGTCCTGTCGAAATGACCGTATCGGCTGTTGTGCCAGTCTGGTTACAATCTCATGTACTGCTTAACTATCATCATTGTTGAACTAATCATCAGTCTGATCCTGACCATCCTTGGGACTTCAATCTATTTGCCAGTCATCATACTCGTACTGATCATCCCTTAGATCACATTCTTCACTGAATTCATGATCCAATCGCAAGTCATCTCTGGGTGCTTGATGATCATATACCTGTCCCTCAAACTGATCTATCTGTCTTTTCAGCCTATGCTTAGATCGAGGACTCTGCCTTGACTGATCCGATTGCTCCTCGCTCCATGACAAGTATGTCTCACGAGCCTGTGCCTAGTAAAAAATGCACTGTAAAGTCTAGGCTCCACTCGCAACGATTACACCACCAATCTGCTCATCTAAACCCTTGATAAAGTAATAAATTTGAAGTCCCTCATTATTTTCCACATCCATGACATATTGTAACAAGTACCAGAACCTCTCCATGTATGCAAGCACTGACATGGTACCCTGCCTCAACGCGAGAAGCTCCTCTCTGAGCCTCAGCTGTATCTCTATCGAGATGTACTTACCAAGAAACAACTGACGAAACTCTGCCCATGTCATTGGCTCCAGATGTGTATCGGTGTATGTTGTCCACCAAACTGTCGCCTGACTTCTCAAACAATATCTAGAAATCCATGCCTGATCCGCCTATGGCACCTCCAATAACTAATGTAGTCACCGGTGCATCATCAACCAATACCTAGCTAACTCTGGGTCACTAACTCTAGTGAAGAATGTCGGGTTAAGCCGCATGAAGTCCTTCACTATCTTCGCTGCCTCCGACATCCTACTCCTGAGTGTCGATGCCACTATCGGTTGCTTTGTCATAACCAGAGTCACAGCGGTCATCTCTGCTGTTGTAACCACAGGCTTGGTCCTCTCCACTAATGTCTCTGATCTAGCCTGTGTAGGAACAGCGAGCGCTATGGCTACCTGTGTGGTCGGAACAATCAATATGGTAGTCATAGGCACCACTGCAGGCACTCTGAGCCTCGTATATACTCCATAAGCTCCGCCATCTGTGCCTGTTGTAACAACTGCTGATCTGTAACTCTTTGCACCATAATCTGCATATCAACTACATTCTCAGTGGGGTCACTGGTCTCACCAACCTCCTGATAAGTAGACGACTGAGTAATATTAGGAGCCTGCCTGTCCATCAATTGGCACTGCACACATGCATCGGATAAGACTCAGTATATACGCGTATAATATGTAGTACACAATCCAAACATACACGTATATAAATTCCTAAATCTACCTGCCTCACAGTAACTTCCCAACTAGAGTTCTAGGCATCACTTCGGGTTTCCATATCTAGGTTTATTAAAATTTATGCTCTTGTTTAACTCCAATTCTCGAGGTTTGACCTCGCTCTAATACCAAAATGTAACGGTCGCAAATCCATCTAAGCGACTACGGCATGCACACCGCCTACGCTTTGCCAACTCGCAATCTAGCTGTATCCCTCGGCCATTCATAACTCATTACTAACCAAGTATTGCTAACTTAATATGGTTTTCTTTAATTATAGTTTCGAGTTAGCTTATGGACTCGTTATTATCATTTAACCTCAAATTATGCAGCGGAAGTCTCAAATCAACAAATGATACTAATTATCAATTTAAATATTATTTAGTCTAATGTGGAAACTATATCAAGATGTAATCCATATATAGATGCCAAGTGTAATTCTCAAAATATCAAAGTATTATACCTCAAAGTAATATTCAAACTAAAATGTAACTCTTACAATCCGTACCCAGCATAAAAATATATAATATATAAACAAATGTACGAGTAGGGTAGTCTGCAATCAATCACAAGTAATAGACTAGCTTGCCCTTCCCTCTGCTGATACTAGTATCTGCACTCAAGCCATTACAAAAAGGCAGATGATGAGTTCAGAGTGATTAATCCCAAGGAAATTCACCAAGTAAATACAAAATGTAAAGTTACAGAGATCAAGATACAATAAATAAACGTGCAGAAGATTATCTCATGAATATGAATAGTAAAGGAATCAAAGTGCGTGCACAATCAAAGTCAAACTAGTGCCATAATTCGGCCTATCTGCCAGGTACGACCCATGAGGATACCTCGAACAGGTGACCCTGGACCCTCTAGGTTGCCAGCGTAGACCACGACGCACCCACACATGTCTATCATACCCGGGTAGCATATTCACTGGAGCATGCCTAGACATATGTTATGGCTTAGTGGACCTTATGCCCCCGTAATGAATAAACACCAAGTGGGGACGAACATAACCACTGTAAAGCAGTATGAAATAAAGATTATTGAATAAATAGGACAATATTCAAATAAATCAAGCAGTAAGTACTAAAGTGAATTTCACTTGGGATACTACATACCTCAAATCGCACTCTAATTACCCAGTATCCATCCCAGTCCAATCCCGTTCTTGCCTCGGAATGCTCGCCCAATACCCAACTATGTTCACCTAATTCATTTTACTGTGGTTAGTGTTTTACCATTGAAGTAGATATGTGGTAGGGTCAAAATACCCAAAACAACCTTAATACTGGCCTCTGTCTTGCACTCACCACGCTGGAAAGAATGCCCAGCGTGCTAGGCAGTCCTCATTATCTCTCAAGAACTGCCAGCGCGTAGGGGCAGCTGGCCGGCGTACTGGGCAGTTTATGCCCAGAATTCTAGTAGTACAAAACTGGTTTCTAGCCTTCAAACCCCACAACAACATCAACACCATACCCACAACACCAAAACCTACTCCATAATAGTGGGTATACACCCCATATCTAAATCACTATGAAAATCTACAAAATTGGTATCAAATTATAGAGAAACTAGTGGAGATTTGTGATCTAACCTTTGTTTGTTAATCCCCCACTCACAAGGCCTTCAAATCATCAAGTCAAACACCTCTAAAACCCTTTCTCTTCATTCATTTTTGTTTAAACATGAAGATGGAGAGAGAAAGTTGTCAAAATGTTGAAAAAAACCACATAAACATATATCTTTTCATCAATTTTCATCTACACATCTCAAGACTTGTTTGGATGGCCAAAATGAGGTGAACTGGTCTCCACAACATGCCAAAATTATCTTCATATCCATTATTTGTCCTTATTTTCATGTCACCAATTATTTTCCCCCTCGGGCATTCTAATACCCAAATTTCTCGAACCTCGCTTGGTGCCGTTCCCACACAAATGACGGTACCAACCATCTCAACATCATTTACTATGAATTATTTAATGAGTTTTATCATTTATTAGGCGTATTTAGTCCCCCATCCTAGTGTGCTAATCACACACCACTCGCTATCCGTGTATACCCACTACACATATTGGATACTCGTCACACCAGTTCACTCATCAATGAAAAGTATAAACACACATATTTGCGATGTAATTTAACTAACTTGGACCTGCACATCGCAACTTCACCACAAGAGCATACAAAACAGACTGTAAACCCTATCCGGTCTTGTTTCGTCTTCACTATGGAACCCACGAACATCCCCGCTGGCATCCACCTCCAAAATTTCATCATCAATAACAGCCATTGAAAATTGGGTCATTACAATTCTTCCCAACTAATTTGAAATTTCGTCCCGAAATTTGAGATAACTAATATCTCTTCTCTGGGGACCGCAATACTGATGCAATTACCCGTCAGGTTATCCAACATAAATAAATGCTGGTGAACTAATCAAACCCCTAACTCTGGTGAACAAATCAACCTCAATTCTAGGTGAACGAATCAATCTATCTCTAGTGAACAAATCAACCAGTCTAGGATAAACCAATCAACCAGTCATCTACTAACTCCTGGTATACCTATCAATCAATTCCAGGTGAACACATCAACCAGCCCCTCATAAATTACATTAACCAATTGCTAATGAACTTCTGGTGAGCTAATCAACCAATTTACAACCCCTAGTGAACGAATCAACTAGGACACACTAGCCCAAAAGTAAATTAATCAACCTATATGCAACGAATGTAGGAAAAATAGGCCTAGCGAAAATATACAAAGACGACGTACCTAGAGCGTGTTGTCATGTCATCTCTCTGACAGGATATGTCACTTCATAAGCTCTCTCATCACCGGTGGTATCTCTCGGTCTTTGGAGAAACTCTCTCGACAATCCACTTCGATGTGGCCTCTCTGACCACACCTATAACACCTATCTATCTTCGGGTTCTCCTTCGAGTAACTCATTCACTCTACTACCTTATGTCCAATTTTTTTATTTGTCAGTTGCTTTACTTTTTGTCTCGGTAACTTTAAATGTTACTATGAATTCTCCTCAAAGCATTTTTCATAAAACTTATTTTTGTCTTACCTTGTTCAAATTTCTTTTTAATTTTCTGATTCAACAATGGAATCATCACCACTCGACTCATGTTTAGGAAAGACACTCTACTTTATCTATCATGTAGATATTAAATAAAGTAAACCAATATCACCACATCATGGATTTTATCTTTCCATCAACCTATTCCCCAAAATCAACGATAAAAATCGTTTATCATGTCCTAAGTTCTTTCATAACTTAAAACTAATATCCAAATTATTGAACCTAGGCTTTGCTACCAACTGTGGCATCCCCTAACCCAATTAGGGTGATACTTGGCCTAAAATCGTAATAAGCCCAAATACACTAGTCGACTTAACAAGAGCCAACAATCATCTTTTGAGACATAATAAAACAACCTCGTATATCTCGCAAATCGAATTAAAGGGAATGAATAAAATACACAGCGGAATTAAATTTTTTTGATAAAAAGCAAGATATATTAGATATATATAAAAAAATTAGAATAAACCTCGATTATAATACAAAATCCTAACCCCTGTTATATTATATCATTTATACAAAATATCAAGAGTCTAGTTATACAACTCAAAAACAATTTCATACATTGGAAGGAAAATTGCTAAACTCCTAGTCTTTGTTAGCCTAAATATTTTTATCACTTACACTCCACTCGGAATTTTTATGACAACAAACAATGTAAAATAATACTAACAAGTTCATTTAGTGTTTTAGAATACAACATCTTGTTAGAAATTTCAAGTTCAAAAGGAAAGTTGAGTTATGCACAACTTCAAATCAAAAAGTGACAACATGAAGCTTGACAAGTTCAAGAATCGACTCATACAAGGAAGCAAGGACCGGAAAGACAAGACAATCATACATACATTATTTGTAAGGTATATAAGTTCCATTTCTACAAGCCAATACATTAGAATCATGCATTCCATGCGTTTCATTTTTCAAAGTACTTAAAGTTATTATTTTTGTGATTTTCTTTTTCGAGGTTTTTAAAATGCTTTTAAATGATGCAAACATGTTTTATAACATGTATTTAGGGTGTATGAATTGTTAGAATCGATTTGAATTCACCAGTATATGTTTAGAAGGCTTTTGGGTTGACATTAAAATTATTTATAGAAAAGCCCCTATGTTTTCATGAAACCAAAATTTTTGCTTTGCGGAGTTTATAAAATCATCCAGGATATCTAGACATATTTTTAAGACCTTATTAAACATGTATAAAGTGATTTCAAACATTTAGTAGAGCCGCATACGTGTTAGGAGGTCGTTTTGAAAAATTAAAATGTTATTTATTTAAAAGCCCCTATAGTGAACTAGAAATTTTTCTAAATGTTGGCCAAGCCATGCGTTGGATAGTTTCCCCAAAGGCGCTATGCGCTTTTCGACAAATTTTTTAAAGTATTGATCCATACCTTTAATTGGAATTTGGAGATCATTTTGGGCCCTTAGATCATATATAACGGTCATATAGGGTTATAAAAGGTTTGACTACTTGCTCAAACAACCAAGAACAGCAAACCCACAACTTGTACACCTATACTTTCAAAAATCCAAGTTTTACACACATTTGGGCTAGATTTTCGACCACATACACTTGGTGATTTTTGGAGCTATCGATTCGCCGATCAAAGCAACATAAGGGAGGTGTTTTAAGGCTTATAACAACCACTCTAAAACTGATTTTTGGACTTCACACTTGTGGTTGTAAGATTTCTTAATTTCTTACTCTTTTTGGACTTAATCTATACTTATTGATTGCAGTAATATTTGGAAATCATTTTTGTGTTATTGAACACTTTTGTCTTAAGTTTTGAAATTAAGCTTGATCTCTTTAAGTTTAAGACATAGTTGAACAAGTTATGCTTAATCTTCATTTTTAACAAAATTATTTGTTCACTTGATTTGAAACCGCACACGTTTTCATCAATAATCTTTTGTCGGTTTCTTGACTAAACATTGCACATACTGACTGATTTTATATATATTTTAGTCAGAGTTCATACTTACATGCATAGAAGTGGTTTAGCTCTAGGTGGCTTGTAAGAATTGGACTTATTGCGCTTTACTTTGTAAAGGGAGATTTTAATTGTATTTATCAAACCTTGATTGTAAGACTTAGTGGGATCTTAGTCGAAAGGAAATACCTAGTTGAGGCTATGTAAGGAAAAATCCTAGGTGAATCTAGGTGGTTGTATAAGACCTTATTGCGGTAAGATATCTTTTAAAAGACCTAGTTGAGGCTAGGCATCCAATAGGCTTACGTGCTTAGGTTGTAACACTTATTGGTAATATAAGTGGGGGTTTGAAAATCCTAACCGGGAGGTCGTGTAGTGGATGTAGATCGGTTAGATCGAACCACTATAAATCACGTATCTCATTTCCATATCTTTACCCCCTTCTTGATTGCATTGCATAGATATTTATTGTTGTTATGTGTGCTATTGTTATTATTTAAGCATAAAGTTTTAAAAATGCGATAATCACTCAGTAACCCAATTTACCCCCTTCTTGGGTGACTTTTAATTGGTATCGGAGCGGGTTATTGCTCCAAGTGTTACTAACATATCTTTGAGCGTTTTCTTACAAGTATGCAAACATTAGATTTCGCTCACCTTAGGGAAGACAACTCATCTATTAGGCCTCCCTACTTTGATGGGACCAACTAATGTCATTGGAAAGTTCAAAGACATTTGTGGGATTCTATCATGGATGGCTACATTCTACCAAACAAGGTCGGAAAAGACTACATTCCTGCTAAGACAAGACTTGAGCTATCTAATAATCAAGCTATGAATCATTTGCTTTATACACTAAGTGAAAATGAGTTCAACTGGATAAGTTCATGTGAGACGGCTAAGGAATTGTAGGAAAAGCTTGAAGTGCATTATGAGGGGACGCAACATGTCAAGAACATTAAATTAAGGATTCTTAAAGAAAATTATGAGACATTTCTAGTTGAGCCCTATGAAGACATAGCCACGACCATTATAAGGTTCACAAAGCTTTTGAATGAGATAAGAAACCTTGGCAAACATTATGATCAAGAGAACTCGGTGTACAAGTTCTTTAGAGGCTTACCTAAAGAATGAGATGTGGAGAAATATGCTATTCAATCGGCTAAAAACCTTGGAGACTACACTTTTGATGCATTATGTGGACAGTTGATGGACCATGAATTTGAGCTAAAGGACCATGCTAGATTGGAAGCACTTGGTGGAATGACCAAGCAAGAGTCAAAGAAAGAGAATGCCTTGAAAGCTACTTGTTCACCAATCGAAGATTATGTGAGTTCAAGTGAGAATGATTCCATTGAACAAGTGTCAAGAATGCTAAAAAAGGCAACATACAAAAGAGACAAGTACAAGAAGTACAAATGTGCAAACAAAGCAAGCAAATCACGCGAGATGAATTGCTACAATTGTGGTCAACCGGGACACATGATGGCAGAATGCAAGTACATGAAGAGAAGCAAGTGATACGACTCATCATCATCACCATCATCATCTAGGTCCGACTCTGAGTTGAAAAATGAGAAGGCTATCCTTTGTCTTATGGCAAGGAGTGAGGTAAGTGACTCTATCTCTTTTAATTGTAATGATATAAATGCATTGGATGATATGCCTAATGTTCATGACCTTAGGAATGAGTTGGAAAAAGAGGTCAAAAAGACCAAGAAACTTAAAAAGAGCTTGATCAAAGCCAAAGATATAGAGGACTTGACCATTACAGTGACTAAGTTCACAAATGGTACCAAGATGATGTTGGGAGTACAATGACGTGCTCTTAACAAGAGAGGCACGGGCTATGGTGCTAGTTTATTGAGCAATGGAAAGATATTGGCCGAATCTAATAGATGCCTCAAATGCAATAGATCACATAATATTGGTAAATGTGTCTTGAATAAGACCAATTGAGGTAAACTAGCATGGGTAGAAAAGAATGTCTATGATATACATTTTATGGAATCCAAAGGTGTATGGGTACCAAAGTTGAGTGTTTTCTTGATTTCATTAGGATGATATGTCTAGCATTAGTCACATACATCATAGTATGACTATATTATTCATTTTGATGTCATGCTTGTCTCTTATGTGCATTATTTGCGAATCAAGATTTTATCTAGGTGTGCATAAACTTAGGGAGAGCCTTTACTTTCTATCTTGTTATTAAGCATATACATGATGCATATTGAAAGGGGAGCCCTCATTTGATGTCATTTTCATGAAATGGAAGAGAATGTACTTGAGCTTTATTCATTGAAATCATACATTTAAAATTTCATTATTGGTATCATGACTTTGAACATGCGTGTTGATAGGTGGAGCTTATGCTTTCATTAGGAATCAATTATGCTTGTTTATATATGCATGTTGTTAGGGAGAATTATTCCCAACTTTTTTATGTTACCAAAATGAGGGAGAAATATTGCTTTGAACTTGCAATTATGAACTTGATAATATGCTTCATATTTATCTTTTGTTTGTCAAGTTCATGTTGTTTGTTATCATCAAAAAGGAGGAGATTGTTGGCTTAAGTTTTTTATCACTTACACTCCACTCGAAATTTTGATGCTAACAAACAATGTGAAATGGTACTAACAAATTCATTTAGTGTTTCATAATACAATATCTTGTTAGGAATTTCAAGTTCAAAAAGAAAGTTGAGTTGTGCACAAATTTAAGTCAAAAAGTGACAACATGAAGCCGGACAAGCTCAAGAATCGGCTCATAAAAGGAAGCAAGGACTGAAAAGACACGTGTACATTATTTGTAAGGTATATAAGTTCCATTTCTATAATCCAATGCACTAGAATCATGCATTCCATGCGTTTCATTTTTTCAAAGTACTTAAAGTTATAATTTTTGTGATTTTCTATTTCGAGGTTTTTAAAATGTTTTTAAATAATGCAAATATGTTTTATAACATGTATTTGTGGTGTATGAACTGTTAGAATTAATTTTGAATACACTGGTATGTGTTTAGATAGCTTTTGGATTGACATTAAAATTATTTGTAGAAAAGCCCCTATGTTTTCGTGAAACCAAAATTTTTGGTTTTCGGGGTTTGTGAAATCATTCGGGATGTCTAGGCATGTTTTTAAGACCTTACTAAACATGTATAAAGTGATTTCAAAGGTTTAGTAGAGTTGTAGAGGTGTTAGGAGGTTGTTTTGAAAAATCGGAATGTTATTTATTTAAAAGTCCTTGCAGTGAACTGGAAATTTTTTTAAGTATTGGCCAATATGTTTGATAGCTTTCCAGTTTCCAATACAAGGTGCAACGTCATGACAGAAATTTTTTCCAAGTATTTGCCAACAAGACTGTGTGTAGTCTTGACGAAAATTTTTCTAAGTGTTGCACAAAGGCGCTAGACAATTTCTCCAAATACGTTGTACGCTTTCTGAAAGCTTTTTTAAAGTATTGATCAATACCTTTAATTTGAATTTGGGGATCATTTTGGGCCCTTGGATCATATGTGACGGTCATATGGGGTTAAAAGTGTTTGACTACTTGCTCAAACACCCAAGAACACCAAATCCACAACTTGTACTCCTACACTTTCAAAAATCCAAGTTTTACACAAATTTGGGCTAGATTTTCGATTACATTCACCGGTCAAGGAAACATAAGGGAGATATTCTAAGGCTTACAACAACCACTCTAAAATTGATTTTCGGACTTCACACTTGTGGTTGTAATATTTCTTGATTTCCTACTCTTTTTGGGCTTAATCTATATTTATTGATTGGAGTAATGTTTGGAAATAATTTTTTGTATTATTGAACACTTTTGTCTTGAGTTTGGAACTTAAACTTGATCTCTTTGAGTTTAAGACATAGTTGAACCAGTTGTTGTGCTTAATCTTGATTTTTAACAAAATCACTTGTTCACTTGATTTGAAACTGCACACGTTTTCATCGTTACTCTTTTGTCGATTTCTTGACTAAGCATTGCACATACTCGCTAATTTTATATACATATTAGTCGGAGTTCATACTTACATGCATAGGAGTGGTTTAGCTCTAGGTGGCTTGTAAGAATTAAACTTATTGCCACTTTACTTTGTAAAGCAAGATTTTAATTATATTTAGCAAATCTTGATTGTATGACTTAGTGAGATCTAAGTCGAAAGGGAATACCTAGTTGAGGCTAGGCATAAATCCTAGTTGAGGCTAGATAAGAAAAAATCCTAGGTGAGTCTAGGTGGTTATATAAGACCTTATTGCGGTAAGACAACTTGTAAAAGACCTAGTTGAGGCTAGGCATTCACTAGGCTTGCGGGCTTAGGTTGCAACACTTATTGGTAATATAAGTAAAGGGTTTGAAAATCCTAACCGAGAAGGTTAGGTAGTAGATGTAGATCGGTTGGATCGAACCACTATAAATCACGTGTCTCATTTCTATCTCTTCTACCCCTTCTTGATTGCATTGTATAGATATTTATCATTGGTATGTGTGCTATTGTTGTTATTTAAGCATAAAGTTTTAAAAATGCGATAATCACTCGATAACCCAATTCACCTGCCCTCTTGGGTGACCTTTAGTCTTGCCTTTGTTTTCCATTCTAGCATGTTAACCAAGGTACCTAAGATTATTGTAAAGGGAGAGTGAGCATTTAATGGGCTATATTAAGTGGTGTTCACTTAGCCATCAATTATCTACATAATAATCAATGATATGCAAAATCAATATGAACCAATGATAGGTAATTGGGTATTGAAAAACATATAAATCAATACATAAGTAGAAACAAGTCATTCAGTGTAATGTACCTGTTCTGTGACTGTCATTTTTCATTTAACTTTAAACCAAAGAAAACCAGAGTTGATTACTCTATTCAAGGCTTGTATATTACCAATGAAACTTTCACAACGATCCCTTACGTAGCTTCTCTAAGTGTATGCAAGGGCATTTAGGTTTTGAAATTCTAAATGGGTAGTGAATGGACAGGGTATTGTAGCTAGAACTGGAATTGAATTCTAGTTACCATTTTAATAGAGATTGATACTTATCCAACGTTCTTTGAGATTGGTTCTTATCCACCGCTCTCATGTTAACCATTGAAGCTTGGTATTTATCCACTAACTTAAATGTATTCCATGAAGACTGGTACTTATCCGTCAACTCCATTATATTTAAGTTATTGACATCCACACTTCCGTTATTTTATTTAAAGCAAAACATTTAAATCATTAAAACAGTACACTGCCCAAACACAGTCCGTAAGCTAAGTGAACTAAATATACTACCATACGTAGCATAAATGATAAATAAGTGAACCCCACTTGCCTCAGCCGTTGTTTCCTAACTCATTACTAACCTTTCGTTCCTTTAACACGTGTTCACTGGATAAATATACACAAAATGGGTCAAAATATATTATTTTAAGTCTTAAACTAGTCCTAGTATCTTCCTAGTACTCTAGAACAATTCCCATCCAAATCCCACCACTCTATTCTTTCATTATTATTTTTTATCAAAATTGGGTTCCTAGCTCATTGCACCAACAATAGTTGCAACAATTGCACTAGCTATAGCAACTTCAGTTGCAATAACAACATTTCAATTGTGAACAAGACTATATAAAATAATAGCAACTTCAGTTTGCAACGCCATTATTATGAATCCATATAAACCTTCAAAAACAATTGCAAATGCCCTCAAAAGAGCCTTACATGGACTCAAACCATTCTATTGAATCATTTTTATCGGTTCAAGAGATCAAAATATCAAGATTCACATGCTTTTCTTATAGACAAGTTCAATTCTTCCACAAGTCATCAAAAATAGACTATATATATTGAGCTTCAATAACTGATCACATACTTAAGGTGAATAAGGATAATCTAACCTCATTAAAATCCATTTATTTTAGAAAAATCTCGCAACTACCCAAAAATCAATGTTCTAGCTATAAAATCAAATTGAACGTACAAAAAAACTCACCAACAATAAAACACTAAAAACTGATTCTAATGAGTTAGTTAAACCTTCAGTTTCACCTCCATCCATGTCGAAAACCCAAATATTTAAGCTTGATAACAATTCTCATCAATTTTAGCCAAAAACATAATTTTAGAAATAACCGAATGCAAGCATACAACCAAATACAATGCTAGTTCATTGTAACTGGGAAACATAAGTGAATGCAAGTACTCAAAAATAAAGTGTGCAGTAAAGTAAATCAAACTCGAGACACTAGAGGATTGTTCACGTAGTTTGGTCTACGACCTACATTTGCAGGGCTACGCCTAGATGTAAAATCTACTAAGATAAAAAGAGTTACAAATTTACGCAACACCTGAACTAGTGATCCTCTTTGCTAGGCTTGCTATACCACCCTTCACCTTCACAATTGACTTCATGCAAGTATCCCAATACTTGCACGGTAAGGCTCCCCTTCACTGGAATTTCCAAACTTTCACTCGGTGCGTCGAGCTCTCCTTCGATGGAATACAAGTCTCCCACTTGCACTATGAGACTCCCCCTCATTGGAACACCCAAGTCCTCTTGGTGTTTACATCTTGATAGAAGTGAGCAACACTTCACAATACAAAGTTAATAGGCATACAAACTCTATAAACTTTGACACAATATATAGATGATGAAGTACGAAAAATCCTAACTACATATCTTACCAACATGCTTAGGATCTGCCCAATCTTCATCTTTAAACAACTACGTTTTGCACACTAAACACGTGGTTATAAGCCTCTGAACCCAAATACTAACTTCCAAATGATTTTTAGATGCTCATTAGTTAGTTGTAGATAAGATCAAATCCAAGGCAAACTGGATTCAGAGGCTCAGTTGCAATGACCCAATCTGCATCTTGTTGCAATTGCATATCTTCACCAAATCACCTAAAGCTTATCTTCTGATTTCAAGCACGTGAACCATGCTTTAGGTGAGTCATTTACCTAACTAAGAACTCGATCAACATGATGACAACATAACTGGTCGATCTCAATCATAGCTGGTGATCTTGACATAAAAAATCTCCCTTATTGTCATTATGTTAATTACAAGGTAAATGAGGCAAGGGAGCAAATGTATTAGCATTAAAATGAAGGACTTAATTAGAAATAAATCCAACCACCTTTTTTCTTTGTCATAAAGAGTCACATAAAATCATCCTCATTATGTTCAATACTCTTTCAGTAACAACAAAAATTACGAAAGTAAAAATATATATACTGTTGGGGAATTTTAAATAGAGTAGTTTCCAGATATAGTTGAACATGGTTTCAACAGCTTACATTTTTAGTTATAACCATACTTCAAATCCTCTGGTTGTAACTAACTTCAATATCTTTAAAAATGAATAAGTCTTCAAAACTTCCAAGATGAAAGTAACATTTGCAGAGTTTAACTAACTTCAATCAAACATACTTAAGAAAGTAAAAAGAAAACACCTCCACAATATCTTCAAAACATAACCACCACCAGAATTAATCGTCTTCAAAATGATATTGTTGAGGTGTTTTCTTTTTACTTTCTTAAGTATGTTTAACTAAAGTTACTTCTTTGGGAATTATCTCTGCTAGTGTTATTTTCATCTTGAAAGTTTTGAAAACTTACTCATTTTTGGAGATGTTGAAGTCAATTACAACCAGAGGATTTGACGTATGGTTATAACCGAAAATGAAAGTCGTTGAAATCTTGTTCAATAGTATCTGGAAGTCGCTACAATTGGAAATTCACCAAAGAAGATGTATATATTTTTACTTTTGTAATTTTTGTTATTACTGAAATAGCACTAAACATATTGAAGATGATTTTATGTGACTCTTTATGACGTAGCAAAAAGGTTGTTGGTTGTAACTGGGAAACAAAAACAAATGCAAGTACTTAAAAATAAAGTATGTAATAAAGTAAATCAAATTAGAGACACAAGAGGATTATTCACGCAGTTTAATCCACGATCTACATCTGCGGGGCTACCCCCAAATGTAAAATCCACTGAAATAAAAGAGTTGTAGATTTACGCAACACCTAAACCAGTGATCCTCTTTGCTAGGCTTGCTACACTACCCTTCACCTTCAAAATGGACTTTACGTAAATCTCTGGATACTTGCATGGTGAGGCACCCCCTCACAAGAATACCCAAGCTTTCACTCGGTGCGTCGAGCTCTCCTAAATGGAATATAAGTTTCCCACTTGCATTGTGCGGCTCCCCCTTCACTAGAACATCCAAGTCCCCTTGGTGTTTACATCTTGTCAAAAGTGAATAACACGTTCACAATATAAAGTTAACAAGGATACAAACTCTATCAACTTTGACAAAATATATAGATGATGAAGTACAAAATATCCTAACTACATATCTTAACAACATGCTTAGGATCGGCCCAATCTTCATCTTCAAACAATTACGTCTTTGCACACTAAACACGTGGTTATAAGGCTCTTAACCAAAATACTAACTTCCAAGAGATCTTCAGTTGCTTGTCAGTTGGTTGTAGATAAGTCTGTATTCGTGCCGCAATTATGTATGTTTGTTATACTTTTATGTGTCAAAGTCTCTTAAATATATCCTAATACATTGTATTTTGTATTTTCAGTATTTACTGGCCTACAAGGTTATTTTGGAGCAATTTTAGAGTTGGATTATTGAGGCTTCTACCCTAGGTCAATCTGCAGACATTGTTTATCTTATAATTATAGTTAATAAAATAGAATTTTTTCATTTGTTGTATTATTATAAGTGATTGAATATTTACTTTATAATAAGATCCATGGGTATTTGTTGAAATATCCTAAATATCCCTAGTCGATCATTATACAGGGAACTATAATGAGTTAAGACCAATGTAAGTGTTGATTGATAGTCATATAATGATCATGCATATAGGAATACGAATTGAGACCATGAGTACTTGTTGAAGAACATGATACTGGGCCTACCTACTATTAGAACACCATATGGATTAAGTTATAAGTGTTACACTTAATATGTATATCATTTAGTCCTTCGGCTTGAGATTACCATAGACTTCAATATTATGAGCATGGTAATTTGACACAATCAAACGTTGTCTTTAACCAAACAATTATAAAGATTGTGATTGGTTATCATGTGAGCAATATGTGAAGGTGTGTAATCAAGATACAATTTGTCCCCTCGTAAAGAGAGAGATATCAGTGGATCCCTCGATATGTTAGATTGTTAAATGGCCAAGTCCAAGTGAATTGATATGATCAATGTCACTTGGATGTTTCATTCAACCTAAAAATCGAGACTAGTACAATTGAACATTAAGGGTGACTTTCCATGCCTTATGTTTAATCAAAGGATATCGCACGACAAAAAAAATATGATATATATTATTCATTAGGTTGTATCGATTTTGACATTCATGCTACTTTGGTAGTCATAATGCCTTGCTAGAGACCGCTTATGACTAGTGTACCAAAAATAGCTTTTCGTTCACTACCAACGTCGCATGAACCTATTGGGTCACCAAGATCTCAGGGCTATCGAACTGGAATTGAACACTAGAACTTAATATGCTAAGGTTCACCAACCGATTGCCTAGACTTTGAGACGCCTTATAGGGTTTTGAACTTAATGCTTTAATGCTTTTACGTTGCTCGCAGAGACCTATAGAGCCTGAGAGTTGAGATAATATTCTCACCACTAAAAACTTGGGATGAGATGAATTATAGGATACCTAATCTATAAATTGTGTTAAACACATCTTTTGATTCATTTGTCGCACATTTAATTTGATTGATTAATTTACGTCTAAAATAAATTCTACTACTTGTTTGTTTATGTTACAAATCGCCTAATCTACTCTAGTGTTATGCATAACTATTCCTTGTGGATTCGATAAACCCAACGCAAACATTAGTTCGCATCACTATTACTTCCGCGAAGCCCTACACTTGGGGCTCGCCATCAAATTCTTGGCATCGTTGCTGGGGATTAGTTTGTGCTAGTGCTATAGGAAAATTACGCAATAAAAGTTGGTTTATGCCTTGTGTGTGCATTGCGACATCAAAAAAAAAGTTTAGGGGTGTTAGTTTAGATTATTTTTACTCATAAAAAAATATGATCGGGCTGAGGACTTACAACTTAGCACTGAAGGGGAGGCAACCCATTGTTTTGTATTTTATTAAGTTTTAGTGTCCATTTTTGGTGAAACCCTCTATTTTGTGCTCTTTGTAGGTTCTGGTCCACGTTTAGGGGAGCAAGAAGCTATCGTGGATGAGAGCGAGACTATCTAAGTGCAATCTGTCAGGTATATTTTAAATTAGTATGCATGGTTCACTCCCACGATTCCTTTCCTTATTTCAACAAGACGGATGATGCCATGAAATACACTACCCCACCACACACGTCTTGTTGAAAGTTGTAGTACATTTGATGTTCTACATATTTGTATGAGCTGCGAGATGTTTTATGGAACCATAGCCTATGCGCGTGGGATTTATTGTGCAATTTTTTCGGAATTGCATGCATAAAAGCTTTTCTTGAGCTTTAATGATTTATACCTGACATGATTGTAACACTTTTAGTCTCTTGTGGTCATTTGTTATGGGTTATGTGCTATGCGATTGATTTTCAATATGATTTGAGCATTCATTTTGGAAAATTGACTTCGGGCTCACATGATTGGGTTTAACATTTAAAGTCAATTCCTTTATTCATTAGTTCTTGCTCTTATCATGTTACAGTCTTTAAAAGTATTCCGAAAGTCCCCAAGAATTTTTTTAAAAAAATTCAAATAAGACTTATTTTTGTCGTTTTGCTAATTTTGGAGACTTTGCCACTTATTTACTTGTATTGTAGTTAGTTTACAGTTCACAATCATTCTTTCTCATTTTCATCATATGTCACTTGTTCCCGTTCACCCTCTGTTTTGTTGTCTTCATGGTTGTTTGACTTCTGACTTTGTTTTAAACCTTGATGATAAGGCTTGGACTAAGTTTAGGGGGATATACAAGTTTGAAGAATGATGGTTTGAATATTTTTAAGAATGCAAGCTTGACAAGTAATATCATTTCAATTTTTTTATGAGCCAATGCTTGCTATGTATGGTAGTGGTGGTGTTTCCCTCCACTCTTGTTCATTTCAACTCTTTATCTACCGTGTTCTTCTAGTCTATCTGCCATTTTTCTCGTCGTTTCATTCATTTATGCATCATCCATTCATTTTAGTTCATAGCATGCATGCATTTTTTTAGAGTGCATTGCTTCTTAATTTTGTTAATAAGCATGTTATGTTTCATATGTTTCATGCATTTAAGTGCATTTAGGATCATTTAGTTGCATATAGGGTTGCCCAAACTTGACTTTAGTGCCTATAAGTTGTGGATTTTGTTTATGTATGCCATTGAGATGCGGACTTAGGATGATGTAAGAGACTGCACTTTGTAGTTTCCCTGACATTGTTTGATTATTGTTACATCGTAGGGTCTACTACGATGGATAAGGTCATGTGCTTGAAACGAAAATGGGCAAAAGATCAAAACTGTGCAAGTGAAAAAAGTTAGATCTTTAGGGTCCTAGAACAAGGCTGCACTCCACTCAAGGCGAAATTTTAAAGACTGAACCATGTGTAAGGGAAGGATTTTAGGCCATATTTGCATAAAATAAATAGCCTCATAGCCCACCTATCATCATTTCCACTAGTTAGCCTTTTTTGAGTCTATTCTACCATGTCTTCGTTGGCACCTATCATTCAACCCAATAAACCACATAGCCTTTATATCCATGTCACCTATTTATTGGAAAGCCTAGTTTAGACCAAAATTTTGCGTAAGAGAGCTTGTGTGAGCCAAAATTTAAGAAAAGCCCAAGTTTGGGGGTTGTTTGATGTTTGTAAGTGTCCACAACTCCAAAAGTTTTGAAAGAAAAATAATGTGTGAAAAAAACACTTGAAAATAAAGGAGTTGAGGAAAGAAAAAAAAAGGAAGTGATTCATGAATTGAAAGTTCAAATTTTGTTGTTGTTCACTTGTTTTAGCTCTTTGTGTTGTATGTATGGTCTATGCTAGTGTTTCCAACATCCTTGAATACATAACAATCCTTTTTCATTGTTAAGCCTAACCAAGCCCCTTTATAACACAAATAAATGTCCTACTTGACTCGTATATGTGTTAGGTCCTTATGAGTGGAGAGTTTGAGTTGTAGTCTCACCTATGGAACTTCTGTGCATTTCAATGCCTTATCGTGAGATAGTAAACTTGCGGCTTGAGTGTATAGGCTAAGAAAACTCATTATTAGTTGATAGTCTTGGTTTTTGACTGAATTTTAGGTTCTAAAAGTGTGATATTTGATTAAGCCAGGCCTAAATTCTTGACAACTTCTAGTCTCCCAAGTCTCTTGAGTTTGTTTTGATTTGGTATCTAGTGAAACCAAAGGATTTCCCCTCTTGTCAATGTTTGAGCTTAGGATCATTTAGCTAATTTGCATTGAGTCATGTCATTTCCTAATGTGTTTTTGTTCATATTGTGAGTTCTTAGGAATGCATTAAAAGTCTAGATTGCATAAGTTTTGCATGTCTTATTGAATACTTATTTGCTCGAGACGAGCAAAATTTTAAGTTTGAAGGTATTTGATAAATCCAGATTTGTGTCGCATTTATATGTATGTTTATTATACTTTTATGTGTCAAAGTTTCTTAAATATATCCTAATAAATTATATTTTGGTGGCCCCTCGAGAAATGTATTAGGGTGGTTCATAAGGCAAATGAGTGGAGCAAATGGAAAAGTTGTGCAATTAATTAAAAAAATGAAAGGAGAGATGCAAATTCATGGGAATAGAACGTGTGTCACTTTACCCCAGGAAAATCTCTATCAAACCAAGCTGTTAAGACATTTGTGAAAAAAGTGATGAGACTTGTTATTATTACGAAGTACAAAAACCAACAAAATGGAATGAAAATGCAATTAAAATTGCATTCCACAGGAATCGAACTCGCGACTCACCTGCACGCCTATACGGTCCACCAACAGTCGAGCTATCCTTCGATCTTCCTTGGGTGACGCATCAACAACAAATATATACACCTATATATACCTCATCACTTATTAATTTTCCCTGCACGCCAACAAACTCCCTCGGGAGAGCACACTATTCTACAAACCACGCATGTCATTTATGACTCCTGCATGTCATTAGGCACCCACAAAATTATTATTTATTTATTCTTTTTCTCATTATAGGCTTATATCAATACACATTAATAGCTTATAATTTAATTAATTCATTTTCACGCCAAGTAAGCACAATACAACCACATCAATTCACTCACATGCTAATTGAGACACATAAGACTTACCATAAGCCTAACTCGAGTTAATTAGTGTTGGGATTAATGCTAATTACCTACTCAAAGATACAGTCCGTTGCAGATAACTGGCAAGTAGATCGAGGTTGCAGAGATGATCAGGATCGGAGGGATGGTTAGTTTAGATATGATGATCATCAGGTGGTACGTGCTATTGCCCCTACACCCGCTGAGCATCTAAGACAAAAGAGTAGACAGGACCGAGTTGATAGAGGCTATGATAGGGGCCAAGGTCAAGGTTTGTGATAATTAGTTTGACAATCTGGATGGTAGGATAGATGAGTATGTTTCATATGTGGACAGAGAGGTCACATTAGGGCTGATTGTCAAAAGGCTAGGGTGAGGGCCCATGGAGTGACTTAACCGGACAGAGATGCGACCTAACAATTCGTTGATGGTACGTTGTTTATTTTTGCCAGACCCATGAATGTTATGATTGATTCTAGGAGTGCATTGTTTTTTATTTTTGGACGAATGGTAGGTGAGTTAGGGTTATCGACACATACATTAAACGCGCACCTTGTCCTCAGTACGGTCGCTGGGGATACGATATACCCTAATCGGATATGTTGGGACTACACAGTAGAGATTTAGGGACACCAGTTACTGATAGATTTACACGATCTAGAGTACCTTGAGTTCGACGCACTACTTGGGACGGATTGGTTGATAGTATATCATGCACAGTTGGACTATCTTTATAAGCCCGTCACGTTTCATGTTTCAGGGATATCAGAGTTCACGTTTACCGGAGTTGCGACTGCATTACCAATTACTAGAGGTTGACTAGCTAGGACTCACGAGATGGAGGCGTTTGCCGTACTTGTTGAGCTAGAGTTGAGGATAGTGATCAAGATTGAGGATGTCCCAGTTGTTAGAGATTTTTGTGATGTTTTCCTAGATGATTTGCTAGGACTACCACCGCGTTAAGGGTTGAGTTCCTCATCAAGCTTCTACCACGGACACAACCAATTTCCAGTCAACCATACAGGATGTCTGCATAAAATCAGGAGGAGTTGAGGTCACAGTTGGAGTATTTGTTACACAAGGACTTCATTCATCTGAGTATGTCTCCTTAGGGAGCGCCGTTCTTTTTTGGAAAGAAAAAGGACGACACAATGAGGATGTGTCTGGACTAGAAGAGGTTGAATCATGTAGCAATTAGGAATCGTTACCTACTCCCTAGGATCCATAATCTGCTTGACCAGTTGGCTAGTGCCAAGTTTTTCTCGAAGATTGATCTACAATCAGGATATCATCAGTTGAGGATTTGAGAAAAAAACAATAAAAAGAATGCCTTCAAGATGAGTGAAGACCCATTAAATGTTCCCTTTTATATAAGGATTTTGCTATTTAAACTAGATTCAAAGTTGTGATTTATGGTCCTAAATGATTACTTTTGAGATTTATAGGTTATTTGAGTGTTTGTGCGTCTGTTAGACAAATTCAGAAAAGAAGTTAAAGTTTGGTAAAAAACTAGCACGGTTGCCACTGCTAGAAGCAGGGCATGCCATCAGGATGGACCTACGGCGCCAAGCAGGGTGCCATAACAGAATAAGGAATGACACCAGTTTTGAATGCAGCGCTTCAAAGTTACAATGTAAGGCACCACCTACGGTGCTAGATAAAAATTTAGAGTTTCCTGACTTGATGTCCAAGACTTGCTATTTCTACCTCTCGTTACCCCTTAATAACCATGGCACCACCCACAACACCAGAATTGCAAAATATAAGTTTTAAGGATTTTTAGAAGGTTCTTAATCCCAATGGTTGCTATTCGTGTACCCAGGCACACCTATATAAAGGAGGCACCTTTATGGATGAAACACATTGCATTTATAGTGAATTAACAGTATTGTGAGGTAGAATAGCCATGTTCGGCTAGGTTCTTCAATACCTAAGTTAGAGGTGAAGCTCTCTAGGTCAATAAAGTCATTTTTCATGTCTTGTTAATGTTTTCTTTAATAATAGTGTTTTGTTTCAGTTCTCTATTTTTATATTGTTATTTTTAACAATGCCTTAATGGTAGTTTTTAAGTTTGTATCTTTTTGCAATTCTCTCTTCGTGAAACCCCATTAACTCACTATCAACCCAGTTGAGTCTATGATACCAACCAAGTTGAGAAGTGACGATCACTTAGAACAAGACCTGATACACCTATTATTCTAAGTGAGTAACATTTGAACTAGGTGTGGTTACAAGAATGGCTAACCATGTTTGCTTATATTGTGACAACAATGAGGCGATAGCACAGGCCAAGGAACCAAGATCACACCACAGTTTCAAACAATACTCAGACATTTTTATCTCATCAGAGAAATCAATGAGAGGGAGTCTTGAACATTTGTTGAGTTCCTACAGAAAATAATGTTACAGATCCATTGACGAAGGCTCTTCCATAAGCGAAATATAATGCTCGTGTTAGGTCAATAGGTGTTAAATACATGAATGATTGGTCCTAGTGTAAGTGGGAGATGTTGAAGCATATGCCCCTACAATTTAGTGGTCGGTGTTCCCACCGATTTGAATAATGCTTATGTGCTAATTTTTGAGAGCTATTGCCCAAGATTGTACAATTGAGTAAGAGAAGTATTTAGATAGCGGTTGCCCTATCTATCGAGAATAGGGGAACAAGGGTGTTAGCGATCCCAACACCTATAGCCAATCTAGGGAAACTGTTTTAAAACCCATCTTTCAAAACTAATGAAATAAAACATAGAACAACGTTACAGCTAGATTCTGGAACCTTAGGCTTAGGTATGTTTTTTTTTCTCTGATTTACAATTATTTACTTTCTTATTTTAGTGTAATCAAAGCTACTTTCAAAACCCCAAATTTCCCTTTTTTGTTCGTTAAATTTGATTTGACTTATTCCTTTGGATTCAACTCCGTTCTTCCCACTGCTAAATTCCTGTAGGATTGGTAACCTTATACGAATTATATTTCACATGTATGATGCATGATCAAATTTTGGCATTGTTTACTGGGACCTGGCTCCAAATTAAGTTTAACTTTGTTTTAGTTTTTTGTTTTGTTTTTCTTTTTTGTATATGTTGTTTTATGCATAGTAGGTTGACTCGATCTAAGTCGACTTGTTCATTGTTACTTCTTGACTCTGAAATCGATAACATCAACTAAGGGTTGGCTAAGGAAGCTCTAATCCAAGTGTGCAATTTTCCATAAACCTCTATAATGGATGGCAGCAATCACCAGATTAACATTAGGCAATCAATGAAGATCTTGCAAAATCTTCTTGCGCAGCAGCCCTTAAGCATAAACTTCCGACCAAACGACGAAGCTTTCGAGCTTAAGTTCGGCTTTATTCACTTCCTGCCTACATTCCATGACATGGAAGATGAAGACCAATAGCTTTCCTAAAGGAATTTTAGAGAAGTTGCCAGTCTATGAAACCTCCTTAAGCGAAGGAGAATGCGACAAAGCTTAAAGCTTTCCCATTTTGCTTAAAGGATAAGGTCAAGCAATGGCTTTTTAATCTCCGCCCTGGCTGCATTAACTCATGGCACAACATGATTGATGATTTGCTAAGGGAATAGTTCCTCGATATATGCAATATCAAGATGAAGACCATTGAGACTTTTGGTGAATAGTGGGACTGCTATAAGCTCATAATTGCCAATTGCCCATAACATAGCCAGTTTGATAGGCCATTGTCTAGTTTTTCTATGTCGGCATGACCCCATAGAGAGGCGTATTATCGATAGTGCTTGTGGCAGTCACATTTGTGGCAAACCCCTACACAAATGAAGCAACTTTATGAGGACATAGTGTAACAGTCCTGACTATATGGGGACATTAACGATAATGCGCACTGAAGTCCATTAGTTAGAGCTACTACTAGCTCCATTGATAAGAAAATTGATTACTTGACTTCCTTTTTGGAACGTATACTGACTAGTGGCCAAAATCATGTCAAAGCTTGTGAATTCTTCTCAACCTCAAGCCATGCAATTGATGAATGTCCTACTTTTTTCAACAACAATCATGAGGCTAATATCATAAGTGACCAATTCCAAGGGCAAACCAGAGCTTCTTTGGAAATACCTACAATCAAGCAATGGTGAGGAGCAACCCTAACTTTAGTTGTGGGCCTCAAAATCAAAGCTATCTATCCTATATCCCTAGAGGACAACCATTGCCTGAATCATTATCTGATTAGTCCCAACTATAGGATATGATTAAATCCTAGGCGACTCAACAAAGCCAATTCTCTAGAGAAATTGGCTAGTTCAAGGAGAGCACTAAGAAGTCTCTTAATGATACAAACTTTGCGGTCTAGAACCTGGAAGTCCTGGTGGGCCGAATCGCTCAGAGACTGGGTCAAAATGGAGGATAGGGGGAAGTTGCCTTCAAAATCCTACCCCAATTCTAATATGGGTGCAAACCATGCAGGCGCAAAAGTAAATGTTATTGTGCATGAAAATGTTGCCTTGGAAAACGAGGTTAGCAAAACAAGTACCAAAGAAAAGACCAATTTAAGAGGAAACCAACCTGAGACCAAGGGAAGTCACAACAGCATCCCATGTAAATGCTAAAGCTATGGAATTGTAGGTATCCTTTTCATAATATTGGACTCTATTTGGATAATGTAATTCGTGATTTGGGAGCATCAATTAATGTGATGTCCTCAAACTTCGATAAGTCATTAGGGATTGGTATGTTGAACGAAACAGAAACTCAAATTCATGTCATCAACAATAAGGAAATCTCAATCTGGGGTACTGTACAAGACAAAATGGTCCACGTTGGGGAGCTAAAGTTCCATATTGATTTTCATGTTATCGACATGGCAACCTCGCACAAGTCCAGGCCTTTTTTTGTTTTATTTGGTAAGTCCTTTATGCGAATGGCTAGAGCCAACATTGACTTAGTCAAAGGCTTTATTTCCATAGAACATAAAGGAAAGGTAGTCAGTTCTTACATTCCACATATTTTGCATTCTATGACTGACACACTATTTGCTTGTACCATAGTGGTAATGAACAGAATGAGAGTAGAAAATTATGTAAGAAATGAACCAATGGATGCACTAGAGGAAGTACCTATGCGAAGATCTGCCCGAATGAGCAGTAGACCACTAAAGAATTTGCAACTTATGGAATGAAAGCCTAATAAGATGAGTACAAAAACCAATAAGGCTACAAACATTGTACCCTTTGATACGTTGTATTATCAATTTTAACGGGATAAGTAGCCTGGGAAAGTCGCCATACCTTGAAAATTTGAAAACTTAAGGTTCCCTCGAGTGTGCGGCTACTACTGTGAATGTTATTTCCTCAAGAATCTCCAACCTTTGTGGATTGAGGATAACTAATCGTGCAGAGATAAACGTAATACATTCCAACGGAATGGTGGAAAGATCACGAGGGATGGCTAAGAGCATGCATGTCCGTGTAGGCGACTTTGTGTACATTACAAACTTCTATGTGCTGGATGGTAAAAGTGAGGATTGTGGTACACTTCTTTGAGGACTACCATTCCTGGCGATAGGCGGAGCACTGATCGATGTTAATTTAAGGTTTATTTGCATATATGCAGGAGACAAGACGAGTTTCTTTTAGGATGAAGTTAAAATCTTAGATGATGAATATAGAGCTTATGAGCGTGTCATGATATTGTTGTGAAATGTGCCCTAGGTCAATCCATTAATAGTCTTTATGAATACATTTTAGTTAATAAAATAGAGGATTTCATTTGCTGTTTATTATAATTGATTTGCATGTTTACATTATAATAAGATCCATGGGTATTTACAAAAATATCCTAAATGTCCCTAGTCGATTATTATACTGGGAACTATAATGAATTAAGACTAGTGTGAGTCTTGATTGATGATCATACAATGATCATACGTATAGGAATACGAATCAAGATCATGAGTACTTGTTAGGGAACAAAGTACTTGGACCGACCATTATGAGAACATCACATGGATTAAGTCATAGTTGTTTCTCATGATAGGTATATTTTTCAGTCCTCGGACTTGAGATTACCAGAGACTTCAACATTAGGAATACAGTGATTTGACGCAATCAAACGTCGTCTTTAACCGAACGATTATAAAGGTTGTGATTGGTTACTGTGTGAATAATGTGGTGAAGTTGTGTAATCGAGATAGAATTTGTCCCTCTCATATAAAGAGAGATATCCAGTGGATCCCTCGATGTGTTAAACTGTTAAAAAGCCTAGTCTAAGTGAATTGATATTGATCTATGTCACTTAGATGTTTTCAGTCTACCTAGAAATCGAGACTAGTACGATTGAACATGTTGGATGACAATTCCATGCCTTATGTTTGATAAAAAGGATATCGTGTGACAAAAGGATATTATATACACTATTGATTAGGTTGTATTGATTTTATATTCGTACAACTTCGGTAGTCATAATGTCTTGCTAGAGGCCACTTATGACTTGTATACCAAAATGTGTTTTGGTACACTGCCAACGTTGTATGAGCCTATTGGGTCGCACACTGAGAATGGTTTTGCGAGATTTTAAGATGGTTCAGAAAAATGAATTTTATATGATAAAATTCATGACAGAAATGTCCTTGTAGTGTATTACACTTATACTTCTTTAAGTAGGGGTATATGTGTAATTTACTTTACCATCTATATACAAGGGTTGTATAAATAGACGCTTTGAGTTAGAATACAAGTACACGAAAGATTAAAAGGCCAAAACTCTATTTTCGTTTTAAGAAATGACTTAGAGGTTTTTGGTATGCTCTGGATCGTTTTGGAGAGAAACAAAAGGTTTGGTATTCTCTCGAAGCTAGCACTTCAAATCTCGGCCACCGTTCGTGTGTGGACTGCTGATAGAGGGCGTTCGTTGTTAGCAGCGCCTTAGAGATCGATTAACCTTCAGAAAGGTACATTGCGAGTAAGGTATGATTAAGTATTCATAGTATAAACATGTTTTAATGGAATCAGATTCGGATCTTATTGGGGTTTTTCTCAAAATAGTTTTGAAATCTTCGCTGCGCATGAACCCCAAGACCCATCAGTGGTATCAGAGCCTTCGAGTTTGATTCCATTAAACTCATTGCATGTTTTCTTATGATATATGATTGAAAGCATGCTCATAGTTGATGTATATGTGATATACATAAGTTTTCTATGAGATTTATTATCATGTTTTGTGTATATGATACATATATTCGTGATTTAATTGAAATTAGTTTCGTACATGCTAGTAACCATGTTAGGTTAATTTGAATAATTTTAATGAATTGAGTTTCGTGATCTATGATCCATGACACCATTAGGTTCGATTAGAATAGTAGTTCATGATTCAATTACATGTTTGTGATTATTTTGATGAAGATCGAAATTGCAAATAATTAATTTTCGAAATTATTTATTTATCTAGTTATATCTATTTTGTTATGAAGTTTCTATTTGATAAAGATAAGATAACAAATTAGATTAGGAGATATATGCAAAATCGTTTTTATTATCCCTATTGGATAGGAGATAAACATGGAGAAGTTTGTTATTGGTGATATGCTAGGATTCAAATATCTAAAGTCCTAATTGGATTAGGATAAGATGATTAGTTAGATGTGGGCCCGAGTTAATTAAAACGTTTTAATTGACTTAATTTTGGATAAACTAAGGGGTAAATTTGGTATAGTAAAATCAGCGAAAAATATGATTTTGTATAGCGAATTTCAATTTTCGGCAAGCGGGACCGCCGTTTAACTAATCCTAGCGCACGGAAATTCTTCTATTAGTGAATAGCATAAAAATTTCCTAAATTGTTTAGTGGTTATACAAATCAATAAAATATATGATATTTCATTGTTTACTTAAAAATCACTAAAATTGAATAAAATCCCTCTATTTAATCTTAAGTCTTGTGCCATCAAATTTTAAACACTTATCAAGGCCTCGATCGCACTAATATAGTTTTAGCCATAGTTGGATATATTGTGTTATCTTGGTAAGATAAGTTGGGTAAGAGTTACCTAAATGTTTAAATTGGTCCGACTTAATAAAGCTATCAAAATAGTTTTGGACTTTAGGCATATGATGAGATAAAAACATGTGAAGACATAAGATGTCTTGTATCTCATAAAAGTATCTAAAATTACATAAGATGTAATTGGTAACTGTTACCTACCTAAATAATCTAGTTTTGTGTTTCATGCCATAGCTGTCATAGAATTAGGTGAAATATGGATTTAGTCCCCTAAATAAACAGTAAGTTTTAGGAGGGTTGTTAATTTAGTGGGAGTCTGTTCCTCTATACTAAAATAAACTCTGCATAATCTTTATTGTAGATCAATGGCCTCTTCAAGTAACAATAATCCCCTGTCACTACGATCTATCCTTGAGAAGGATAAGCTATCTGGGACTAACTTTCTTGATTGGTTCAGAAACTTGAGAATCGTTCTCAAGCATGAACGCAAGTTGTATGTTCTGGATGCTCCGATCCCTGAGGACCCACCAGCCAATGCTACGAAAGCTGTGAAGAATGCGCATAATAAGCATGTCAACGATTCTACTGATGTTGCATGCATTATGTTAGCAACTATGGTTCCTGAACTTCAGAAGGACATGGAACTAATGGAAGCCTACGACATGGCTGTAACACTGTGTACCTTCTTACTATAATTGACAGAAATTTTACCATAATTTCCCCACTAATTATGCTTACCATAATTTCTCCATTGGTTGTGCTTACCATAATTTCTCCACTAATTGTGTATACCATAATATTTTCGGGTCTACTTTAAGTCTGGTCGAGTTAGGGACTGTGTACCCTCTTACTATAATTGACAGAAATCTTACCATAATTTCTCCACTGATTGTGCTTACCATAATTTCTCCATTGGTTGTGCTTACCATAATTTATCCATTGGTTGTGCGTACCATAATTTCTCCTCTATTTGTGTATACCGTAATATTTTCGAGTCTACTCTAAGTCTGGTCGAGTTAGGGACTGTGTACCCTCTTACTATAATTGGCAGAAATCTTACCATAATTTCTCCACTGATTGTGCATTCCCAAATTTCTCCACTGATTGTGCATACCATAATTTCTCCATTGGTTGTGCTTACCATAATTTCTCCACTAATTGTGTATACCGTAGTATTTTCACTGATTGTGCTTACCATAATTTGTCTACTGATTTTGTCCATAATTTCTCCTATGGTTGTGTAAATCAATTATTTCCTTGTATCACATTAGTTTCTATGTATATTGTTCTGTACCATTTGTACAAATAGGGCATCACGCTGTACGTTCCTAACACAATTCATTAACAAAAAAGCATTGGTGATCTGCTTCATGTTGATATCCTCCAATAGAAAAATGAGGCTATATTGTAATCATGAAGAAGAGGCGGCCAGTATTAGTGATGAAGAGATGGTAGATGGGGATGCTAATATTTACGACGAAGAAATGGTGGATGCTAATATTGACGACGAAGACGAAGAAATGGTGGATGCTAATATTGACGACGAAGACATGGTGGATGCTAATATTTACGACGAAAAGATGGTGAACTTTGAAGAGTGGGATGGCGAGGTAATGATCGGTTTATTGACGATGAAGAGATGGTGAACTTCGAAGCATAGGATGACGAGGTAATGATCAGTTAATTATAATATTTAGTTTTTTTTTCTTTTTCTGAAACCAACTTTTCTAAGTTCTTAATTAGGTTACGCTCACATTTCTTGCATTAGTTGTTTAATTTCTTTTTTTGTGATTTTACAGACATGGCTTTAATAACAAAACCAAAAATCTCTTCTAAAATAAAAAACAGAACAAAAACTCGACTCTCTCGACCTAAACAAAACCTAAACCCTAACTTTACTCTCTCTCTCTCGTGATCCCGTCGACCTTTTCTCTCTTTCTATCTCGACATTCTCTGTTTGAAGCTAGGGCATGATCTACTCCATGTACAATGAGGTAGGTCTCAGTTTTCAATCTCTGTTGATTTGCTAAAATTCGGTCTATACAGATTTAGAGTTTCGAATTTCGTTAGATAGATGTTCTGATCGTCGTGTTTGTGCCAATTTACAAGTTTTTAGGTTTTCTTCATTTTGTTCGATTTCGATGCTTTGGTGGTGAATTGAATCAAAATGGAGGTCTATATTGATTGGACAAAATAGGCGTAGACGTTAAAGTCATCATTGTGTTCTGGAGACGATGTTATGGAATTGAAGTATAAATCGTAGAGCTCATTTGCGGAATCGAAGCTACTGGAGAAGGTTCTTTAGTTAACGTGCCTTCTTCGATTTAGTCTCATGCTTGGCCGTTCCTATTGGACAGTCGAGACCTTATTGGCATTGCAAAGACTAGATCAGGTATATGCTACATTGCTATTGTCTCTTGTTTACTGAATTACTGGTTATTGCTTGTGAATTTCTTACAAAGATGATATCTTGGGAGCTCGTATTGGTTGAAACCTATTGGGGGGCGGGGGATAAGTAAGTATTACCTTTTATTTGGAAGATATAACTCAGTCTGTTTGAATGGTCAGGAGTTTTAATTGACCTTTTGCGGAATGGTGTCTTTGTTGCGTTATACTGATTCCTTATTAGGTTTCTCTTGCTTTGTTTTGGTCTTTCATTCTAAAATATGTGTGTTTGTAAAGTTAGGCAAAACCCTGGCATTTGGAATTCCTGCTCTTGTGCATGTTTTATGCAAGAAAAAGCCGGGGGATTCAGGGAGGGCATGTCCTTGCTGTTCTGTACTCTCGCCTACAAGAGAGCTTGCTCAACAAGTAAGTTTCGTTTTTCCTGTTATATCAATTTCTTTTAAGTAATTCTGTTCACCGTAACCATGAACTGCTATTTGGAATTTGGTTTGAAAAAATTCTTCTGGCTAAAAAGTGAACTTCATGTTGATTATTGATTTATCCCCGAGTTTGTATTCATGTAGTTGGGTAGCATATTGAAATGCCTCAGCAGCTATGTGGGCTTGCTTTCTTCTGCCTAAGTAGCTATGCTAGCCTGCTTTCTTCATCTCTCTGAATCTCGTTTTGCATCAATGACATGCATTCATACTGGAAAGAACATTTATTTTCAGATTGCTCTTGTTATCAAAATCTACGTCTTATTGATTATTACTAATCTATAATGTCTTCTCTGGCTCTTCCGCACTCATGTGAATCTGTGAAATTCTTTTTCTCTCATTTTTGCTTGTTGGTATTCTTTTTGCACTTAAGATGTCATCAAACTTGGTTTTGCTGCTTTTTTTTGTATTGCGGCAACATTCTTGTGCGTTTTCGTGGATGATTTTACTGATGTTGAATTATTAATATCTTCTTTTTGTTATTTACACTATCACATGGGATCTCTTACAAATTACAAAATTGACAACTTTTTCAGATTGCTGATATCCTATGCAAGGCTGGGAAATCTTGTGGTGTAAAGTCAATTTGTTTGTTTGGAGGATCTTCTAAAGGAACACATATACAAGGCTTGAAGTCTATGTTGTAAGATACCTTGTTCTCTCTCATTTATTTTATGGATGCAAGTAGAAACTAGTTGGTTTGCTCAACTATGTGGCTAAAATACAAGAAAATTTAATCAAAACATACCAATTTGCTCTTTGCGACAACATTTTGAAGTTTGAAGTATATGCTAGGAAACTTGTTGAAAGTAAGGAGGTCTCAAGAGATGTTGAAGCTAGGAATTATAGTTATAGTTTGTGGTTAAAGGATTTGAAGGAATTGAAATCAAGATTTGAACAATCCCCTCTTCAATTTCCTGAATTTTTAGGGGACCAAATGGTTCTGTAATTGATGACGGTTCACGACTTGGCCAGGCGTCAACAAGATCAATGTATGCATTAGTACTCTTGGGTGGCATTGATTCAGCTTAATTAATTACCGTAACAATTCATACTTCCTACTAAGTTATTGAGAGGGATTTTTAATATATTGATATGCATATGGGTCTCCCTCTGAGGAAAGTTGGGGGTTCTTAGCTTTAATTTGTGTTGTATATTAATCATCTCATGTACCATTTTAATGATCTATTGTAAATCTTAGAATAAACCATTGATGACATATAATTGTTAGTTTTTTTTACATGAATTCTGATGTAAATTCTAAATCTAAACTTGTTTACTTATGACTATATATAGACGCATAAAATTGACCTATTTGATGATATATCCATATAATTTATAAAAGAGGCTTGAGTATGGCTACTATTCATACACTGTTCATTCACTATTTACCCTATAAATCTGAAAAATAAAATCGCTAAGCATAAGTTCTCTTCAAGAACTTCATGAATCTCTCTTTCTCCTTTCTCCTCTGCACACTATTCATTCAGTTTTATCAGACCATAACGGTTGAGCAGAGCATTGTTTCTTTTTTTTTCACTTTTTGAGGAATAAATTTGAAATAGATGCCCGTTTTTTTATTTGGTGTATTCTTTGGCGGGTATGATCTGTTTTTGGGGTTTGGGTTCTTGATTAGATGCTCGCATCGGTATCTTCAGATTTGGATGAGTTTGAGGGATTTGTGGGGAATGATGAGAATGATTGGGAAGACTTGGGGTGGGAAGTGTTTTTGTGGATTGAGTTGTAGTGTTGTATCTTGGGAATTAAACCTTGTTTGTACAGATGTCTTGTGCTCTTATTACGTGTTGGGTATTTGGTCTCGAATATTGATCCATTACCTTCAATCAACTTGTGTTTCAATTCGATCCCCAAATCTAATTTTTACTTCTTTTGGTGAAAATCATTTTGGTTTTCAGTTTCATGGTTGTGGAGCTTGAATTCCTGACCACCCATCTCAATATAAGAATTATTTTGGTCCTCGAATCAGTTTTAAGTTTTTGTGGCTCAATATTGCGATTCCCAACTTATTTTTTTATCAGTTTCATGTTTAAGTTCCATGTTCTACTTCATGTCGTTAAAATCATGTGGGTTTTCATTTACATGTTTGAGGGGATCGGATTCCTGATAGCTCATTTGAGAATCGGTTAGGTTTCATTATCAATTCTTAGTCTTTGTGGCTCAAATGAGATTAGATGACCCATTAAAATTATGTTCGTGTGATTGTTAACATTGTGGTTATCGAATGGGAGTATAGCTTTTGCAAGTTAGGAAAGGATGCATTTTGAATTAGTCCTAAAATAACTTAGGATTGCGGCTTGTTTCCTCAAACTTACTGCAATAGGCAAGTGAATAATGAAAGTAACTCCCAATTTATGGAACTCAATTGCTTCTACGTTGTTGGTGAGTGTATGAAGAGTTTGGTAGCAGCTGAGACTTCTTTCCGAGTTTAAGAAAGTGTTGCATTATAGCTATCTAACTATGTTGGTGTTTTTGGTTTAAAAAAAAAAACTAGGTTGCTGTTTTTATTTTTAATTATTTCTTAGCTATGATGCTATGTTGTATTAATGTATTAATGTATTAATGTATGACTTGTTGCCCAAGCTTTGCAAACTTTACTTGTTGCCAAGCGTCCCTCTCTCACAAATCATTCTCTCCTTCCCTCTCCCTCGTTCACGGCTTCACGCTCTTTTTTCACCTCATCGTCTCGTATTTCATTCAACGTTTAAAATTGCCTGCATCACTTGTCTTCATCTTATCTATTCTCTGCTTCATTGGCCTCACATTCTCAAGATCCCAAATGTTCATTCTATTCAAAACTGAGTTACAAACTTCAAACCGTGTTCTAGAGTTCGTGTTTTGACATTAATTTTTTTTTATTTTGTTGGCTTAATTTATGCGGATTTTTTTGCACATGAGATCAAATTGATTTGGTTCTGAGAGTGATTTCATGTGTTTTGCGTTGTTCCCAAATTGGGTCTGTTAGGTCTCATTGGATTGACACTTCATCATATTGAAGGGGCAGAGGAGATGTAGTCCGGTGTTTTAAAAATCGATCATCAATTCTGATCACTCGAGTTCAATGCAGCCATGAACATATTTAGATTCATCGAAGACCATGACTCATTGATCAATGTTTTGGTTCTCCTCCTCAAGATCTACATCACCAAATCCTGGTCAGGTACTCTCTATTTCTATGAGATTTTGGATCTTAACTGCAACAATGTTGAAGCTAAAATGTGTGATTTGGTTAATCTCTTTGAGTTTTAGGGGTTTCGCTGAAGACACAAGACCTCTACGCGATGATGTTACTGGCTCGGTACATGGATCCTTGTGGGTGTCATCAGCCATCTCTCATGGCATTGGTCTAAAAGTACAACCGAAACAAGACGATCTGCTGCAAGTAACTTCCCTCTCCCTCTTTCCATTATTTTCTCAAGCTATGCTTGATTTCTTTGTCAATCAACATTTTTGGATGCATATTTCTAAACTGTCAATCAGTATAATAGATGCACAAGATTACTTGTGAATAATTTACCACTCTGAGGGGTTATTGATAGTTTTTAGAGTTTTATTAATTTAATGTGTGTGCGTGTGTGTATATATATATATTATGTATGCTCTCCACAAAAAAATGTAGCAATAAGCTTAATGTTTTTCTAATTGTCCACTATTTAGTGTTTCACCTCAATGGAACAACTTGTGAAGGTATAACTCCTAATTTATCTCGACATTTGGAAGTTCTATGAGGGGGCATGTGATGATATATATGGAGATTTTGCCCCTTGTTTGGGCAAATTAGAACTATGTTTTTTGAGTTGGAAGTCCCAAACTAAGGCATTCGTGGCCATGAAAGCGAAATGTGCAGGAATTTCCTTGGTATGCTCCTCCCTTTTTTGGCAACAGTAAACCCAATTTTTATGCTCCATTTCGGTGGTTGTTTGAAGGGAAGATGAAAGATCCACTTTGCTGATGACTTGTACCGTTACATGTGTCATACTTTTGCTCAATTGGGTAAGCCAGTTTGTATGCAACATTTGCTTGTTAATGGTTGTGGCAGGGCATTTTTGCATCCTACCCATATTTTCAGCACTTCCACCAAACTTTGTGGCTCTCTATATCAGAGCATGCATCTTACCCATCTTATAATAACTCTTATAATAACTAAAGTAGAGCATGTTTCAATCATCAAATTTGAATATATTTTTGTGATCCCATTAGCTAACGTAACATTTTTGTTTATTTTTATTTTTGGTATAGATTGCCCTTGAAAATGTTTTCAAGTATTGAAAGAACAATTGATTGTTTGGGTTGATCGGTGGCACCACATTTTTTTTTATTGGTTTCCTCATTGTTTCCATAAGTGACTCTTCTTCTATATTTATAATTTATCTCATAGAATATGCAAAGAGTTCTCCATACTTAGATAGCATTCTTTTATGATGAACAATTATCTATATATGGATTTTGTTTTTGTAGTTTGAGATGGATTCAAGCACGTTGTTGGAGACTCCTATATACATACGTTTCTTCTACGGAATCTTTGCAGCTGTTTTTTACAAAATTAGTTTGGTCGAAACAACTTCAGCCTTAAGAATATAAATTCAGGTATCTAATTATTTGCTTATCAAGTTGTTTACCAAATTCACTGGTATTTATTATTCAATTGTCATTTGTATTTGTGGCTTCAACTAATTAATAGTTGATTTTCATCACCATCATTGCATAAAAGAAGAGAGACGGTCTAGGTGTAATGCTCTGGCTCCACACCATGCATGAAGAAACTTGGACAACATTTGAAGTTTTCATAGCTTAAACTTCGACAATATAGAAAACTTATGGCCTATCAAAGAAGAAAATGACTCCACGCACATCATGGATTGAAAAAAGATAAAAATTATTTTTTTGAAGATAGAAATAATGTTTTGTATATAGGTGGTGCGATGTTTCTTAGATAGATTTCTTATAGTGATGTCTTTACTCAAAGCCAACAAAAAGTTTTCAATGAATGATATATGCACACAAGTGAAGCCTGATATGAGTTATTAAAATCATGTTTGTTGCAATTGTGATATATGCACCAGTTCTCTGTTCTTGATTATTTTTTTAGTAGAAAAAGGTTCATGAAATAGTTGTTCAACAATTAGAAAAGTTTTCATTGGTCTGCAGTTTAAGTTGCATTTGCATTTCTGGTATATTAAAGATTTTCTTTTTACGATCAATTCTATTTGTTGGTGTTGCATCTTACTAAACCATCTTTTTCTTTATCATATTCAACAATCGTAATATGAATTGTGTTGTTGAACCTAATAATTTTAGGTGCATTTGTTGGATGTTTACTGGAGGACAGTGTTGTCGCAAGTTGTGCTGTTGAAAATCTCAATTCTATGGTAGTCAATCCATTGATACTTCAAATATTCTTATTGGTTAATTACCTAGACCCCCTGCAGCTGCCACTCTGAATAAGGCACTTTCAGATTTGTATTAGAAGTTACAGGATTGATAAGATGGTTTTGACATGCATTTTTGTGATCCTTCAATTTCAGTGCAGCTGAAATTCTCAAGATGTACATTTGTTGTTATACATAATAGACACATTTACATAAATATGAATTGTAATCTATCATGATCTATTTAACCTCATAATCAATATCAATTTTAAAAACAAATATTGCTAATTTTCTTTTCCCATGCTTTGAAAATGCTTCAACGGTGCATGCATAGAGACATACTTATACATGCTTCATTATATCCATCTGCACATGTGACTACAACATTCTCACAAATAAACATAAAATAGATGTTATATGGTAGAGGAATGTGCTTTTTTAATTATGCTCGATTTCCTCCGTCTAAAGAATTTATTATTTTATTCATCGTTAGTGCCCATTCTTTTTTTTCACGAAACCAAGTTATATATTATCATTGATCAAAAACAGATCATTCTGTGGGTTTAACCACATACAACAGGTACGCTCCCGAAGAGCTCGTTTTGCAAGAGCATCTGCTCGGCAATTCATAGATCTAGAGATGTAACTAAAATTAATTCATAGATCTAGAGATGTAACTGAAATTAAGTGGGTCTCTATTCCTAAGTAGTACACTTATATCATGGATTAACTGATCAATATTACAATTGATGGAAACTGTCGAATTTAATGCCTTGATCACTATCTTCGCAGCTGAATAAATCTTCAAAATTATGAGGTAGTCACTACAATTCTGCAGTGCATGCCAAACTGTGATGCACTCCGCAGTTTCCACTGACGATGACAGTTGCGGCTACATTTTAATTGATTGATAGATCAATTCTGGGATGGTGTAAGGTTCTTGTTGTTGTAGTTGTTGTGGTTTGATTTTGCTTTGTTCATATAGTTCGCAAAACATTGGATATGCAATCATCTTTGCAGGACATTTTGGGGATTCTGTAATATATTAAAGGAAAACAACAAAAGAACACCACAATTTTAGCAATGATTTATGTAAGTATAGACCAAATGTTTCCATTGATTAGTCACCAACCCATGCGCTATTATAGTCGTTTCCTTTAAATGACACAATCCTTTTGTTTTGACGAAGCCACGATTTTAGCAATTTTTTTAAAATTCAAATAAATACTCTCTTTATAATCATCTCCCTCATGTCTTCTCTCTCTCACTCTGTCTCTCTATCTTGGGCTAGATATAGTAATGCTTCCCAAATTTTTTCTTCGATAGGGAGCTTATTCCTAAAGAATTCGGTAACACTGCCTTGCCACACTTGCGCTTGCAATGCATTGTAGGTCCTTGAGCTGCACCTTGGGAGCACTGTAGGTCCTTTTTCATCTCTATTTTATACTGTTTGCACTTGGCAGTGCAGCTCGAGAACTTATGAAGATGAATTGTTGAGTTTTTATTGGAACTAGTTCTAGGTGAAAGTGAGATTGAAGGGAGGGTAATTGTAAACTCTTGCATATGTTGCTCGAGTGACTGCTATGGTTCGTGGAGTGACAAGGGATTTAACTGTTCCGATGAATTTGTCATTAGTTTGGAGCTCATTGCAGCATTAGTTACAAGAGAACAATGGAGCTTGAGGGCTCATTTACCATTCTTTGTTTAATAGGCTATTGAAGGAGTGTGAGATTCTTAGTTCAATTCGTGTTGGCGTTCATTGGACTCCAATAGTATGTTGCAATTTACATCGTCTTGTCATATAACTTGTTAAATCAGCGGTGTTACTTATTTGTTGTGTTCTCTAATGGTTTTGGTTTTACAATTGAATGCAAAAGGTGTTTGCCAATTGTCAAAGAGATACTGTGAATTCTTTCTTTTCACAGGTTTGGAGTTCACTCCACCTCGATTCTATCATGTTATTATTCATCTTTGTTTTGTTTATAGAGGTAGGATGTATCTATCAACAACATACCGTTGTTAGGAATATGACTTTATACATATTCCTTGTTTGTATTTATGCGGTTACTCCTTTATCTATTTTATTGTTTTCTCTTGGTGACTACATGGAACACACTTTGAGGTCGATTTTGCATGAGTTTTGCAGGATTAATTTTTCTAACAGGTAGAAGTATCACCAATCTCCATTAGCAAGCTTTGTGTCTTAAGCTCCTAACCATGTGATTGACTATATTTGCTAGTACCACATTTTCCTTTAAGGGTGAAAACTTCCAGTGCTTACATATCTTTGTATGCCAAAATTATTTTGCATTACAGAATACTTACATTGCGTATGAAGCTCTTCACAAACTTGGCATTCCCCAGCCTAAACAGTGCTTACAAAGACTAAATGTCCATCCATTTTGTTACTTTGTCTGTTATTGTTATATTGTTTAGATTGTCAGCACGAAGGCCTTACGAAGGTAAATGAAGTTTATATAGTTTTACAAATGGATTTTTTTTTGAATTCATGATAAATGGATTTATGTTTTTTGTTTTGATCTTTATGCAATAAAACAATGTGCTATGTCGTCAAATTAAGTCCAGATGTCCTGAAGGTGTTTCCTTGACACAGTTTTAATTCATCCTTCAGTGATTGACATGTTGGATTCTGCTGCAGAGGATGCTATTAAATGCAGACATTTGTATGTTTGTGCAAGTAATTAATTACTTTTTGATTAAAATATATTTGAACAAATGTTAAATATAAACTTTATGTTGTTAGGAAATTTGTTTCCATCAAGTTGTGTGATGGAATGAGTGGAAACTACTTAAATTTTTGTTTTTCTTCATTATAGTTTCTCATATGCAACTTTTGATTAGACATTATTATCCCGTCAGTAAATCACTTTATTCAACCTTAAGTGCTAGAATCCTAAAGAAACGTATGTTTAAACTTTAGCATTGTAGGTATGATAAACCCTTTCAATAGATGTTTTGCCACTCCTTAGACTAATTTATATTGTATAAGAGCCTATTTGGAAAAATTTAGATTTTAAATCTCGAAATTGTTAAAATTGAAAAGTTATGGTTTGCGACAAAACTTTCGAGGAGAGTTTTGGATGTAAAAATCCTCAAAATTCTCAACATTAACTTTCCTATAATCTTTCTCAAGTTTTTATGTTTTTCTAATTACCCATATATTCCTTGATTTTTTTTTAAAATCCCTCCTTGGACGAATTGCTCTTACAGTTCTTCTGAACTCCCAACGAAGATTGGAAGATAACCATCAAAGGAAAATTGAGATATGTTTTTTCTTAAAATATTTTTAACCCTAAACCCTAAATCCTAGTGACAATCATCGGAGGAGTGATAATGGCGAGTGTTCTTGGCGCCATGACATACTATGTAGTTAATTCAAAGAGGACTCAGTTGATAAGGAAGCGCCAGAAGTCCTCGAGAAGGAGTGGCTCCAACTCATGGTACCCAACTAATTTTTCAGACTCAGAAGTCAATCCAATATATGCCATTTGAAGCGATGAGAGATTAGGTCTCACTTGAGCTTGGGCAGTTTTATCTTTTTAGTCTCTCTAGTCTTGCCTAATTAAGGCTGCAGAAGAAACAAGTTTTGTATTGTGATTGTATGTATGTCGTTATCACCATCACCAGTGTTATATGTATCAGATGAATTCTTGTTTTGAGTTCTTGTATCATGAATTTCTTCCTCAGGTGAAGAAAAGCAAAATGAATGCCTTTGCTCTCCCATTATCAAATGATTCAATTCTCAGTTTTTGTTCCCAAGTTTATCCTATCAATTCTGAGCCTTTTGTTAGAAGAAGCTTTAAAAGTTTTTAGAAGATGTTGCCACCTTTATGGTTTTACTCGCTTTGTGGTCTTACCCATTTCGAGTCTACTCTAAGTCTGGTCGAGTTAGGGACAGTGTACCCTCTTACTATAATTGACAGAAATTTTGCCATAATTTCTCCACTAATTGTGCTTACCATAATTTCTCCATTGGTTCTGCTTACCATAATTTCTCCACTAATTGTGTATACCGTAATGTTTTCGAGTCTACTCTAAGTCTGGTCAAGTTAGGGACTGTGTACCCTCTTACTATAATTGGCAGAAATCTTACCATAATTTCTCCATTGGTTGTGCTTACCATAATTTCTCCATTGGTTGTGCTTACCATAATTTCTCCACTAATTGTGTATACCATATTATTTTTTAGTCTACTCTAAGTCTTGTTTAATTAGGGACTGTGTACCATCTTTCTATCATTGGCAGAAATCTTACCATAATTTCTCCACTGATTGTGCATAGCATTATTTCTCCCCTGATTGTGCATAACATAATTTCTCCATTGGTTGTGCTTACCATAATTTCTCCAGTAATTGTGTATACCGTAATATTTTTGAGTCTACTCTAAGTCTGGTTGAGTTAGGGACTGTGTACCATCTTACTGTCATTGGCAGAAATATTACCATAATTTCTCCACTGATTACGCATAGCATAATTTCTCCACTGATCGTGCATAACATAATTTCTCCATTGGTTGTGCTTACCATAATTTCTCCACTAATTGTGTATACCGTAATATTTTCACTGATTGTGCTTACCATAATTTGTCTACTGATTGTGTCCATAATTTCTCCAATGATTGTGTAAATAAATTATTTTCTTGTCATATTAGTTACTATATATATTGTTCTGTACCATTTGTATAAATAGGGCACCACACTGTATGTACCTAACACAATTAATTAACGAAAAAATCATTGGTGATCTGCTTCGTGTTGATATCCTTCAACAAGGAAATGAGGTTGTATTCTTATCATGAAGAAGAGGCGGCCAGTATTAGTGATGAAGAGATGGTAGATGGGGAGGCTAATATTGACGACGAAGAAATTGTGGATGCAAATATTGATGACGAAGAAATGGTGGTTGCTAATATTGACGACGAAGACGAAGAAATGGTGAATGCTAATATTGACGACGAAGAGATGGTAGAACATGGAACTTAAGCATGAAACTGATAAAAATACAAGTTGGGAATCACAATGTTTAAGCTCCATGTTCTACCATCTCTTCGTCGTGAATATTAGCATCCACCATTTCTTCGTCTTCGTCGTCAATATTAGCATCCACTATTTCTTCGTCGTAAATATTAGCATCCACCATTTCTTCGTCGTCAATATTAGCATCCCCGTCCAACATTTCTTCTTCGTCAATATTAGACTCCCTATCAACCTTCTCTTCCTCACTAATACTAGTAGCCTCTTCTTCATGATTACAATACAACCTCATCTTCTAGTTAGAGGATATCAACACGAAGCAGATCACTAATGTTTTTTTGTTAATTAATTGTGTTAGGAACGTACAGTGTGGTGCCCTATTTATACAAATGGTACAGAACAATATACATAGAAACTAATGTGATACAAGGAAATAATTGATTTACACAATCATAGGAGAAATTATGGACACAATCAATGACAAATTATGGTAAGCACAATCAGTGAAAATATTACGATATACACAATTAGGGGAGAAATTATGGTATGCACAATCAGTGGAGAAATTATGGTATGCACAATTAGTGGAGAAATTATGGTAAGATTTTTGCAAATTATAATAAGAGGGTACATAGTCCCAAACTCGACCAGATTTAGAGTAGACTTGAAAATATTATGGTATACACAATTAGTGGAGAAATTATGGTAAACACAACCAATGGAGAAATTATGGTTTGCACAATCAGTGGAGAAATTATGGTAAGATTTCTGCCAATTATAGTAAGAGGGTACACAGTTTCAAACTCGACCAGACTTAGTGTAGACTTGAAAATATTACGGTATATACAATTAGTGGAGAAATTATGGTAAGCACAACCAATGGAGAAATTATAGAAAGCACAATAGGTGGAGAAATTATGGTACTCAATTGCTTCTACGTTGTTGGTGAGTGTATGAAGAGTTTGGTAGCAACTGAGACTTCTTACTGAGTTAAAGAATGTGTTGAATGATGGCTATCTAACTATGTTGGTGCTTTTTGGTTTAAAAAAAAAAAAACTATGTTGGTGTTTTTATTTTTAATTGTTTCTTAGCTATGTTGCTATGTTGTATTAATGTATTAATTTTGACTTGTTGTCCAAGCTTTGCAAACTTTACTTGTTGCCCAATCGACCCTCTCTCACAAATCTCTCTCGCCTTCCATCTCCCTCGTTCATGGCTTCACGTTCGTTTTTCACCTCATCGTCTCGTCTTTTATTCGACCTTTAAAATTGTCTGCATCACTTGTCTTCCTCTTATGTATTCTCTGCTTCGTTGGCCTCATATTCTCAAGATCCTAAATGTTCATTCTATTCAAAACAGAATTTCAAACTTCAAATCGTGTTCTCGAGTTCGTGTTTTGACATTAATTTTTGTTGATTTTGTTGGCTTAATTTATACGGGTTTTTTTGCACATGAGATCAAATTGATTTGGTTGTAAGAGTGATTTCATGTGTTTTCTGTTGTTTCCAAATTGGGTCTCTTAGGTCTCATTTGATTGACACTTCATCGTATTGAAAGCTAAATGTAGCAGAAAGCTGAATGTGTTTCTAATTGTCCACTATTTAGTGTTTCACCTCAATGGAACAACTTGTGAAGGTATAGCTCCTAATTTATCTCGACATTTGGAAGTTCTGTAAGAGGGCATGTGATGATATATATGGAGACGGGCAAATTAGAACTATGTTTTTTTAGTTGGAAGTCCCAAAATAAGGCATTCGTGGCCAAAAAAGTGAAATGTGTAGGAATTTCCTTGGTATGCCCCTCCCTTTTTTGGTAACAGTAAACCCATTTTTTATTCTCCATTTAGGTGGTTGTTTGAAGGGAAATTGTAAGATCCACTTTGCTGATGACTTGTACAGTTACATGTGTCATACTTTTGCTTTATTAGGTAAGCCAGTTTGTACGCAACATTTGCTTTTTAATGGTTATGGCAGGGCATTTTTGCATCGTACCCATATTTTCTGCAGTTCCAACAAACTTTATGGCTCTCTATATCAGAGCATGCAGCTTATCCCTCTTATAATAACTTTTATAATAACTAAAGTAGTGTATGCTTCAATCATTAAATTTTAATATTTTTTTGTGATCCCATTAGCTAACGTAACATTTTTGTTTATTTTTATTTTTGGTATAGATTGCCCTTAAAAATGTTTTCAAGTATTGAAAGAACAATTGATTGTTTGGGTTGATTGGTGGCACCACATATTATTTTTTATTGGTTTCCTAATTGTTCCCCTAGACACAGTTTTCATTCATCCTTCATGATTGACATGCTGGATTCTGCTGCAGAGGATGCTATTAAATGCGGACATTTGTATGTTTGTGCAACTAATGTATTACTGTTTGATTAAAATATATATGAACAAATGTTAAATATACACTTTATGTTGTTAGGAAATTTGTATCCATCATGTTGTGTGATGGAATGAGTGGAAACTACTTAAATTTTTGTTTTTCTTAATTATAGTTTCACATATGCAACTTTTGATTAGACATTATTATCCTGTCAGTAAATCACTTTATTCAACCTTAAGTGCTAGAATCTAATGAAACATATGTTTAAACTTTAGCATTGTAGGTATGATAAACCCTTTCAATAGATGTTTTGCCACCCCTTAGACTAATTTATATTATATAAGAGCCTATTTGGAAAAATTTAGATTTTAAATCTCGAAATTGTTTGAATTGAAAAGCTACTGCGATGACAAACTTTTCGAGGAGAGTTTTGGATGTAAAAATCCTCAAAATTCTCAACATTAACTTTCCTATAATCTTTCTCAAGTTTTTATGTTTTTCTGATTTCTCATATTTTCCTTGATTTTTTTTAAAAATCCCTCCTTGGACGAATTGCTCTTGCAGTTCTTCTGAACGCCCAACGAAGATTGGAAGATAACCATCAAAGGAAAATTGAGATATGTTTTTTCTTAAAACATTTTTAACCCTAAACCCTAAATCCTGGTGACAATCGTCGGAGGAGTGATAATGGCGAGTGTTCTTGGCGCCATGACATACTATGTAGTTAATTTAAAGAGGACTCTGTTGATAAGGAAGCGGCAGAAGTCCTCGAGAAGGAGTGGCTCCAACTCATGGTACCCAACTAATTTTTCAGACTCAGAAGTCAATCCAATATATGCCATTTGAAGCGATGAGAGATTAGGTCTCACTTGAGCTTGGGAAGTTTTATCTCTTTAGTCTCTCTAGTCTTGCCTGTTTAAGGCTGCGGAAGAAACAAGTTTTGTATTGTGATTGTATGTATGTCGTTACCACCATCACCAGTGTTATATGTATCAGATGAATTCTTGTTTTGAGTTCTTGTATCATGAATTTCTTCCTCAGGTGAAGAAAAGCAAAATGAATGCCTTTGCTCTCCCATTATCAAATGATTCAAATCTTAGTTTTTGTTCCCAAGTTTATCCTATTAATTTTGAGCCTTTTGTTGGAAGAAGCTTTAAAAGTTTTTAGACGATGTTGCCACCTTTATGGTTTTACTCGCTTTGTGGTCTTACCCATTTCGAGTCTACTCTAAGTCTGGTCGAGTTAGGGACAGTGTACCCTCTTACTATAATTGACAGAAATTTTACCACAATTTCAACATTGATTGTGCTTACGATAATTTCTTCATTGGTTCTGCTTACCATAATTTCTCCACTAATTTTGTATGCCATAATATTTTCGAGTCTACTCTAAGTCTAGTCGAGTTAGGGACTGTGTACCCTCTTTCTATAATTGGCAGAAATCTTACCATAATTTCTCCATTGGCTATGCTTACCATAATTTCTCCATTGGTTGTGTTTACCATAATTTCTCCACTAATTGTGTATACCGTAATATTTTTGAGTCTACTCTAAGTCTGGTTGAATTAGGAACTGTGTACCATCTTACTATCATTGCCAGAAATCTTACAATAATTTCTCCACTGATTGTGCATAGCATAATTTCTCCACTGATTGTGCATAGCATAATTTCTCCACTGATTGTGCATAACATAATTTCTCCATTGGTTGTGCTTACCATAATTTCTCCACTAATTGTGTATACCATAATATTTTCAACTTTACTGTAAGTCTGGTTGAGTTAGGGACTGTGTACCATCTTAGTGTCATTGGCAGAAATCTTACCATAATTTCTCCACTGATTGTGCATAGCATAATTTCTCCACTGATTGTGCATAACATAATTTCTCCATTGGTTGTGCTTACCATAAGTTCTCCACTAATTGTGCATACCGTAATATTTTCACTGATTGTGAATACCATAATTTGTCTACTGATTGTGTCCATAATTTCTCCAATGATTGTGTAAATCAATTATTTCCTTGTATCACATTAGTTGCTATGTATATTGTTCTGTACCATTTGTATAAATAGGGCACCACACTGTACGTTCCTAACACAATTAATTAACGAAAAATCATTGGTGATCTGCTTCGTGTTGATATCCTTCAACAAGGAAATGAGGTTGTATTGTAATCATGAAGAAGAGGCGGCCAGTATCAGTGACGAAGAGATGGTAGATGGGGATGCTAATATTGACGACGAAGAAATGGTAGACGGGGATGCTAATATTGATGACGAAGAAATGGTGGATGCTAATATTGACGACGAAGACGAAGAAATGGTGGATGCTAATATTGACGAGATGGTAGAACATGGAACTTAAACATTAAAACTGATAAAAATACAAGTTGGGAATCACAATGTTTAAGTTCCATGTTCTACCATCTCTTCGTCGTGAATATTAGGATCCACCATTTCTTCGTCTTCGTCGTTAATATTAGCATCCACTATTTCTTCGTCGTTAATATTAGCATCCACCATTTTTTCGTCGTCAATATTAGCATCCCCGTCCACCATTTCTTCGTCGTCAATATTAGCATCCCCATCTACCATCTCTTCCTCACTAATACTAGTAGCCTCTTCTTCATGATTACAATACAGCCTCATCTTCTAGTTAGAGGATATCAACACGAAGCAGATCACTAATGCTTTTTTGTTAATTAATTGTGTTAGGAACGTACAGTGTGGTGCCCTATTTATACAAATGGTACAGAACAATATACATAGAAACTAATGTGATACAAGGAAATAATTGATTTACACAATCATAGGAGAAATTATGGACACAATCAGCAGACAAATCATGGTAAGCACAATCAGTGAAAATATTACGATATACACAATTAGGGGAGAAATTATGGTATGCACAATCATTGGAGAAATTATGGAATGCAAAATTAGTGGAGAAATTATGGTAAGATTTTTGCAAATTATAGTAAGAGGGTACATAGTCCCAAACTCGACCAGACTTAGAGTAGACTCGAAAATATTACGGTATACACAATTAGTGGAGAAATTATGGCAAGCACAACCAATGGAGAAATTATGGTATGCACAATCAGTGGAGAAATTATGGTCAGATTTCTGCCAATTATAGTAAGAGGGTACACAGTCTCAAACTCGACTAGACTTCGAGTAGACTTGAAAATATTATGGTATACACAATTAGTGGAGAAATTATGGTAAGAACAAACAATAGAGAAATTATGGAAAGCACAATTGGTAGAGAAATTATGGTACTCAATTGCTTCTACGTTGTTGGTGAGTGTATGAAGAGTTTGGTAGCAACTGAGACTTCTTTCTGAGTTTAAGAATGTGTTGAATGATGGCTATCTAACTATGTTGGTACTTTTTGGTTTAAAAAAAAAAAAACTATGTTGGTGTTTTTATTTTTAATTATATCTTAGCTATGTTGCTATGTCATTTTAATGTATTAATGTATGACTTGTTGTCCAAGCTTTGCAAACTTTACTTGTTGCCCAATCGTCCCTCTCTCACAAATCTCTCTCACCTTCCCTCTCCCTCGTTCATGGCTTCACGTTCTTTTTTCACCTCATCGTCTCAACTTTTATTCGACCTTTAAAATTGTCTGCATCACTTGTCTTCCTCTTATGTATTCTGTGCTTCATTGGCCTCACATTCTCAAGATTCTAAATGTTCATTCTATTCAAAGCAGAATTTCAAACTTCAAACTGTGTTCTCGAGTTCATGTTTTGACAATAATTTTTGTTGATTTGTTGGCTTAATTTATACGGGTTTTTTTGCACATGAGATCAAATTGATTTGGTTGTAAGAGTGATTTCTTGTGTTTTTTGTTGTTCCCAAATTGGGTCTTTTAGGTCTCATTTGATTGACACATCATCGTATTGAAGGGGCGGAGGAGATGTATTCCGGTGTTTTAAAAACCGATCATCAATTCTGATCCCTCGAATTCAATACAGCCATGAACATATTTAGATTCATTGGAGACCATGACTCATTGATCAATGTTTTGGTTCTCCTCCTCAAGATCTACATCACCAAATCATGGTCAGGTACTCTCTATTTCTATGTGATTTTGGATCTTAATCGCAACAATGTTGAAGCTAAAATGTTTGATTTGGTTAATCTCTTTGAGTTTTAGGGGTTTCACTAAAGCCACAATAGCTCTACACGATGGTGTTACTGGCTCGGTACTTAGATACTTGTGGGGGTCATCGAGCCATCTCTCATGGCATTGGCCTAAAAGTACAACCGAAACAAGACGATCTGCTACAAGTAACTTCCTCTCTCCCTCTTTCCATTATTTTCTCAAGCTATGCATGATTTTTCTGTCACTCAACATCTTCGGATGTATATTTCTAAACCGTCAATCAGTATACTAGATGCTCAAGATTACTTGTGAATAATTTACCACTAAAAGGGGTTATTAATAGTTTTTAGAGTCTTATTAATTTAATGTGTGTGCGTGTGTGTGTGTATATATATATTATGTATGCTCTCCAAAAAAAAAAGGTAGCAGAAAGCTGAATGTGTTTCTAATTGTCCACTATTTAGTGTTTCACCTCAATGGAACAACTTGTGAAGGTATAACTCCTAATTTATCTCGACATTTGGAAGTTCTGTGAGAGGGCATGTGATGATATATATGGAGATTTTGCCCCTTGTTTGGGCAAATTAGAACTATGTTTTTTGAGTTGGAAGTCCCAAAATAAGGCATTCGTGGCCAAAAAAGTGAAATGTGCAGGAATTTCCTTGGTATGCCCGTCCCTTTTTTGGTAACAGTAAACCCATTTTTTATGCTCCATTTAGGTGGTTGGTTGAAGGGAAATTGTAAGATCCACTTTGCTGATGACTTGTATAGTTACATGTGTCATACTTTTGCTTAATTGGGTAAGCCAGTTTGTATGCATTATTTGCTTTTTAATGGTTATGGCAGGGCATTTGTGCATCGTACCCATATTTCCAGCAGTTCCAACAAACTTTATGGCTCTCTATATCAGAGTACGCAGCTTATCCCTCTTATAATAACTTTTATAATAACTAAAGTAGTTTATGCTTCAATCATCAAATTTGAATATCTTTTTGTTATCACATTAGCCAACGTAACATTTTTGTTTATTTTTATTTTTGGTATAGATTGCCCTTGAAAATGTTTTCAAGTATTGAAAGAACAATTGATTGTTTAGGTTGATTGGTGGCACCACATATTATTTTTTATTGGTTTCCTCATTGTTCCCCTAGTCACAGTTTTCATTCATCCTTCAGTGATTGACATTTTGTATTCTGCTGCAGAGGATGCTATTAAATGCGGACATTTGTATGTTTGTGCAACTAATGTATTACTTTTTGATTAAAATATATATGAACAAATGTTAAATATACACTTTATGTTGTTAGGAAATTTGTATCCATCAAGTTGTGTGATAGAATGAGTGGAAACTACTTAAATTTTTGTTTTTCTTAATTATAGTTTCTCATATGCAACTTTTGATTAGACATTATTATCCTGTCAGTAAATCACTTTATTCAACATTAAGTGCTAGAATCCTTAAGAAATATATGTTTAAACTTTAGCATTCTAGGTATCATAAACCCTTTTAATAGATGTTTTGCCACTTCTTAGACTAATTAATATTGTGTAAGAGCCTACTTGGAAAAATTTAGATTTTAAATCCCGAAATTGTTTAAATTGAAATGTTACTGCGATGACACACTTTTCAAGGAGATTTTTCGATGTAAAAATCCTCAAGATTCTCAACATTAACTTTCCTATAATCTTTCTCAAGTTTTTATGTTTTTCTAATTTCTCATATTTTCCTTGATTTTTTTTTAAAATTCCCTCCTTGGACGAACTGCTGTTGCAGCTCTTCTGAACTCCCGATGGAAATTGGAAGATAATCATCAAAGGAAAATTGAGATCCATTTTTTCTTAAAATATTTTTAACCCTAAACCCTAAATCCTGGTGACAATCATCGGAGGAGTGATAATGGCAAGTGTTCTTGGCACCATGACATACTATGTAGTTAAGTCAAAGAGGACTTGGTTGATAAGGAAGCGGCAGAAGTCCTCGAGGAGGAGTGGCTCCAACTCATGGTACCCATCTGATTTTTCAGACTCAGAAGTCAATCCAATATATGCCATTTGATGCGATGTGAGATTAGGTCTCACTTGAGCTTGGGCAGTTTTACCTTTTTAGTCTCTCTAATCCTGCCTAATTAAGGCTGCAGAAGAAACAAGTTATGTATTTTGATTGTATGTATGTCGTTATCTTCATCACCCGTGTTATATGTATCAGATGAATTCTTGTTGTAAGTTCTTGTATCATAAATTTCTTCCTTAGGTGAAGAAAAGAAAAATGCATGCATTTGCTCTCCGATTCTCAAATGATTCAAATCTCAGTTTTTGTTCCCAAGTTTATCCTTTTAATTTCGAGCCTTTTGTTGGAAGAAGCTTTAAAAGTTTTTGGATGATGTTGCCACCTTTGTGGTTTTACAAGCTTTGTGGTCTTACCCATTTCGAGTCTACTCTAAGTCCGGTCGAGTTAGGCACTGTGTACCCTCTTACTATAATTGACAGAAATTTTACCATAATTTCTCCACTGATTGTGCTTACCATAATTTCTCCATTGGTTGTGTTTACCATAATTTCTGCACTAATTGCGTATACCGTAATATTTTCGAGTTTACTCTAAGTCTGGTCGAGTTAGGGACTGTGTACTGTCTTACTATAATTGGCAGAAATCTTATCATAATTTCTCCACTGATTGTGCTTACCATAATTTCTCCATTGGTTGTGCTTACCATAATTTCTCCATTGGTTGTGCTTACCATAATTTCTCCTCTATTTGTGTATACCGTAATATTTTCGAATCTACTCTAAGTCTGGTCGAGTTAGGGAGTGTGTACCCTCCTACTATATTTAGCAAAAATCTTACCATAATTTCTCCACTGATTGTGTATACCATAATTTCTCCATTGGTTGTGCTTATCATAATTTCTCCACTAATTGTGTATACCGTAATATTTTCAATGATTGTGCTTAGCATAATTTGTCTACTGATTGTGTCCATTATTTCTTCTATGATTGTGTAAATCAATTATTTCCTTGTATTACATTTGTTTCTATGTATATTTTTCTGTACCACTTGTATAAATAGGGCACCACACTGCACGTTCCTAACACAATTAATTAACAAAAAAGCATTGGTGATCAGCTTCGTGTTGATATCCTCCAACAAGAAGATGAGGCTGTATTGTAATCATGAAGAAGAGGCGGCCGGTATTAGTGATGAAGAGATGGTAGATGGGGATGCTAATATTGACGACGAAGAAATGGTGGACGGGGATGCTAATATTGACGACGAAGTAATGGTGGATGCTAATATTGACGACAACGACGAAGACGAAGAAATGGTGGATGCTAATATTGACGACAAAGAGATGGTGGATGCTAATATTGACGATGAAAAGATGGTGAACTTTGAAGTGTAGGATGGTGAGGTAATGATCGGTGTATTGACGATGAAGAGATGGTGAACTTTGAAGCGTGGGATGATAAGGTAATGATCTGTTAATTATAATATTCTGTTTCTTTTTTGTTCTGAAACCAACTTTTCTGAGTTCTTAATTAGGTTACGCTCACATTTCTTGCATTAATTGTTTAATTTCTTTTCTTGTGATTTTACAGACTTGGCTTTAATAAGAAAACCAAAAATTTCTTCTAAAATAAAAAAAATAGAACAAAAACTCGACTCTCTCGACCCAAAAAAAACCTAAACCCTAACTTTACTCTTTCTCTCGCGATCCCGTCGACATTCTCTCTCTCGATCCGACATTCTCTGTTTGAAGCTAAGGCATGATCTGCTCCATGTATAATGAGGTTGGTCCTCGGTCTTCAATCTCTGTTGATTTGTTGGAATTCGGTCTATACAGATTTAGAGCTTCGAATTTCGTTGGATAGATATTCTGATCGTCGTGTTTGTGCCAATTTACAAGTTTTTAGGTTTTCTGCATTTTGTTCGATTTCGATGCTTTGGTGGTGAATTGAATCAAAATGGAGGTCTGTATTGATTGGACGAAATAGGCGTAGACGTTAAAGGCATCATTGTGTTCTGGAAACGATGTTATGGAATTGAAGTACAAATCGCAGAGCTCATTTGCAGAGTCGAAGTTACTGGCGAAGGTCCTTCAGTCAACGTGCCTTCTCCGATTCAGTCTCATGCTTTGCCGTTCCTGTTGGACAGACGAGACCTTATCGGCATTGCAAAGTCTGGATCAGGTATATGCTACATTGCTATTGTCTCTTGTTTACTGAATTACTAGTTATTGCTTGCGAATTTCTTACAAGGATGATATCTTGGGAGCTCTAATTGGTTGAAACCTATTGGGGGGCAGGGGATATGTAAGTATGGCCTTTAATTTGAAAACTAACATACATAACGAGAAAGATATAACTCAGTCTGTTTGAATGGTCAGGAGTTTTAATTGACCTTTTGCGGAATGGTGTCTTTGCTGCATTATACTGATTCCTTGTTAGGTTTCTCTTGCTTTGTTTTGGTCTTTCATTCTAAAATATGTGTGTTTATACAGTTAGGCAAAACTCTGGCATTTGGAATTCCTGCTCTTGTGCATGTTTTATGCAAGAAAAAGCTAGGGGATTCAGGGAGAGCATGTCCTTGGTGTTCTATACTCTCACCTACAAGAGAGCTTGCTCAACAAGTAAGTCTCATTTTTCCTGTTATATCAATTTCTTTTAAGTATTTCTGTTCACCATAACCATGAACTGCTATTTGGAATTGGGTTTGAAAAAATTCTTCTGGCTAACAAGTGAACTTCATGTAGATTGTTTATTTATCCCTGAGTTTGTATTCATGTAGTTGGGGTAGCATATTGAAATGCCTAAGCAGCTATGTGGGCTTGCTTTCTTCTCCCTAAGTAGCTATGCTGCCCTACTTTCTTCGTCTCTCTCTCGAATCTCGTTTTGCATCAATGACATGCATCCATCTTTGGAAAGAACATTTAATTTCGATTGCTCTTGTTATCAAAATCCACGTCTTATTGATTATTACTAATCTATAATGTCTTCTATGGCTCTTCCACACTCATGTGAATCTGCAAATTTCTCTTTCTCTCATTTCTGCTTGTTGGTATTCTTTTTGCACTTAAGATGTCATCAAACTTGATTTTGTCGCTTTTCTTTATACTGCGGCAACATTCTTGTGCGTTTACGTGGATGATTTTACTGATGTTGAATTGTTAATATCTTCTTTTTGTTATTTACACTATTACATGGGATCTCTTACAAATTATGAAATTGACTACTTTTTTAGATTGCTGATATCCTATGCGAGGTTGGGAAATCTTGTGGTGTGAAGTCAATTTGTTTGTTTGGAGGATCTTCTAAAGGACGACATATACAGGGCTTGAAGTCTATGTTGTAAGATACCTTGTTCTCTCATTTATTTTATGGATGCAAGTAGAAACTTGTTGGTTTGCTCAACTATGTGGCTAAAATACAAGAAAATTTAATCAAAACATAATAATTTGCTCTTTGGGACAACATTTTGATGTTCGAAGTATATGCTAGGAAACTTGTTGAAAGTAAGGATGTCTCAAGAGATGTTGGAGCTAGGAATTATAGTTATAGTTTGTGGTTAAAGCATTTGAAGGAACTGAAATCAAGATTTGAACAATCCCCTCTTCAGTTTCCTAAATTTTTAGGGGACCAAATGGTTCTGTAATTGATGACGGTTCACGACTTGGCCTGGCGTGAACAAGATCGATGTATGCATTAGTACTATTGGGTGGCATTGATTCAGCTTAATTAATTACCATAACAATTCATACTTCTTACTAAGAAGCTGAGGGATTTTTAATATATTGATATGCATATGGGTCTCCCTTTGAGGAAAGTTGGGGGTTCTTAGCTTTAATTTGTGTTATATATTAATAATCTCATGTACCATTTTAATGACCTTTTGTAAATCTTAGAAAAAACCATTGATGACATATAATTGTTAGTTTTTTTTTACATGAATTATGATGTAAATTCTAAATCTAAACTTGTTTGCTTATTGAAGGTCACCAAAGGGGGGAGGTGAATTGGGTAACCGAGTAGTTATTGCCCTTCTAAAACTTAATGCGCAAATTACAATTATAATGCATACACTAACAATGAATATATATGCTATGCAAGTGAATGAGATAGAAGAGATGGAAAGTGACACATGATTTATAGTGGTTCAATCCAATGATCAACATCCACTACCTAACCTCCCCGGTTAGGATTTTTAATCACCCACTTATATTTTAAATAAGTGTTACAACCTATGCACACAAGCCTAGAATTCCTAATTACAATTAGGACTTCGTACCTAGTTGCAACTTGGGTTTATGCCTAGCCTCAACTAGGTCTTCCTCTTTGACTTATAATGTACTAAGTCTTACAATCATACAATTACAACAAGTGGCTGAATAATACTGAAATATACTTTACAACATAAAGTTGTATCAAATTCAAACACTAGCAAGCCTCCTAGAGCCTAACATCTCTAATGCATGCAAGTTTGAGAATAAATGGAATGTGCAAATATGTCACTGCTTTTGTTGCAAATCCCAAATGTGAAATCGTTTTAAAAATCTAATGTATTAGTGCACAACCGATTTCAAAGCTAAGAACAATAGTCTAACAAAAATTAAGTTTAAGTGCAAAAATTTTGTTCAAATCAATCTTAGGGTTTAATAAAATAAGTTTAAGTGCAAAACCCAAGATGAAGGTGTTCAATCACACAACAAAAATGATTTTCAATTCAAACACACAAAACTAGGTAGATTAAGCACAAGAAAAGATGCTAGAAAAGGGACTTACTTACAACCAAGAAGATGACAAAAGAGATTAGTTTTGAAGAGATTCTTGTACTTCTTTGAATGCCTCAAAAGTGCTGGATTTTGGAGCTAGAGGACAGCCACAAGAATCTTCTTTTTCTTCTTCACAAAAATCAAAGTTGTTCTCTTGTAAGTTTTGAGCTCTTTGAGTGTGTTTCTTCCTTGTTGAGACACAACCATGTTCTTGGTTTTTTTATAGTGTTAGGTATCCCATCTTACCAGTTTGTGACCGTTCTAGGAATCTAAGGGTCCAGAATTCATCAAGAATTCAAATTAAAGTGTGTTTTTCAGCTTTTTAAAAAGCTGTCAGGTATGCAATTAGCACGCTAATGCTGAAACCTAGTGCTCTAACTCTGCACTTAGCGCGCTAATGACAGCATTAGCGCGCTAACTGCAGGGACCTCAAAATAAATATTTTGTTCCTTTGAGTTAGCGACCCTTAAACACATTCGGGACCTAACCAACCCTTCTATAACATGTTATACACATTTGTTATGGGTCATTAAGCCTAATTGGGTGGTCCGGATATTTTTACAAATCCTGAAAACGGAAAATCACGATTTCATAACGTGCGAGGGACTTTTCTACAAATTTGCAGTTTTCTTTTCAAATAACTTTCAAAAACAAGTTTTTCTTTTTCGAAAACTTCTATAATGATCTTCAATATGCAAATGACCATTAACACATAGTTTCACATTGTTTAAACTCATAGACCTAGTTATGTGTTAAAGTTCCATTTTTGAAACTTCAAGTAATCTCAAGACATGTGAAAATTTGTTTAAAAAAACTTCATATGCATGAACTAATGCATTTGGCTTGCGTGAAAAAATTTGTATACCTTACATCGAAATTACAAATTGTGGTATGATCTTTCGTCTTCATTCCTTCATGAATGCCGAGTCTTGAACTTGTATGGCTTGAATACCCGTGATGTATTATTTTGCATCCTTTAATAAAAACTAAAATACACTTGATATTTATTTCTCCATTTTCACCTTGTTTGTTTCCATCAAAATCCTGGTTGGAGTTAGAGTGACTAACCACTTAGTCCAACAATCTCCCCTTTTTTGATGATAACAAACAATGTGAACTTTAAGGGTGTAAAACATAATCTAAGTGTATATCGCATTCATGATTATACATTTCATTTATGCAAGTTCAACCACATCAACATTTTCAAGTTCAACTACATTTTTCTCCCCCGTTTGATACCATCAAAAGTGGGGCCAAGCTCCCACGTAGAGAGAACACAATATAGAAGAATAGAATCAATACGAGTAAAATATACGCTCCCCCTTACTTTATGCATATCAAGAAACAATAGATGGAAGCGATACATAGTCATATACGATGAATCATAGTGAAGCAAGAAAGAGCCATATAGAAACTCAGAGATACGCAAAAAACAATTCATGATATAGATAGCATAAAGCAAGCATAGTTGTGGCTTAAAACAGGAGTTAATAAAAAAGAAGTTTTCTTAAACAACTAAGACTAAAATTTTGGAGCCTAATGCTCACCTAACAATAAGAACTCTAAACACTCCTCCAAGATGACGATGGCTGACTCGCGGAGCTAGCGGCACGATCATTACGCGTGGGCCAAACTGGGAGCAACTGACCCTCGAAGCGACGAAGCCGATCATTCCGATGCTGGATACTTATCTCGACGGCATTGAAGGTCTGAGTCATATATGTATGTAGATAGCCTAGTTGTGTAGAGACGTACGCCGATGATGGAGACATATTCGGTGGAGGGGTAAAGCTGCCGAACGTAGAAGGAGGTGGAGGTGGTGCTGATTCATAATGCTACTGCTGCTGCTGGGGTGAAGCAGAAAAGTCCTGATCAACTTCATCACAGCCATCATGTGCATTATTGCCAGCATTGCCTTCATCGTCAGCGTTGTCATCATCGCCAAAAGTATGGCTATATTTCAAGTAGTCTGGCGCATCAAAAGAGCAACTGAAGAGTCCGTAGGGAGGGGAGACTCATAGTCGCCGTAATACTGACCATCCGGAATGGCATCTTGTCTTGTCCACCTTTGCCTCTCACGTATGCAGCGATACTTCATGGCCTTCAGAGTGGCCATGTCAATGGTGTCATAGATAGTGAGGGGACGACCGCCTAATGCGAGATCCACCTGGGCAGACTCCAAGTAGGATGTGATGATATGTGCATAAGGGAGATGACGACCCGAGCTACACGTGGTCTTCATATAACCAATAATGATGTAGGGCAGGCTGAGAGGAATCATGCGAATTAGATGCCCAAGAATAAATATGTCAAGAAGAGTGACATAGTTTTTACTTCCACCTCGCGGAAGAATGACCTTGTGAAGTATCTTATGAAGAAGGTGAGGTAGGAGTTTGAAGTCAGTATCCATTATACTAGTCGGGTAAACGGTTAAAGTCCTTTTCGGCCGAAAGAAGGAATTAAGTACTTCAAGACGATCAAAGGGCCAACAAAGAAATTTGCACACAACCGTAGTGGTAGGAGGGTGCAATGGGAGTTGAGGCCGTTGAGCGAGATTTTCAGGTGTTATCTCAATGGACTGGCTACCAATGGACAATCTTAGAACAAAATGGTTCGTTGTTTCAAGATTTGAATAGAAAACTCAAACTAATGGGCGATAATAGTTAGCGTTATGGGCACAAAAAGTGGTCCATCCCGCCGTATCCAAAATCTCCCAAATTGGGAGATGAGCCTTGTCAAAGAAAGCGAAATCGACAACAGCGGGCCTTAGGATTTTGGCATCCGTTAGCCGTGGAGCCACACACTCTAGAGCCGATGCGGACTCATGGACAGACTTGGCACAACCCTTATGTTGTGGGGCATTTGCCGGAGTGGGGACGGGGTGTGTTGATTCGGATTCGCTACATGAGGTCGAAGATGATTGAACGACACGACGGCTAGAGGGACGACGAGAGGACGTGGTTTGGGTAGGACGAGACGTGGTGGGGGCGGTTGGATGGGGAGTGGTGGTGGCGGCCGGACGGGAAGAAGGGCGGTTGGAGGTTCGACGAGTCGACATTGGGGTAATTGAAAAGTGAAGAAATTGACAAAGAGAAGTGAAGATTGTTACCTTGTGGGAGTAGAGATCACGGTGGAGACGACGAGAGGAGGGTGGAGAGGGGAGAGGCGTTGTCTCGAGGAGAGGAGAGGAGAGATGTGTGAGGTGAGTAAAATTTTAGGGTAAAATTGAATTTATAGACCCACGGCGAACGACATTAGCGCGCTAATGACCGAATTAGCGCGCTAATGGGTCGATTTGTATTCTAGACCAGAACACTATTAGCGTGAATGTCTGTTATTAGAGCTCTAATTTCCCTCTGGAAATTTTTGTCAGGACACTATTAGCGCGCTAATTTCCTTCTAGAAATTTTGGACATAAAATTTTTGGATTTTTGAAATATAACTCCGATTCACCTCAAACTTCATGGACACTTCACTAACACCATATAAAAAGGTTTGGAACATCTAAAACATGTGTAGAAGGTCCGATTCTCGAACCATGCCTAACTCACGCCGAATCTTAAAAAATTGATATCTAGGCAAAGGCTAAGTGAATATATCGGCTACTTGATCCTTTGTGGGAACATGGATGAGTTTAACATCGCCCTTTCGGACATGATCACGAAGAAAATGGTGCCTAATCTCAATATGTTTTGTTCGAGAGTGTAACACCGGATTTTTTGATATGTTAATTGCACTTGTGTTATCACAATAAATTTCGGCACAACCAACTAGGATTTGATAATCCTCAAGTCGTTATTTCATGTATAGAACTTGAGCGCAACAACTCCCGGCAGCCACATATTCGGCTTCCACCGTAGATAAAGCAACAGAATTTTGCTTTTTGCTAAACCATGAGATAAGTGAATTTCCTAGCAAGTGACAAAATCTGGAAGTGCTTTTCCTATCAACTAGACTTCCCTCATAATTAGAATCAACAAAACTTCGGAGTTCGAAACTCTTGGTTTTGTTGAACCACAATCCTAAGTCTTGTGTTCCACTTAGATATCGAAATATTCGCTTTACACATTTTAAGTGTGACTGCTTGGGATCGGATTGAATTCTAGCACATAAGCACACACTAAACATAATGCCAGGTCTACTAGCGATCAAGTATAGGAGGCTATTCCACGGTAAAGTTTAGGATCTATGGATTTTCCTAGTTGGTCTTTGTCCATTTTGATAGTGGAACTACTAGGAGTGTCACATGCTTTCAGATTTTCAAATTTGAACTTCTTTAACATGTTACTTTGCTTGATTTATAAAAATGCTATGTTTGGATTGCTTTATTTGCAAGCCTAGAAAGTATGTTAGTTCACCCATCATGCTCATTTCAAATTCATTTGTCATCAATGATGAGAATTCAGTACATAAACGTGTGTTGGATGACCTGAAGATGATATCATCAACATAGATTTGAACAAGTAGCATGTCACATTTTTTGATCAAAATGAACAAAGTAGGATCTAGTGTTCCTTTCTTGAATCCTTTCTAAAGTAGAAATGCACTAAGTATATCATACCAAGCTCTAGGAGCTTGTCTTAGTCCATACAAGGCTTTTTGAAGATGATAGACATGGCTTGGATGTTCATGATCTTCAAAACCCGGTGGTTGTTCTACATATACTTCTTCATAGATGAACCCATTTAGAAATGCGCTTTTAACATCTATTTGGTATAGTAGAAACCCGTTGTAGCAAGCATAAGCAAGCAACATGCGAATTGCTTCTTGTCTTGCTACGGGTGCAAAGGCTTCCTCATAATCAATTCCTTCTTCTTGATTGTAGCTTTGTGCAACCAACCTAGCCTTGTTTCTTACAATTTCACCTTTTTCATTCTTTTTGTTTCTAAAAACCCATTTGGTGCCTATAGTAGTGTGGTCCTTAGGTCTAGGTACTAATGTCCATACCTTGTTCTTAACAAAGTGGCTTAGCTCTTCTTGCATAGCCATTACCCAAAATTCATCTCCTAAGGCATCATTTATCTTGGTGGGCTCGATTTGTGACACAAAAGCTAAGTGTCCTTCATCTCTATGTAATGTTGACCTAGTGATTATTCCTTTGTTTGGATCACCTACGATTTGTTGAGATGAATGGCCAATAAGAAGTCTTGAATTTTTAGGCGCACTTGTTTTGGATTCCTTTCTTACCTCGACCTATTGACTATTTGAGGTTTGTCCTAGGGTACCATCATCTTCATCATCAATCCTCAATTTTTCAAAGTTTTGCATTATCTTAACTTTGGGATCTACTTCATCAAATTTTACATGGATAGACTATTCTATGGTTTTAGTTAATCTATTAAACACCCTATATGTTTTACTATGTATAGAGTACCATACGAAAGTACATACCTTTGACTTTGAGTCAAATTTGTCTAATTGATCCTTATCATTTAGAACATAGCAAGTACAACCGAACACCTTAAAATAACTTATGTTGGGTTTTCGGCCTTTCCATAGTTCATAAGGAGTCTTTTTCACTTCCTTTCGGTCATTTACTCTATTTATAACATAGCATGCCGTGTTAATGGCTTCAGCCCAAAAATGCTTAGCTATGTTGTACTCATTTAGCATAGTCCTACACATCACTTGGAGTGTAGGACTACGTATCTCATTATTTGCTTATCAAGTAGTTTTATTGCATAAAGAGTAACATCTAGACTTAATTTGTATTTATTATTTGCTTATCAAGTTGTTACTCATTAATAGTTGATTGACTATATTTACCAGTACCACATTTTCCTTTAAGGGTGAAAACTCCCAGTGCTTACTTATCTTTCTATGCCAAAATTATTTTGTATTACAGAATACTTACATTGCCTATGAAGCTCTTCAGAAACATGGCATTCCCAAGCCTAAACAGTGCTTACAAATACTAAATGTGCATCCTTTTTGTTACTTTGTCTGTTATTGTTGTATTGTTTAGATTGTCAGCACGAAGGCCTTAAGAAGGTAAATGAAGTTTATATAGTTTGACAGATGGATTTTTTTTTTGAATTCTTGATAAATGGATTTATGTTTTTTGTTTTGATCTTTATGCAATAAAACTGTGTGCTATGCCATCAAATTAAGCCTAGATGTCCTGAAGGTGTTCCCCTAGACACAGTTTTCATTCATCCTTTAGTGATTGACATGTTGGATTCTGCTACAGAGGATGCTATTAAATGCAGACATTTGTATATTTGTGCAACTAATGTATTACTTTTTGATTAAAATATATTTGAACAAATGTTAAATATAAACTTTATGTTAGGAAATTTGTATCCATCAAGTTGTGTGACGGAATGAGTGGAAACTACTTAAATTTTTGTTTTTCTTAATTATAGTTTCTCATATGCAACTTTTGATTAGACATTATTATCCTGTCAGTAAATCACTTTATTCAACCTTAAGTGCTAGAATCCTAAAGAAACATATGTTTAAACTTTAGCATTCTAGGTATCATAAACGCTTTTAATAGATGTCTTGCCACACCATAGACTAATTAATATTGTGTAAGAGCCTATTTGAAAAAATTTAGATTTTAAATCCCGAAATTATTTAAATTGAAAAGTTACTGCGATGACACACTTTTCAAGGAGAGTTTTCGATGTAAAAATCCTCAAAATTCTCAACATTAACTTTCCTATAATCTTTCTCAAGTTTTATGTTTTTCTAATTTCTCATATTTTCCTTGATTTTTTTTTAAAATCCCTCCTTGGACGAATTGCTTTTGCGGTTTTACGAACTCCCAACGCTTGAGATTGGAAGATAACCATCAAAGGAAAATTGAGATATGTTTTTCTTAAAATATTTTTAACCCTAAACCCTAAATCCTGGTGACATCCATCGGAGGAGTGATAATGGCGAGTGTTCTTGGCGCCATGACATACTATGTAGTTAAGTCAAAAAGGACTCGGTCGATCAGGATGCGGCAAAAGTTCTCGAGGAGTGGCTCCAACTCATGGTACCTATCTGATTTTTCAGACTTAGAAGTCAATCCAATATATGCCATTTGATGCAATGAGAGATTAGGTCTCACTTGAGCTTGGGCAGCTTTATCTTTTTAGTCTCTCTAATCCTGCCTAATTAAGGCTGCAGAAGAAACAAGTTCTGTATTGTGATTGTATGTATGTTGTTATCACCATCACCAATGTTACATGTATGAGATGAATTCTTGTTGTGAGTTCTTGTATCATGAATTTCTTCCTTAGGTGAAGAAAAGCAAAATGCATGCATTTGCTCTCCCATTATTAAATGATTCAAATCTCAGTTTTTGTTCCCAAGTTTATCCTATCAATTTCGAGCCTTTTGTTGGAAGGAGCTTTAAAATTTTTTGGACGATGTATTTTTTTGTTTTACCCACTTTGTGGTCTTAGCCATTTCGAGTCTACTCTAAGTCTGGTCGAATTAGGGACTGTGTACCCTCTTTCTTTAATTGACAAAAATTTTACCATAATTTCTCCACTAATTGTGATTACAATAATTTCTCCATTGGTTGTTCTTACCATAATTTCTCAACTAATTGTATTTACCATAATATTTTGGAGTCTACTCTAAGTCTGGTCGAGTTAGGGACTGTGTACCCTCTTACTATAATTGGCAGAAAACTTACCATATTTTCTCCACTGATTGTGCTTACCATAATTTCTCCATTGGTTGTGCTTACTACAATTTCTCCATTGGTCGTGCTTACCATAATTTCTCTACTAATTGTGTATACCGTAATATTTTTGAGTCTACTCTAAGTCTGGTCGAGTTAGGGACTGTGTACCTTCTTACTGTCATTGACAGAAATCTTGCCATAATTTCTCCACTGATTGTGCATACCATAATTTCTCCATTGGTTGTGCTTACCATAATTTCTCCACTAATTGTGTATACCGTAATATTTTCACTGATTGTGCTTACCATAATTTGTCTACTGATTGTGTCCATAATTTCTTATATGATTGTGTAAATCAATTATTTCCTTGTATCACATTAGTTTCTATATATATTGTTCTATACCATTTATATAAATAGAGCACCACACTATACGTTCCTAACACAATTAATTAACAAAAAAGCATTGGTGATCTGCTTCGTGTTGATATCCTTCAACAAGAAAATGAGTCTGTATTGTAATCATGAAGAAGAGGCGGCCAGTATTAGTGACGAAGAGATGGTAGATGTGGATGCTAATATTGACGACAAAGAAATGGTTGACGGGGATGCTAATATTGACGACGAATAAATGTTGGATGCTAATATTGAGGACGAAGACGAAGAAATGGTGGATGCTAATATTGATGACTAAGAGATGGTAGAACATGGAACTTAAACATGAAACTGATAAAAATACAAGTTGGGAATCACAATGTTTAAGTTCCATGTTTACCATCTCTTCGTCGTCAATATTAGCATCCACATTTCTTCGTCTTCGTCGTCAATAATAGCATCCACCATTTCTTCGTCGTCAATGGTAGCATCCACGATTTCTTCGTCGTCAATATTAGCATCCCCGTCCACCATTTCTTCATTGTCAATATTAGCATCCCCATCTACCATCGCTTCGTCACTAATACTGGCCGTCTCTTCTTCATAATTACAATACAGCCTCATCTTCTAGTTAGAGGATTTCAACACGAAGCAGATCACCGTTAATTAATTGTGTTAGGAACGTACAGTGCGGTGCCCTATTTATAAAAATGATACAGAACAATATACATAGAAACTAATGTGATACAAGGTAATAATTGATTTACACAATCATAGGAGAAATTATGGACACAATCAGTAGACTAATTATGGTAAGCACAATCATTGAAAATATTACGATATACACAATTAGGGGAAAAATTATTGTAAGCACAACCAATGGAGAAATTATGGTATGCACAATTAGTGGAGAAATTATGGTACGCATAATCAGCGGAGAAATTATGGTGTGCACAATCAGTAGAGGAATTATGGTAAGATTTCTACCAATTATTGTAAGAGGGTACACAGTCCAAAACTCTACTAGACTTAGAGTAGACTCGAAAATATTACGGTGTACACAATTAGTGGAGAAATTATAGTAAGCACAACCAATGGAGAAATTATGGAAAACACAATCAGTGGAGAAATTATGGTACTCAATTGCTTCTACGTTGTTGTTAAGTGTATGAAGAGTTTGGTAGCAACTAAGACTTCTTTCCGAGTTTAAGAAAGTGTTGAATGATGGCTGTCTAACTATGTTGGTGTTTTTGGTTTAAAAAAAAATAACAAAATATGTTGGTGTTTTTATTTTTAATTATTTCTTTGCTATGTTGCTATGTTATATTAATATATTAATGTATGACTTGTTGGACAAGCTTTGCAAGCATTACTTGTTGCCCAAGCGACCCTCTCTCACAAATCTCTCTCGCTTTCCCTCTCCCTCGTTCATGGCTTCACGTTCTTTTTTCACCTCATCGACTCGTCTTTCATTCAACCTTTAAATTTGTCTGCATCACCTGTCTTCCTCTTATGTATTTTGTGCTGAGTTTCAAGCTTTAAACCATGTTCTCGATTTCGTGTTCTGACATTAATTTTTTTTATTTTGTTGGCTTAATTTATGCAAGTTTTTTTGCACATGAGATCAAATTGATTTAGTTGTGAGAGTGATTTCATGTGTTTTGTGTTTTGTGTCATTAGCGATCCTTTGACGTGTCCGGGACCTAACAAAACCTCATATAATATATTATACATATTTGTTATGGGTCATTTAGCTTATTTTAGTGGTCCATATATTTTCACAAATCTCGGAAACGAAAAATCCTGTTTTCATAACATCCGAGGGGCTTTTCTGCAAATATGCATTTTTCTTTTCAAAATCATTTCAAAAACAAGTTTTTCTTTTTCGAAAACTTCCACAATGATTTTTAAAGTACGATATGAACATAAACACATAGTTTAATGATGTTTAAACTTATAAACTGAGTCATGTGTTAAGTTGCACTTAAAACTTCAAGTAATCATTTTACATTTGAAAATTCATTTGAAAAACTCGATGTGCATGAACTAATGCAATAGGCTTGTGTAAATGAACTTGTATACCTTACATTAATGTTACATCTCGTGATCTTGATCTTTCGTCTTCATTTCTTTATGTATCCGAGTCTTGAACTTGAATGACTTTAATACTCGAATACATGTGATTGTGATGTTTTGCAACCTTTGACGAAACTGAAATACACTTGATAAACTTATTAGTATATTTTCACCATGTTTGCTTCCATCAAAATCCCGGTCGGAGTTAGAGTGACTAACCACTTAGTCTAACAATCTCCCCTTTTTTGATGATAACAAACAATATGAACTTGACAAGCATAAAATATAATACAAGTGTATGAACATCACATTCAGGGTCATACAAAAATTTATACTCTCTCAAGTTCAACAACCTTTCTCCCCCGTTTGATATCATCAAAAAGTGGGGTACGTAAAATCATGATGCAAGTATAGAAATAACAAAGGAAAGAATCCAATGAATAGTGTTCAAATGCATCCTCCCCCGTTTTATAAAAATGATACCAAGTAAGGTCTCCCCCTATCAATATGCATGTTCAAGTTCATGATACCAATAAATTTCTCATTTTAGGTGCATGTCTCACCCCCAAAAATAGATACCAACAAAAATGGGTATAAAGTCTCCCCTTATCTATAATTTTCCCTCAAAAAATTTCTCATTCACACTATCTATAATTTTACTCTAAAAAAATTCATATAGGAATTCAGTTTAGCAGTGTATTAGCGCGCTAATTGACAAACCTAGTGCGCTAATTAACGGACCTAGCGCGCTAATTGACAGACCTAGCACGCTAATTTCTCTCTAGAATTTTGGAATTAAAATTTTTGAGTTTTTGACGCACAACTCCGTTTCGCCTTAAACTTCATGGATACTTCATTTACACCATATAAAGAGAATTAAAACACCTAAAACATGTGTAGAAGGTTCGATTCATGAGAAATGCCTAACTCACACCGTGTCAATGACTTTGGACTAAAAATGCTTGGCTACATTGTATTAACTCATCATAGTCCTACATATAATGTATATGAAATGCAATCATGACATCAAAACTAATAATATAAGCATGCTATGTGTATGTGACTAGTGCAAGACCTATCATGCTTAACTCTTATACATTAATCTATCATTTTAGCACATTTATGTTCCAAAGTGAATCTAATTCACTCTATGAATCATGGACTTTGGTACCCATACACCTTTGTGTTCCATAACATGTGTATCATATACATTCTTTTCTACCTATGTTAGTTTAACTCTATTGGTCCTATTTAGGACACATTTGCCAACATTATGAGATCTATTGCATTTGAAGCATCTCTTAGATTTGGCCAAAAGCTTTCCATAGCTCAATAGGCTTGCACCATAACCTATGCCACTCTTGTTGAGTGCACGTCTTTGTGCACCTAATATCATGTCAAACATTTTAGTACCACTTGTGAACTTAGTCACAGTGGTGGTCAAGTCCTCTACTTCTTTTGCTAAGCCATTTTTCTCATTTATGACCAATTATAAGTCATGCTGAAGATCATCAATAATCTCATTTTGAGATTCAATCTCTGTAATGGCTTTGATCACATTTTTTTGGAGTTGCTTGGTCTTTTTGACCTCCTTTTCTAATTCATTTCTAAGGTCACGAATAATAGACATATCATTCAATGCATTTACATCATTATGATTAAAAGATATAGTCACTTACCTCACTCATTGCAATAAGACAAAGGATAGCCTTCTCATTTTTCAACTCGGAGTCGAAGCTAGATGATGATGATGAGTCGTATTTCTTGCTTCTTCTCATGTACTTGCATTCCGTTGCTTTATGTCCCGATTTGCTGCACTTATAGCAAATCATTTTGCGTGATTTGCTTGCATTGTTTGCACCTTTGTACTTCCTCTTGTACTTGTCTCTTTTGTATGTAGCATTCTTGAGCTTTCTTGACAGCATAGCCACTTCTTGTTCAATAGAGTCACTTTCACTTGAGTTCTCATCATCTTCGACCGGTGGGCAAGTAGCTTTCAAGTCATGCTCTTTCTTTGACTCTTGCTTGGTCATTCCACCAAGTATTTCCAATCTAGCATGGTCCTTTAGCTCGAATTTGTGGATCGTCAACTCTCCACATAATGCACCAAAAGTGTAATCTCCAAGGTTTTGCGCCGATTGAATAGTATACTTCTTCGCATCCCATTCCTTAGGCAAGCCTCTAAGGAACTTGTACACCGAGTTCTCTTGATCATAATGTTTTCCAAGGTTTTTGATCTCATTCAAAAGCTTCGTAAACATTGTAATGGTCGTGGCTATGTCTACATGGGACTCAACTCGAAAAGACTCATAAGGTTCTTCAAGAATCCTCAATTTAGTGTTCTTGACATGTTGCGTCCCTTCATAATGCACTTCAAGTTTTTCCCACACTTCCTTGGCCGTATGACAAGTACTAACTTGGTTGAATTCGTTCTCACTTAATGCACAAAACAAATTATTCACGGCTTGATCATTTGAGAGCTCAATCTTGATCTCCTCGGCGATGTATTCTTTCAAGGGCTTGTTCGGTGGAGCGTAGCCATTCTAAATTGCATCCCACAAAAATTTATTTTGAGCTCTAATGTAGAACTTCATCCTAACTTTCCAATGAACAGAGTTTGTCCCATCAAAGTAGAGAGGCCTAATTGATGAGTTGCCTTCCCCAGGGCGAGCGAAATCAAAAGTTTGCATCCTTGCAAGAAAACACTCAAAGATATGTTAGTAACACTTTGAGTAATAACCCGCTCTGATACCAATTAAAGGTCACCTAAGAGGGGGGTGAATTGTGTTACCGAGTAGTTATCGTCTTTTTAAAACTTTATGCGTAAATAACAATAATAATGCATACTCCAACGATAAATATCTAAGCTATGCAAGTGAATGGGGTAGAAAAGATGGAAATAAGACATACGATATATAGTGGTTCAATCCAACCAATCTACATCAACTACCTAACCTCCCCCGTTAAGATTTTCAACCCTCACTTATATTATCAATAAGTGTCACACCCTAAGCCAACTAGCCTAGTGAATGCCTAGCCTCAACTAAGTCTTTTACACGATCCTTTATCGCAATAAGGTCTTATACAACCACCTAGCCACAACAGAGATTTTCCCACCTAGACCCACCTAGGATATTTTTCCACCTAGCCGCAACTAGGATTTCCCTCTCAACTTAGATCCCACTAAGTCTAACAATAAAGATTGGAGTAATACAATGAAATACACTTTACAAAGTAAAGTGGCACCAAGTTCAAATACAAGTAAACCTCCTAGAGCCTAACCACTCTAATGCATGCAAGTATGAAAACAATTGAGAAATGCAAATAAATAACTGATTTTATGTAAAACTCAAATATAAAACCGTTTCAAATAAGTTGATAAGAGCAAATCCAGTTTCAAATCTAATGAACAAGAAGTTTGATAAAATCCAGTTTAAGTGCAAACTTTTGTCCAAATCAGTCCTAGGGTTTAATAACTTAATTTTAAGTGTAAAACTCAAGACAAGTGTGTTTAACAACACAACAAGTGATTTCCCAAGTCAATCACACAAGAATATATAATTTAAGCACAAGAAAAGCTAGGAAATGGACTTTCTTACAACCCCAAGAAGATGACTTGAAAATCAGTTTTGGAGAGGTTGTAGTACTCCTTAAAATGCCTCAAGAGTGCTGGTTTTAATGTTGAATCAATAGCTTCAAAGTATGACTTGAAAACTCCAAGTTCCTCCTCTTGAAAATTTGAGCACTTGTGTTTTTCTTTGTTTTCAAAACCCAATTTGTGTGCTTGTGTGTTTGAGAGTGTTCTATATATTTATAGACCAGTTTATGACTGTTCTAGAGATCCAAGGGCCGAGATTCCATCAAAAATTTAAATTAAAGTTAATTTTTCAGCTTTATAAAAAAGCTGTCAGGAATGCAATTAGCGCGCTAATATTCAGACCTAGCCTACTAGCCTAGTGAATGCTTAGCCTCAACTAGGTCTTTTACACGATATCTTATCGCAATAAGGTCTTATACAACCACCTAGTCGCAACTAGGATTTTCCCACCTAGACCCACCTAGGATATTTTTCCACCTAGCCGCTACTAGGATTTCCCTCTCTTCATATATCCCACTAAGTCTTACAATCAAGATTTGAGTAATACAATGAAATACACTTTACAAAGTAAAGTGGCACCATGTCCAAATACAAGCAAGCCTCCTAAAGCCTAACCACTCTAATGCATGCAAGTATGAAAACAATTGAGAAATGCAAATAGATAACTAATTTTATGCAAAACACAATTATAAAACCATTTCAAATAAGTTGATAAGAGCAAATCCGGTTTCAAATCCAAAGAACAAGAAGTTTGATAGAAATCAAGTTTAAGTGCAAACTTTTGTCCAAATCAGTCTATAGTTTAATAAATCAAGTTTAAGTATAAAACTCGAGACAAGTATGTTTAACAACACAACAAGTGTTTTCCCAAGTCAATCACACAAGAATATATAATTTAACACAAGAAAAGCTATGAAATAGACTTTCTTACAACCCCAAGAAGATGACTTGAAAATCAGTTTTGGAGAGGTTGTAGTACTCCTTAAATTGCCTTAAGAGTCTTTGGTTTTGATGTTGAATCAACGAATTTCAAAGTATGACTTGAAAACTCCAAGCTCCTCCTCTTGAAGATTTGAGAACTTGTCTTTTTCTTTGTTTTCAAAACCAATTTGTGTGCTTGTGTGTTTGAGAGTGTTCTATATAATTATAGACCAGTTTATGACCGTTTTAGAGATCTAAGGGTCGAGGTTCCATCAAAAATTCAAATTAAAGTTAATTTTTCAGCTTTATAAAAAAGCTGTCAGGAATGCAATTAGCGCACTAATATTCAGATCTATCTAACTAGCCTAGTGAATGCCTAGCCTCAACTAGGTCTTTTACATGATGCTATATCGCAATACGGTCTTATACAACCACGTAGCCGCAACTAGGATTTTCCCACCTAGATCCACCTAGGATATTTTTCCACCTAGCCGCAACTAGGATTTCCCTCTCGACTTAGATCCCACTAAGTCTTACAATCAAGATTTGAGTAAGACAATGAAATACACTTTACAAAGTAAAGTAGCACCAAGTTCAAATACAAGTAAGCCTCCTAGAGCCTAACCACTCTAATGCAAGCAAGTATGAAAACAATTGAGAAATGCAAATAGATAACTGATTTTATGCAAAACACAAATATAAAACCATTTCAAATAAGTTGATAAAAGCAAATTCGGTTTCAAATCCAATGAACAAGAAGTTTGATAGAAATCAAGTTTAAGTGCAAACTTTTGTCCAAATCAGTCCTATAGTTTAATAAATCAAGTTTAAGTGTAACACCCAAGACAAGTATGTTTAACAACACAACAAGTGTTTTCCCAAGTCAATCACACAAGAATATATAATTTAAGCACAAGAAAAGCTAGGAAATAGACTTTCTTACAACCCCAAGAAGATGACTTGAAAATCAGTTTTGGAGAGGTTGTAGTACTCCTTAAAATGCCTCAAGAGTGTTGGTTTTGATGTTGAATCAACAGCTTCAAAGTATGACTTGAAAACTCCAAGCTCCTCCTCTTGAAGATTTGAGAACTTGTCTTTTTCTTTGTTTTCAAAACCCAATTTGTGTGCTTGTGTGTTTGAGAGTGTTCTATATATTTATAGACCAGTTTATGACCGTTCTAGAGATCTAAGGGTCGAGATTCCATCAAAAATTCAAATTAAAGTTAATTTTTCAGCTTTATAAAAAAGCTGTCAAGAATGCAATTAGCGCACTAATATTCAGACCTATCTAACGAGTCTAGTGAATGCCTAGCCTCAATTAGGTCTTTTACACGATGCCTTATCGTAATACGGTCTTATACAACCATGTAGCCGCAACTAGGATTTTCCCACCTAGATCCACCTAGACTATTTTTCCACCTAGCCGCAACTAGGATTTCCCTCTCGACTTAGATCCCACTAAGTCTTACAATCAAGATTTAAGTAATACAATGAAATACACTTTACAAAGTAAAGTGGCACCAAGTTCAAATACAAGTAATCCTCCTAGAGCCTAACCACTCTAATGCATGCAAGTATGAAAACAATTGAGAAATGCAAATAGATAACTGATTTTATGCAAAACTCAAATATAAAATCGTTTTCAAATAAGTTGATAAGAGCAAATCCGGTTTCAAATCCAATGAACAAGAAGTTTGATAAAAATCAAGTTTAAGTGCAAACTTTTGTCCAAATCAATCCTATAGTTTAATAAATCAAGTTTAAGTATAAAACACAAGACAAGTATGTTTAACAACACAACAAGTGTTTTCCCAAGTCAATCACACAAGAATATATAATTTAAGCACAAGAAAAGCTATGAAATAGACTTTCTTACAACCCTAAGAAGATGACTTGAAAATCATTTTGGAGAGGTTGTAGTACTCCTTAAAATGCCTCAAGAGTGCTGGTTTTGATGTTGAATCAACAGCTTCAAAGTATGACTTGAAAACTCCAAGCTCCTCCTTTTGAAGATTTGAGAACTTGTCTTTTTCTTTGTTTTCAAAACCCAATTTGTGTGCTTGTGTGTTTGAGAGTGTTCTATATATTTATAGACCAGTTTATGACCATTCTAGAGATCTAAGGGCCGAGATTCCATCAAAAATTCAAATTAAAGTTAATTTTTCAGCTTTATAAAAAAAGCTATCAGGAATGCAATTAGCGCACTAATATTCAGACCTATCTAACTAGCCTAGTGAATGCCTAGCCTCAACTAGGTCTTTTACACGATGCCTTATCGCAATACGGTCTTATACAACCACGTAGCCGCAACTAGGATTTTCCCACCTAGATCCACCTAAAGATATTTTTCCACCTAGCCGCAACTAGGATTTCCCTCTCGACTTAGATCTCACTAAGTCTTACAATCAAGATTTGAGTAATACAATGAAATACACTTTACAAAGTAAAGTGGCACCAAGTTCAAATACAAGTAAGCCTCCTAGATCCTAACCACTCTAATGCATGCAACTATGAAAACAATTGAGAAATGCAAATAGATAACTAATTTTATGCAAAACTCAAATATAAAACCGTTTCAAATAAGTTGATAAGAGAAAATTCGGTTTCAAATCCAATGAACAAGAAGTTTGATAAAAATCAAGTTTAAGTGCAAACTTTTGTCCAAATAAGTCCTAGGGTTTAGTAAATCAAGTTTAAGTGTAAAACCCAAGACAAGTGTGTTTAACAACACAACAAGTGATTTCCCAAGTCAATCACACAAGAATATATAATTTAAGCACAAGAAAAGCTATGAAATGGACTTTCTTACAACCCCAAGAAGATGACTTGAAAATCAGTTTTGGAGAGGTTGTAGTACTCATTAAAATGCCTCAAGAGTGTTGGTTTTGATATTGAATCAACAGCTTCAAAGTTTGACTTCAAAACTCCAAGCTTCTCCACTTGAAAAATTTGTGCACTTGTGTTTTTCTTTGCTTTTAAAGCCCAATTTTTGTGCTTGTGTGTTTGAGAGTGTTCTATATATTTATAGACCAGTTTATGACCGTTCTAGAGATCCAAAGGCCGAGATTCCATCAAAAATTCAAATCAAAGTGAATTTTTCAGCTTTATAAAAAGCTGCAGAATACAATTAGCGCTAAATTCAAACCTAGCGCTAACTCTGCACTTTGCGCGCTAATAAATTTATTAGCGTTCTAACTGCAGGGACCTCAAAATAAACATTTTTGTCCTTTTGGTTAGCGACCCTTTGACGTGTTCGGGACCCAAGAAAACCTCATATAACATATTATACATGTTTGTTATGGGTCATTTAGCTTATTTTAGTGGTCCATATATTTTCACAAATCTCAGAAACGAAAAATCTCGATTTCGTAACATCCGAGAGGCTTTTACTCGCAAATATGCAGTTTTCTTTTCAAAATCATTTCAAAAACAAGTTTTTCCTTTTCGAAAACTTCCATAATGATTTTCAAAGTATGATATGAACATAAACACATAGTTTAACGTTGTTTAAACTTATAAACTGAGTCATGTGTTAAGTTTCACTTAAAACTTCAAGTAATCATTTTACATTTGAAAATTCATTTGAAAAACTCGACGTGCATGAACTAATGCAATGGGCTTGCGTAAATGAACTTATATACCTTACATTAATGCTACATCTCGTGGTCTTGATCTTTCCTTTTCATTCCTTTATGTATGCCGAGTCTTGAACTTGAATGGCTTGAATACTCGAGTACTTGTGATTGTGATGTTTTGCAACTTTTGTCGAAACTGAAATACACTTGATAAACTTATTAGTATATTTTCACCTTGTTTGTTTCCATTAAAATCCCGGTCGGAATTAGAGTGACTAACCACTTAGTCCAACAGCATGGGTTGCTTAAGGTCACGTTAGTGATATGTTTGACTGAGTCTATAGTTGAGGTAGAGATTTTTTGTCGACACGGGTTCCTGCTATTTCTGAAGTGGGTGTCAAAGGGCTAACAAAGTTTTTTATCACTTCAGCTGTCCATCTTAAGATCCAGATTGCACAGATTGGTATGGTTCTTCAGACGGGTACTTGAGACACAGGGGCAGGTTATGGATACCTGGGGTTCAGGAGATACGGGACAACATTCTCGAGAATGCACACCGTTCGTGGTATAGTGTTTATCCTGGTAGGACCAAGATGTATCACGACTTGCGACGTTTGTTTTGGTGTACGTTAGGGGTTGTCATATTTGCCAACAGGTGAAGGCTGAGCACTAGAAACCAGCTAGATTACTTCAACCGCTGCCCATTGCTCATTGGAAAATGGGAACACGTGACTATGGACTTCGTTAGTTTACTACCACAGGCTATAAGGCAAAACGACATAGTTTAGGTAGTGATTGAAAGGTTGACAAAGTCGGCACATCTCATTCCTATTTCTATGAAATACTCCTTTCCCTAATTGAGCATTATCTACGAGTGAGAGATCATCAGGCTTCACGAAATGCAGAATTCGATTGTATCCGATAGGGATCCTAAGTTGACATCGAAACTCTGGGAAAGTATGCACGAGCAGTTCGACACTAGGCTATAGTTTAACACAACATATCATCATCAAACAGCCTGTTAATTAGAGAGGTTGATTAAGATCTTATAGGATATGCTCAGGGCTTGTATCTTATAATTTGGGGGTTCATGGGAGGAGTATTTACCATTGTGCGAGTTTGTGTACAAAAATAGCTATCACACGAGCATTAACATGCCACTGTTCAAGGCATGTATGGTAGGCCCAATAGATCACCTGCTTGTTGGCGACACCATAGGATAGGGCGGTTATTGGGCCTGAGGTTATTGTTGACCATACAAGAGAAGGTAAGACATATTTGATTGAGGCTGCAGGTAGCCAAGGACAGACAAAAGAGGTATGCAGACAAGTATCTCGAGGGTCTGAGCTATAAGATTGATGACTTGTGTATCTAAAGGTTTCACTTGGAAGGGTCATAAGAGATTTGGCATCAAGGGGAAACTTGCACTAAGGTTCATTGGATCATTTAAGGTCGAGGCACGGATTGGCACTGTGATGTACGGATTGAAGTTGCCACCACAGTTAGCGACATTCAGTATTCCATATATTTATGTTAAGGTTGGCTAGGTCGGGACCGAGACTGATGGTTGATGTGAAACAGATTGAGGTTCGGCCTGATGTGACCTACCAGGAGCAGCCGATGGAGATTTTACATCATATGATACAGACTTTGCGAAATAGGGAGATCCCAAAGGTATTGTTTCATTGGCAGCATCACGAGACTAAGGGCGCACCTGGAAACTGAGTCTACTATGTGGCAATGATAGCCTCAACTATTTGCTAGTAAGAATTTTGTTTTGTTTTGAATTTTAAGTCAAAATTTCCCCTAGTTGAAAAGAATTGTAATGGCCCAAATCTAAATTTTCATTATTGATGACAAAATTACAGACGCGGGCGCCAGCTCGGATGCTCGTGGACCCTGCTGATAGGTCAGGGCACGCGTAGATTTGGTATACAGTTCATTTTTGCTTTTTTTGTTTGTTTTACGATGTGTATTCAATTCTATTAAATTACATCTCAATATTTGTGTTTATGTTGTTTATTATCGAGCGAGATAGTGTGACGGGTATTCGCCTTGAGTAATGTGTAGACGCGGGTACCGGGTAGGCGAATTATAGATACACTAGGTCGGGGGATTTATACAAACATGATGAATAGTAAAATGCTTTAAATAATTAATATAGAACATCGTTTAGACGTTAGTGACGCGAGTGTACGCGATTGGCACGTGACATAGTGCGAGACCGAGTACCGGAACACCCGAGGTCATTTGGTTTGTGTTGTAAGGATAAGAATATGGGACCAAGTTATGAAATGGAGTCATTTTAGGTTGAATTATTGACTCCATCTTGGCCATTTATCAAGCCTTTGGATCAACAAGCACAATGGATCAATCTTTGACTATAAGTAGTCAAGAATTTACTCATCCGAAAATTGACAAAGGAAATGAGGGTTTTTGGGATTTTGTGGATTTTTATTGAAGATTTGGAGCACGAAACGACGACCAATCGACAAACGAGGTTAGATCTGAACACTCCTCTTCGTTCACTATCTATCGAGTTCAATTTCTCATGTTTTGAAGAGGGTTTTGAGGGTGTGAGTTGAACACCTTGATTTTCAATAAGTTGTTATGGATTTTCGGGCAGTTGTGGAGCAACTGTGAGGGTTTATTGGTGGTGTTGTTGCTGTTGTTGTTGTTTTGCACTATAAAAGAATAGTGAACTAACAACGGAAATAGCAACATATTAAGATTTCGTTGCTAATTAGAAATGGAATAGGGACGGACCATGGTTGGAAATTGTTTGACCAGTCAGAGACGGAATAGCGATGGAATAAGGACGGAATAGAAATAGAATATAGCGGTCAATTTCTTGCCGAAACTTGACAAAAGTAGGTGACTTTTAGAGGTCAATTTTGCCTCTCACTTCACCGAGCCTAACCCTGACCCCTCTCACATCGCCAAGCCCTCCCTCGCCCCCCTCTCTTCGCCCGAGCCCTGACCCTTGCCTCCTCTCCTTTGCGGTAGTTGTTCATTCACTCACTCTCTCTCTCTCTCTCTCTCTCTCTCTCTCTCTTTCTCCTTCTATCTCTGATTTTATCTTCTCAATCACCCACTTACTCACCTCTGCCCGAGCCCTAACCCTTACAGCAACCGATCACGCATTTCATCTCTCTCGCTCACTCAAACGCTCTAGAACATTAATGTGAGTAAAAAAGTTCTTTGTGCTTTTGGTGAAGAATTTTATTGTTTTCTCGGCCAATGTTATATGATTGATTTGAGGCTTATTTGAGCACCTTTTTGGGCAATTCGGCTTCATGGGTACCTTTTGGGACTCAATCTCAAATGGCTATGCACGATTTTTAGTTTCGAGACCTTATTTTTGTATCTCGAACTGGGTTTCTTGAATTCAAGGTATGTTTACTTAAAAAAGTTGAGTTTTTGATGAATCAGTTATGAAGTTGTTAGAGTTTTGAATCTAAATTTGCTTTTCTCTTCACTAATTTGTGTTCATTGAAGAGAAATTTTGATTAAATAGATTTTCTTTTATTAAGTATTTCAAGTAAATTGATATTATAGGCTTGTTCCATATGTTTTTACATCAGAGTATCCTAAGTTTGACTAGTTCATTGTGCATTTGATGCATTTGGGGGATTTGAGTGTTGTGAGATGATGAAGCCCAATTATAGAAGAGTGAGACTTTTACTTGATTGGTATTTCAATTTAAAATCAATGATATACCTAGAATTTCTTTATTACTGTTGCATAAAAATTATATTTTAAGCTTGATATCTATATATTTTGGCGTTTAGGACATTGCTTGGGGCATTGGGTCCAATGGCATATTCTTCGCTCTCGTGTACTGCACTATTTGGAGCTTAGTTGAGTTGTTCCAAAATTGTGCGATTCTCAGTTAATGTGTTTATTTTGTGTGTGAACAGCCTCTCAAGAAGGTTTTTATTCCCTTCTTTTTCTTGTTTAGTATGGTAGTAACAACAAAATGCATATCAAATACTTCCTCTATATCCTTGACTATCTTATATAGAATTTTATTGGGTATGACCTATTGTTAATACGATTTGTTGCCATCCTTAATAATGTTATGTATTTGCCCTGCGTTCAATTACTTAGAAAGCATTCATTAATTAAGAAACTATTCCTAATTAGCAAAATGAGGTTCACTGTATTATTTGATGTTTCCTTATACAAACTTGATAGATGGAAAATTACATGGCATTGCCCTTGAACTTTACTGTTTGAAATGATAGTGAGAAATAATATGCCTAAACTACTTTTTTGTGCTTATTCATGTGCATTTCCTTAACTTCCAATGCAAAAGTTGTTTGATGAGTTAGAGGACTTAGATTTAATATTGCATGAATAGGTTATTAATCCACCGGAGCAGATGACTTGGATAGGAGATGGGCTGAAGTGCTTGGATGCGTGTAACATCAGTGATGCCACTGACGAAAGGTTTGCCTCATTTGTATTTGAAGAATTTCTATGCAACCTATCTAATTAGGGACTTATCTCCCGTTCTCTGATCTCCTTCAATTGTATCTTTAGCACAACAGGCCCTAGAAATCACTTCTTCCAACTCTTGAAATTTTAACCTCTAGTATTCTCATTCAAGGTACACACTTTAAACTCTTTACTTATTCTTTTTGCTTAATCTCCTCAAATATCCACTCCATTCCTAAGTTATAAAAAAAAAACCTTGATTCTAATTTTTCTTTTTCTGTGTGTGCAAATTATGTAGTCTCAAACCTTTACTATTCTCGTATCAATTACCAAAGCTTCATTGTCACACCACTTGTTGCCTCACCAAATATGCCCTAGTGTTCTCTTTCTATTTGTTTAAATTGCATTGTTGTTAGTTAGTGAATTCTTCTTCCATCTCTTTTAATTTATTGCTTTTTTGGTATTGTGTTTTATTGTGAATGTATTTTTTTCTTGCTTTCATTATCATGCTTAATTCCATTGCTTTGCCATAATGCCATCAAGTTAAAGGAGTTATACGTAAAATTAGTTGGCATATAAATGAATTAAGGTAACTTGTAATCAATCCATTTCCCCTCTTCGGTTATGAGTATATGTAAGTAAATTTGGTGTGTGTTCAATGATTTGTTGTCATTACATGTAGGTACAAGTCATGGTTATGACAGTAGATGTGTTGATTTTTGATATGATGCATCTATTTTATTGGGTAATTGTATTATAGTGAAATCTAGATCACAATTGATATGATTTGATCAAAGCTGAATTGTTGCTTTCAACAAAGTCTAATATGCACCTATCTCTAGGTATCCTCTCGTTATTTATCACCCAAAGTTCATGGTACGTCAATCACTTACATGATTGGCCTTTACATGTTGAACCCTTTTGAAGTTTCTTAAGTTAATTTTCTTTAATGTGGCCTAGGTTCTAATCTTCATATTTGAGTCTCCTGTTTTTTGTGTAATTCGTTGAAGTGTATATTGTTTGTCAACTGAGTATATTGAGCAGTGTGTCACTCCTTGATGAAATACTACCCAAAAGATCGATTAAGTTTTGAATTTAATTTTTATCTAGATTTTCTTATTCTAACTTGATGAAAGTGATGATTAACTACCTTTAGTGAAGTTTTCGATAAAATGGTTTGTAATGTTTGACATGTGTTTGACATGAAATCTTATTTTATTAGTTGCTCTCATGTTAAATGTTTATTTCTTCTATTTCCTCTGTATGATATTGAGACTTTATATAAATCTTGAGTTTTATCGAAATGTCTTATTTATGACCATTAAGTGGAATCTCAACTACTTTTTCTCATTTAATAGCTCATGTTAAACAACAGAAGTACATGACTAAATGAAACTTATTAGTAAATTTTTGACCCTTCTTTAATAGTTTTATATGTATTAATTAACTTTATTTATTTTTAATTGAATTCCCGCTCGCAGGCTCAATCGTGCGTAGCATGATACTAAAACTAGTATATATATATGTAGCTTGAAAAGAACCAGTTTAGAGTCAGTAATCACCACCTTATTAGAAAATTGTCTCCAATAACTCAATAGCTCAAAAGACCTCGATAGACAACTAATAGTATTTAGAATATAAAACAGGAGGTTGAAGGTAATGCCATCCTTATTGTATGTTCTGATCCTTGGAAGAGCACATGCAATGCTAAGACATTCTTACTGTCATAAGTGTGGCTATAGTCATTCTTAGATGTGTATGGATACCATAATCATTGCAGTTGCGGAAATATTGCTAGGAAGTAAATTACTGTAGGGCTAGCATTCATTTTGCACAAAACTTATAATAAGAGTTGTAATTATTATTTAAATGCAAGTTCAAACGACTCATGAATTGTTACCTAGGAAGATAGGATCCCTCTCTTAATTAAGTGAGAAGGACAGTCCTGGTACCGGTATCTCGATCCACATAGGCGAGACATGACCTTTTCGTGTACATGCAGAGGTTTTGGTAAGTGTTAGTTATTTAACATTTCCTTAATACTCATTTGTTAATTTGTACCTGACTAATTTGTTATAAACTTTGATCTATTGTGTGTAGGCTCATAATATGGAGGAAGAAGAACTTACTTTAAATGATGTCTTCCTGCATGTACATACAGAGAATCACGATGAGAAGACATTAATTGATGGGAGATCTGCACGCCTGCATGTAAGTGTCTTGTTTTTTAACAATTTCTTATATATTTTGTCATATAATAGATATAAATTATGTTTGAAATACTAGCATTGATGGCTACATGTTAGTTAATTTTTGGCAAGTTGGCTGATAGAGAAAAAGAGAAAAAGTTATTGGCCAATTACCAACCATTAATAATTAGGCTTAGTGTGTTCATGTAAATAATTATGTTAGCCTAGTGTGTTCTAATGGACTGAGCCAAATAAATATCTTAATAGACATTTCATCAATGCAAATACCTAATTTTAGATGCGATGGTTACATTTCAAATGATTTCTTTTTAGGCATTAGAAAAAAAGAGAGAACGTTAGAAATGTTGGATTATCTCTAGCATTAGGAAAAGGGAGATTATAAACAATTCAAGTGGTCTATAGCACTCCCAACTCCTAAGCACAGAGTTTATACATAACATGTCCTCTCACTCTCTTCAGTATATTATTTATACTCCCAAGATGTAACTAACAAAAGGTTTGTAGCTATTGACATCACAACTTCACTTCGCAGCAACCTTTGAACCATTGTCATGTGTCCCCTTAAGCTTCTTATGTTTCCTTGGGTATTTCAATTATATCGAAGGCCTAAAAGCATCATTCTTTCTTAGACATTGACTACTAGCATGAATGAGAAGGTGGTGATGTGTTAACGTTCCCTCCATTTCTTTTTTTTTTTAGTTTCCCGCTGGTGTCCAGGTCTTTTCTATATCAAATACTATAGAAAATACTATTGATAGACAACCATTGATTGGTTCCATCTTCTCTTACTCCCTTTCTTAGACATGAAAAAAAGTCTCTTTCATCTATGTCAAAAGCTTTAGCTTAAATCAATTACCAATGGAACTTTTTTTTCCTTCCTGTTTACGCATTGTTAATTATGAGAAGTTCATCTATCTTCTCAAAGACCACTTAAGTTCCTATTGAGGTTTCAGCTGTTCTAATTTCTAAGGTTCAGTTCAGACCTTATTTGAACTCCTTAGAATAAGAACAAGTAGAACTGTGATTGATCTTGCCTATTGAAATGACCTGTTCATTAATTGGAAGGTTGGCGTTTAATTTATTTGCAAATCATGTTCAAATAGAAATTGTTGTTAACAAGGATAAGAATATGTCCTTACCGATTCTTGGAATTGATTTTATGGGTTTTCTTTACAAGTGAATGCTTTTTGTTTCTACTTTTAGTTGTTCAAGTATTCATTTGTGTATCTTTCCCTTATTTCTGATGGAAGTCAAAATGTGGAGGTGGTCTATGCAAGAGATGAGGGAATTCCATTTTTGCTGGCACCAAATGCCTCAAATTCATTAGAGGGCTTATTATCTATTGAACTTGTTGACGCATGAATGTGAGATTTTTAAATAGCCATCACTCAAGACTTGAAAAATATAACATATCATGAATTTTTTAAATTCTGTTTTGGTTTTTTTGTAAATCTGATCTTTTTATTGCCCAATCTTAAGCTTTTCATCAGACTTCGTTTGTCACCAATACCCCTTCTTTGGTGAGATCTTTTTGTACCAAAAAAATAAAAATCCTAAGTAAAGCTTTTGTGAACCTAGTGGATTGAAGGAACCAAATTCAACGGTATCTCTTGTTGATACAAGGGTCTGGTACCAAACTGACACTTAAAAGACAACACAAAATAATATTGGTCGCTGAAATAATGATATTACTTTTATGATATTTTTTGTATCTATCAAGTGAAACTGTTGCAGGAGATTCTGATCTGGCTTATAGAATGAAACATAAATAATTAAATAATTATTGAAAACTAATAAAATATTTATTAAACATATAAATATTTTTACTAACAACAATTGAATTAAGTGAGTTTACAGAAAAAAAAACTAAACGAGTAAGAAACTTGGAACTATATCCATGAAAATTATTTGTGTTTTTGATGTCTTTTGGTTGTAAGTTTTCTACAGATTTTTTGGGGTTATTTTGAAGTGATAAAAAATAGAAATTGGTTGGCAGTTCATGCAGTAGAGATTATTATGTTCTTATACCGTGTTTTACTTATTATATTATTTGCTTAAATTACTCTTAACTTGATCTCAATTTTGGTTCAGATTCTAAATGGATGGCTCTTCTATCACCTAGTATGGTTATGTTTTTAAATAATACATTATTTGAATTGAAAGGGATGAAGTAAATTAATGCTTCTCCAGTATCATCATAATGATTTTTAATCTTTTTGACGAGACCAATTATACAATGGCAGCTCATGATTAAACTTACCTATTTGATTTTCATCTTGCATGAACTTGACTTTAGTGAGACACATACATGTCTCTTTGATTCAATTAATGTGAGACTTTTTTGTTTTCTATTGTATGTCATGAGTTGGAGACTAATCTGCTTTCAATTAATTTGATCAATTAATTTGATCATTTAGATTCATGATGACTTGAATGCTTGGAAAGCTTTGAAGACTTTATTTTTATGCAGGCTGAGATTGAGAGGAGGCGTGAGGAGCTAACTCAGGTTACTCCGGACCAGCCTGTGGATGAAATGCAGCTCTATTATGATGCATTGGGGGATTGCCCTAAAGGTTGTGTTTACGGGCTCGGGTCCTATTGTAGCGATCCTCAAATTTAATGTGACATGTGTCATGTTTTCAGGACCGTGACCTACCCGTTGTGACTTGTCATATTACTCAAGCCTCGGGAATCGACACTGATGTATATTTTATTTTTTTGTGATGTTCGTATTATTATTAATACCCGAATTCCTAGTGCGTGATTTTTGTTTCACTAATCACCACGAAATTGTGTGAGATTCGCCTAGGAAAAATGAAAACTTTAGGGTATAATATGGATAATTAAACACTAGAAAAATGGTAATTAATGAATTATTAGAATATAATAAATAATTAAATAAAATGTGGAAGCGAGGTTATGTCCAAGAATGCACGTGGTGCGAGTCGTGAGGTGAAACAAGTTCAAGAACTCGAGTTAAGAGCGAGAAATGGTTTGGTTTTTAAATTGTAGTCACCCTTTGGAGTCATGCTTTGGTGTAAGAGTTGTTGGATGGAGTGAAGGAGGAACGTAAGATGTGGCTCGAGAATCGTGCATGAGGGGAGGTGACATGAGAAGTATGTATGTCAACCTTTCTCTCTCAATCCATTTTATCATTTCGATTCAACAAGAGAATGAGAGAATAGGGGTTTCAGACTTCACGAGCACGTTGCGATGCCAGGGATTGACCAATCATGCGTAAAAAGATAGGGTCCCTACTCTTCTCGTGTTTATCTACAGTTTGGCGTCAGTTTTGTGGGTTTTTGTCACGACAATTTCAGACGAGATTTTTGAAAAATGTTGTAAATGAGTTTGAATGATGTTTTTGGGATCAATGAGGTGGTTTATTGAAGAATTTTGAATTGGTTTGTGTATTTGAGACATTGAAATTTTTGAAAATTTTTGAAGAATTTTCGTGTGATTTATGAATCGAGGTGTTTGTCGAGGTTTTGATGCAAAGTGAGTTGGGTTTGATGTTGTCACGGACGTCCCTAAGAGTTTGGGATAGGCTCGGAATGTGGCGATGCTAGCCGAGGTTTCAAAAACCTTGGATAGTGCGTGCATGACCCACGACGAATGGGGTAGTGAGTCTTGAATCCACGCCATGGGATGCCGCCATGAAATTGAACTCTACGGCGCCTAGGCGGCGTGACATTGTTCACAGGGGTGAATTTTCAAAAATTTTAGAAAAATTCGGAGATCTTTCGGGTATGCAAATTGGTTCGAATACGCCCCAATATCCTGAAAATCAACTCAATTACATTAATACAATAATTATGGAAACTTGGGTATATTAGAAGTTTTTAATAGGAATTGCAAATTTAGGTTAATTGATTGAAAGATTTTACGAACTCGAGTAGGACAACTTAGAGCGTTTCACGAGGATCGGAGTTTTGCGATATTAAGGTACATTATACATACGATTGTAAGCCAATTATAAAATACACATTAATTCATTTTCCATTCTTGTCATTTCTATTTGAATTGAGCTATTGTTGTAGTTCATTATATACTTTCTTGGTTGAGTGTCTTGACGTAAGTGTGTTCTGAAGGTACTCCTAGGTCCATATTATTGGGTAAGCTTGAGCACTGCCTGCAGGGGTGCTGTCCCACCCCCTAATAGTGGGTTACACCCCGAGTAGTAGATTCTTGGCCACTTTTGTGACTATATGTTGTGGTACTGCTGTACTGCATAGAAATTGACCACTTATGAGTCTCTCTTGACTCTTTGTACCCTCAAATTTCATTGATATGCTTGCCAGTCTGTCTATCATGCCATTTGTTACATTTTCTACGTTTCATTTCCGCATGATATTTGGACTGTTTATTTGATAAATCTTGAATTACTGTTTAGTTTCTTATGGCATTACTTCATATTTTTCACGCACTCACTGTCTAGTTTGTGACGGTGGTGTAGATAGAACAAAGACGAGGAAGGGCAATGAGTTGATGCTAGGTGATATCCTCTGAGGACTCTCGGAGTGATCATTTCCTTTACTCACTGTAGATTTTTGTTCTTTTGACTGTGATTATTATATTATATGTTTTATAAAACTTTGGGACATGTATCAGGGATTTAGAGACTGGGGATATCATGTATGATCGCACTGTTTAGTTTTTATCAGCAGACATGCATGTGTTTATCCGCTTCTCAGGGTTTTCACATGATAGGTTATCTATTTTTACTGATTTCCATATATTAGTTACAGTTGATTATAGTGACTTCCATTGTGAATTTCTTGATAATTTTGTAATCCTATAACTTGCACATTTAAATGACAAACTAATGAAGTCTATGAGGATTTAAGGCTGACTAGGATGCGTAGACTTCACGAGTAAGAGCTCGGGGGTCCACGTAGGTCTAGGCCGGGCAGGACCCAGTTTTACGGGTAACTATGGTCGTCACACCTATTATATTAAGAAGAGGAGATTTGGAGATTCCGGTGCTAGCACATCCCAGAGGTTGAGGCCTTCAAAAATTGAGGTTCTCCATTAGAGACTCACGCAGTGTGAGGCTATCATTGAGAGCCATTTGGGAGTGCATATGGACTTTAGAGTGAGCACTTCTCGGGCACCACCACCACCTGAGGAACAGCACCAGCAGACGAGGATGGACCTGACTGATCCACTAGAGCAGCAGCACCACGACGGCGATGATTGGGACATCATCGAGTGGATGGATGAAGAGCACTTGGGTGATGAGAGTTAGGAATTTAGTTAGTTGGTATGAATTTTTGGTTTGCAAACAAACTTTAAACAAGTTTTTGGTGTGAAAAACTTTGAACAATTATTTTGGATAAATTTTAGATCAAATTCACATTTTTTCTTGCTCATTTTGTATAATATTAGATATTAATGTGAATGAATTGTGTTGAATATGCTTTTGGGTCCTACAAAAAAAATGTTTTTGGGGATGATAGCATCCCAAGGAGTCGTTGTAGTGGGTGCATGGCATTGGAGAAGTTTGAATACTACAAGTTTTGTGTATAGGAGAACCCTCCCAAAATAGAATTTGAAGAAAAAAATTCTGGACACAACGGATTAGGGATGAATTAGAGACAGCTTTCAAGATGTTTGTCTCTAATCCATCTCTAAATATACAAGGAATAAGAACGGTCACAAAATAAAATTTTAAAATTCTGGGTTTATTGGTTGTGTTCCGTCTCTATTCTCGGTTTATGGGTTTATGGGTTATGTTCCATCTCTAATAAGAGACAGAATATCATGAATTTCATCTCTATTTCATTTCTAATCAGAGACGGAATAAAGACGGAACACACCCCATAAACCCACCTTTTGGGCTGAAGGTTGATGGTATCCCATCTCAATTTCGTCTCTATTCTGTCTCAATTTCGTCTCTAAATAGAAACGAAAACGAATTTCGTTGCTATGGAATTTAACATTGACGATTTTAGAAACGGTTTCCATTCCGTTGGTATTCCGTCTTTATTGCTATTTTCGTTGTTATTCCGATGTTGTTCGGTTGTTATTCCGTTGCTAATATGTTCCTTTTCCATTGCTAATTCTCTGTTTTTCTTTTGTAGTGTCGGTTTTTTGTAGGAAATATCAGGTTTTAGACGAAAAATCTCGTGGTTTTCATGTCGGACGGGTTTTCAGTTTCTCATGGTTGGTTTATTGATCCATAATAGGTTGGGACCAGTACGGACTGCGGTAATGAGCTGAGGGCTCCAAGAACCCCAGGAATACGTCCCTGGTTCAGACGTCACTAGGGACACCGTGCGGGATAATCCCCACGTCGTCCAGACCAAGGAGGCACCCTGAACTCAAGCTTTAAGCCACACCGTAGACACCAACTCGTGGCGGTGTGAGTCACGAGGCTAAGTACATTGGTTCACTATCTTGGACACCATGAGCATTTGCTCACGACGGCGCCGCCCACGACGTCCAGAACAAAAAAATATATATAAATAAAATTTTAAAAATAATTGTCCTATTGGGGGTTCACCTTGGGGTTCATACAACTTATATGGAAGGCTTAATTGGTGGAATTAACATTGATTGATATAAAATGGTGAATTATCAAGTTTTGAGATTTGATTTGGTTTAACAAAAATCAGAAATTAGGTTCGTTGACAGGTAGTTGACATGCAGTTGGAGGCGTGTATTGACATTATCAAACTAGTTTGAGCACGATTTGAGGTGTGTAGTAACTCAATTGAAATTCACTTTGAGTATTTACTACTTGATTTATTGAATTCATGTCCTTTTATTCATTTACTCTCATTTTCGGGTATTTATATATGATTGGTTTAGTTTACTCCCTCTGGATTATTTAATTGTGTTGGCATGTGGCCATTAGACCATAACATATTTTTTAGAAGTATGTGGATGGATTGTCGACTCGACTGTTGTTTCCCTATGCATATGTTGTCGCGCCATAGTCTACGCCGGTCACCGAACGGACTAAATGATTTCAGTCAATTCGAGTTTACTTACTGGCGGTGCCTGGGTGATAGTGCGAAGTATAGCGCTAGTTTGACCTAGATCCTGAACTCATATTTGATTCACTACTATTTGATATTCATGCAAGGGTCCATTACAGTTGCATGTTTACTTTTCTTTTGCATGTTTATTAAATAATATTTTAAATTCTCGTATTTATTTATGTATTTATTCGCTGAAATTGTTTGGGTACTCACTCTAGACTCGTCATCTGTTTTGCTATGGTGATGGAGTGCAGATCCTAGTACGAGTAAGGGTAAGGACAAGATTGAGGACTTCCTGTGATCGATTTTCTTGCATCTAACTCGTACGTTTGTTTATATTTCCTTGTTTATGTTAGGATGGAAAATGAGGGTTACCTGACATGTATATGACATACTTTGAGTTATTTTTGATATTTTGTGACATGAGGTATATAGTATATATTAATGGGACTTTGGTTTGGTTTCAACGCTGGGTAAAATGCTCTTTGACATGATTTTACTGCATTATTTTGATAAATCGTGACTGTAAGTCTTTTTCTGACAATATTATGATAATAAACAAATGGAATTGAGTCCACTATCTAACTTAACAAATTAATAAGGAAAATGATATAAAAGGTAGCGTAAAAGGGTTAATAAATGGTACACGATACACATGGGGCGCAGCTGGGTCGTGATGTGGCACGGTTGTGGGCTCGCGATGCATGACGTGGCGACCTTTGGTTTTGGGGCAGTCACACCTTCTCACTTTCACTATGATTAACCAAGTCATCCAATGTAAGTTCATGTATTATTTGTCCTAATCATTCCCCAAAAGTGGTTAGTCATATGAATTTCACATCTAGTGGGCTACATTCTCGTTCTGGCACCCTATAAATTTGGCTACTTGCAAAATAGGACCACTTGCCCTCTTTGGTATATAGCACAAAGCTTATACCTAATACTGGTTCCCTAATATATAATCTCAACAATATTGGGTGACCCTCAAATTGATTGTATTTCCTAATATTGAAAGAAGTTCAAGTCTCAAAAGTGGCTTAAATGAACTCATCCGCAATCAAAAGCACTCAACAAAGTTTTGGGCGACTCTAAACTAAAATTAATGGCACTAAATGAAGACTAAAACATGCATAGACTACTATAAATAATACTACTCTAAATAATGTACTACATGGCAAGTCATAACAAGATGATAAATGATGAATGATATAAAATAGTAGAATAGAAATGAGTGAAAAGAGGAAAAAATACAACCATAACATACTGGTCATAACCATGGAATATGCATAAGAGTTGAAACAGTTATACCTGACATGTGCAAACTCCATATATTCCAACAAAAATCCAATACACAATACCCACAATACCTAAAAAATACCCCCAAACTTACTTCAAACATTGTCCTCAAGGATTAAAATAAAAATGTGAATGTCAAGTCACAAAAGAAAAGAAAGGAGTGAAATGGAACATGATATAGATATTGAAGAGGAAATTATAAGTAGTGAGATATAACATACCACCTACTGGACTTAAGTCTCTCAAAATATAGTGAATAAACAAGAAAAAAGTGAATGAATCATCATAATAAGAGAAAAAAATAATAAGTAAATGAGTCAACTTAAGTTATCCCAACCAAATCTTACGAGCCCGAAGCTTTTCAACTAAGGGTGAAATCAACAATATGGTAGAATGAAATCTAGGGTTTTGGGTCTATTCAAAGACCCGCCACTAATGCGGCGAATTAAGTTGGTTTTAAAAATTCAACCAAGTCTCAAAACACCTAAATCTTAATAATTAGTTAACTTCCTAAAAGTGTTCAAATTATGCTAAAGCAATAATCCAAAGTCAAACTGGATGAAATTCAAGTTGTTCTAGTGCCTTTTGGTGCACGCCAAAGACCCATACACCTGCAAAAATTCAAGAAGTGGAAGTTAGGATTTATTAAACAAACAAAAAAATAAAAGTAAACTAATATAAATGCAATAAAAAAATAAAGCTAGGATGCCTTCCAACAAGCGTTTTTCTTTTAAGTCTTTGGCTAAACTTGATGTGATTTATCACGTGATGCCCTCTCCATTTGAGATGTCAACAATAAATGTTGCATCTACAACTTTGGGCAACGAAACAGGCATGCTCTCCTTCAGATTTAGGAGCTCATCCGGGACTACTAACACCAAAGATTTTGTGTCATTTTGATCGTCCGATACAAAGGTGTTAGAATTATAGAAAATCTTCAAACGCTCTTTTACTTCCACCCTATTTTTAAACTCAACAAGTATGCGTGGGAGGGTAGGTGGCTTCACCAACACCAGAGGTTAGTCTTTCATGCTCCCTTTCTACAGTTCCTCCGGCCTTTCAGAAATGATTTCAAGTTTCATCTCATTTTCCTTCTTTTCATTTTTTACAATGATAATGTTTGGCTCACTTTGAGAGACTTCAAGTTCTTCCGTTGTTTCACTCTGATAGTCTTTAACTAGTGTAACTTCATTCAGCTCAACACTCCTTAATGGAATTGCACTAATGATCTCCGCTGATATTTTTTAGAGAATTGACTTTACTTCTTTTTCAGCTTCTTGATCATTTTGTTCAATCCATTGGTCCAATTCTTGATCGATGAGGTCCATGTCTTGCATAGTCTCCAAATAAAACCATATTATATACCTTGAAGGTCGGTTCCACAATGAAGAATATATGTCAGGTTGTGGTGATGAATGACTCCTGTAGTCAAAGGGACATACATTAGGAAAATGATGACAACCTATAAAAAGATCACAAGCTTTGACAGGTTCCTGTTGTACAACAAATGACCAACTAGAAAAATGTTGTGAAGAGGCGACCATGGTGGAGTTTCCTACAAACATGCTAGAGACAAAAGGTATAGAGAAACTACATATAATAATAAAAAATTAAAAAAATAAATAAAGAAAACCAGAGAAAGGAAAAAAACTAATCTTCGACAATGGCGCCAAAAATTGATGTGCGCTGAACGCGCAATAAAATAATATAACCTAAACAAACTATTTTGTAGATAGTGGCAAAAGGTCAATCCCACATATATTGGTAATCATTATAAGGTAAGTACAATAACAAAAAGGGAAATCGGGGTTTTTAAAGAACAATTAAAACTGAAGACATGTAAAAACACTTTGTAAAGAACGAATATCAATAGAGGAAAGTAACCTAGACTTTCAGTATCTCGAACTTGGCTAATGGCACATGGAATTCATTGATCCTCGATCCATATAAAATATGCAATTCAATTATATTCTAGTGTAGCTATAGTCCCGATGACGCGCTCGGTTCCTCGCACTTCCTATTCTCGGTAGTTAAGGTATGACCATTAACTACTTCCCTAACTGAACACACAACCCTGGACTCATAAAAATTGGGTTTAATGCGTTAATCGCATAACATTTTGTGAAAGCACTATAACTAGACAACCGGATCACTAGTGCTCTCGATTTAGTCTGGATCCTTAAGGCACTTGATCGGTCTTAGAAAGGACTAACCAATCAGTAGGGTCAACTGTTACTTGGATGAGTCTATCACATAAAGACGAATGCTTCGACTAAATAACTATGAGTAATCAACCTAATATGCATGTAAGGGCCCTTATACACAATTAAATCTAAACTTAGACAATAAAATATAATATAAGAGATGAACAATAAAATATAAATCAAATAGATCTCATAATGAATCCATGTCGCCAACGACTTGTTCGATTCACCTCTGACTTAGATCAATGAGTTTAGCCAAACATTGACAAGCAAAAACACAAGTTTTCTCTGAGTTTTATGGTAAACAAGATATTCAAAACGTAGAACAATTTAACTTCTATTTATATGAAACCTCCAAAGTTGGTTTCAACCTAAAAAGTTTAAAAACTGAGGAATTTTCGAGTTTTCTGGGTCTGGCGCCACCCTTATGTGGTCACAACATCGTGTACTGCGCAAAGGTGAATTGCTCATTACCTAGTTCCCACCGTGGCTCCCGCTTTGGCTTTTTACACTGGCGGCGCCTCTCATGGCGTCACCACTGCTGCTTTCAATTGCAACGTGATTGTGAACCACTTATAGGCCTAATTGGATGAAGTTTGTGAGACATAAAATGATCAACTTGAAGTCTACTTTACAACTGAAAAAACGACGAGTCATTTTGATTTGAAATGAGGAAGTTATGGCCAAAACATTTAAGAGAGGTAGTTAAGAAACTTGACCAAACTTGGCCAACTTGGTGTTGCGCAATCTTGAACCTTGTACTTTCTTCCCCGAGTGCCTGTTTCAACTCTTATTCACTTTCTAAGTTGAAAATACCTAAAATTCAAAAAAGTGTGAGTTTGTCACCTTAAATGAGAGAATTATAGTCTAATAATGCATAAAATACTAAACTAAATCGTGTTTAATTATCGACTTAACATACTTTATATGCAATTTCCTTTTCTTGTATCCCTTTTTCCTTTTATCATAGCCACCCTCATATTGAGTTATTGGGAGTTATGAAGATTGAGAAATTGTTTTTGAACAATTTTTAAGATATTTTTTGGATTCAGAAATTACAAGTTTTCTTTTTGAAATAATAAGAATAATAATAAACTTTGTTTTGGAGTCGTCTGATGTTTGGTGCAACGGTTGGCATAGAGGTTGCTAGCGTCAAAGCGACACTGGTGTTTTGGGTAGCGCGACTTCTCAGCCGGTATCATGCCAGAAAGCGAAGAGTAGTTGTGGTGGCATTGGTGATTTCTTTGTTTTGATAATAAATAAATAAAAGTGTTGGCGGTATGAATGTCGACGTGACTGTTCTAACCTCGGCTAACGAGGTAGCCAGTGGGTTCGCGACACCAAAGTTGTGCAAGCACGCATGATTTGGAGGCAGCAGTTGTGGCTAGGGTGCACATGGATTGGATTCAATCCAATTAGGGTCAATCCACAATCAAATCTAATTATTGCGGATTAAAAAATTATAATCCAGTCCAGTCCAAATAATTCATCAATCCAACTCAATTTAATTTGTAAAATGTGGATCGAACTGGATCAAGTTTGATGGATTGACGTTTTTCTATCCAAAAATTTATGAAATTAAATTTAATCAAATGAATCACAAAAATTATGCATATCATGATTGACAAATTTACAACGCACATCCCACAAATCTATATATAGCATATTTTCCACAAATTTGTCATCACAAGAATATTTAAAATACAAGTTCCTACATAAATAAAGACGTCATCCACAAACTCCACCATATAACCAAACAAAAGCAAAAAAAGTGCACATTGCAACATACAATTCATAATTTTTATTTTTATTTTTTTTTTTTTTTTTTTTTTTTTTTTTTTTTTTTTTTTTTTTTTTTTTTCAAGTGTAATAAAAGAGGTAAGAACAAGTATTTGAGATACTATATAGTTTAGAGTTGATAGTTTGAGTCGATGTTCTTCGAGATACTATAGTACATATGATGAGATATGTATATGTGTTGATGTGATAAACGGATTGGATCCGCAGTTTTTAAACGTGGGATTCGTAATCCAATCTAGTCCAGCCGGATCAGTGATTTTTTAATCCAATCCAATCCAAGGGATCAAAAAATCGATCCAATTAGTGATAATTGGTCCGAATTAGATCGAATTCGTGGATTAGTGCAATCCGTGTGCACCCCTAGTTGTCGCTGCTCATTTTACTTTAGGTTTTGTCAGAGAAGACATATAAGGAACCACATGATTTCTTCGAGTCCCGTGACAAAATGATAGGGTAAAAGAAGGTCTAGGTTGCATTTGGCTCACTGTTCATTTTAGGCCCACTTGCCTTTCTTTGCAATTAAAGAACAAACCCAACATGCGTTTAAGATAAAGAGATAAGTATATGGGCATTAACTTTAAGCCAATATAAAGTTTCTTTTACAGTACAGCTGTGGGTACTCTTTAATAAAGTTTTTTAAAATCAAATTTTGATTATACTGTTTGTGAGAATTAAAGTATTAAAATTCAATTTTAATCAAGGACTTCAGTATTAAAGTTTATAATTACAGTTTTGATTAAGTTATTGAAATCAAGATTTGAGAAAGGTATTTAAAATAAAGTTTTGACTATAGTTTGTAAAATTAAATTTGATTTCAAGTTTGGTAAAATGAAATTTTGATTAAGGATTCTAAAATCAATTATGCTTAAAGTTTTGATAAAGCAAATTTTGTTTCGCTCATTGTATAGACTAATCAAATAAAGGCATATAAGGCTTATGCATATTCAATGAATTGATTAACACAATACTTTACCAAAGTCAGATCTTTTGTGGAGATTAATTAATTTTGAAATGCAAAAGGAATATGTAATTTTATAATAAGTAGATTAACACAATACCTCGCCAAAGTGAGCTTTTTTGTGGAGATTAATTTAATTTTGAAATGCAAAGGATATATGTAATTTTCAAATAAGTTGATTAACACAATGTCTCGCCAAAGTGAGCTTTTTTGTGGAGATTAACTTATTTTGAAATACAAACGGGTATATGTAATTTTAAAGTAAATTGATTAACACAATACCCTCGCTATAGTGGGCTCTTTTATGGAGATGAGTTTGTTTTTAAAATGCAAAAGGATATATGTATTTTATTAAAATAAGTTAGTTCGCATAAAATCCCGCCAAAGTGGGTCATCTTGTGTAAATTGATTTATTTTATAAATACAAAAGTTTGCATACATGTAATATTATGAATATTGGTCAGCCCAAAGGAAGGTCAATATTTGATGAAATTATATTTGCAAATGTGGTGATAAATACGTGATAATTATTTGGTATATTTTACACGTAAGTGGTAAATCGGCCTAAAGGAAGGTTTGTTATTTGACGCGTTACTTATTATCAGTGTTTGATCACTGCAACAAGATATCAATTATAAGTTAGTATTTTGTCCAAAGAAGAAATATTAATAGAATGCATGGTGTATAGAGATGAGAATTCGCTTGTATTTGAGTCTCTTGGGCTATTTGTGAGTTCGTCATTTATTTTGGGTTTAGTTCTCTATTAAGTTATTTTCCTACTAGCATCAAGTTAATTCTTATAATGAATGGAATAGTTTTCAAGTAATGGAAAAGACACTCTTAATTATTTTAAGAGCTATTAATTGTATTAAAGATGAATTTCCCATATAAATATTGATACCTTTTATGTAAGTGGAAACACGAAAAAGGTGGGAGAGATCTAAATCCCATGTATATATAGCATGATCATGAAGGTTATTGAGGTAAAGTTTATGGTTAAATATTTTTAAAGGATACCTTTCCAACATTAGAAAGAATGGTTTTGTTAAGTGTGAAAGGACAAAAATAAACACTCTTGACAAACCTACTTTAAATGAAGTTTATGATAAAAGAAAAAGGGATACAAGAAAAGGAAACTGCATATAAAATATCTTAATAAAAATAACTAAAAGTAACTTGAGACTTCAGATACACTGGAATTAAGTGTTGTTATATTCGTGGTGGTAAAAGATATATTAAGAAGTATTGTACTTATTTTCACGCTCGGCATGGTAAGAAAGCTATGCTTCTTAAGTGATGATGCGGCATTAGTTGATTGGTGAATTCATGGCATTGCATGGCCCATGCAAAGTTGATAAGGCTATGTTCCAATATGTCAAAGTGTAGGATAAGTTAAAATGCATCCTTGAAGAAGTCTATCAGATCTGTCTCAAGATACGTACTGAAGAGAAGATGAAGATCAAGTGAACCATGTTGATCGTGTGTCCCCAGTGGAGTCATTAATTTGAATCAAGGTGTGGTGAAATAGAGGTTGTCCTCTCGTCCTCGAGATGTGTGCACAGCTTGATGATGAAGTACGACAAATCAGAAATAAAAGTAGAGATTTTGTAGAAACATTACTAGCCTCTTAAGTCCTTGGAACAACTTAGCCATCCAGGCTAGCAAGCCAAGTTGATGTGAATTGAACTCGAGTCTTCCCGCACGTTCTCTAGAGTCTCAACCATCATGTTCGGCCAACTTTCTCGCACCAGAATTTTCAGAGTTTATTCATGTATCAGCAGAAATGACTGATGCAAGAAATTGGAGATCGACACATACATTTTGTCGTTCAAGATAAGGACTTCCAAGCCTATTCGAGCATATCTAAATCACTGGGAAATAAGTATAAACAGAAACCATAGGTTTCCTAATTAACCCTCTCTTTTCTTCCCCACTTTTCTATTATTTCAAGTTTTGTTCTTTATTCATTAATGGAGTTTTTCATAGTTATTATTAGTTGTTCATTTTCTAGACCAAGGGATTGCTACACTATGGTTGTAAGTCTTATATAAGATCTTTATTTTAATAGTTCTTTCATTATTCATTACGCGTCAATCACGATTTTAACAGGTTGTTTTTGCATATTACAACTAAAGAAGATTTGTATTGCATGCATCGTTTGAAATGTGTATTGTGATATGAAGATTCTATTTCTATATCTATAGTAATTGACAACAATTATAGAAGTAGTAACCAAGATGAATCTATAGGATTTTCAAGTGGATGTCTTAGGTGATTATGTTCTAAGTTGTTTATTATTAGGCTTCGGTTAAAATTAGCACATATTATGCGTGATTTTCACAGTGTTAATGCTATCGTGTACTCTTTATGTGAATTATGTGTTATCTACTTTTTAGAGTTACATGGGTAAGAATATGGTTTTTCCATTGATAATAGGAAAATCGGTGGCTGGCTAAACATAACAACCCAATTTTCATTAAGAGCATTATTCATGTATTTTCTGACGTAGATGCCAGCTCAGGTCCAAGAAGACGCCACGCACGAGCTACAGTATGCCTTAATTGGGAGGAAATGTAATATTTTACTAATTGTTTGAGTAACTGTGATGTTAAGGATTATGTAATGACTTATTACATCATAGTTGTCATTTATACTGATTAGAACGGGTGAGATAGTGTGACAGGTTTTCGCCTGAAAAAGTGTGTTGACGTGGGAATCGAACAAGCGAATGATGCGAAAACTAAGCCAGGGAATGGGTTAACATAAACAAATATAATTAAATGTAATAAATAATGAATAAAGGAACACGTCACAAGCCGGATGTATCGTTGAAGTTTTGAACGGCGGGTCGATTTGCCGGGTGTCGAGTACAGAACGCTCGGGAATGCAACAATTAGTGTGTCAAGAGGATAAGGCCAAAGGAAAAGTCACCCATCCAAGTCACTTGGGGATGGTTTTTTTACTCATTCAAGGCCATAAGATGGGCCTAGTAATGAGGTAAGCACACTTGACGAAAATCAAGGTATATAAATGGGATTTTTTGCTCATTCTACCATATTTTCTCTCTCATTTCTCTCTTGGACGAGAATTTAAGTAACTTAGGAGGGTTTTGTGATGCTTTCTTGGTGAGTTGAAGGAGTTGGAGCTGGGAGATCAACAAACCGAGGTAAGATCCGAACTCCTCTCGTCATTTTCTATATTTCGGCTATAATTTCGCGGGTTTTGGAGATAGTTTTCCGAAGGGTGAGTAGAGCTCACTGGTTTTGAGGTTCAATTTGTGCTTTTTGAGCATAAGTGATGGATTTATGGAGGTTATTGGTGTTGTTGAAGAGAAAATACAGATTTATCGGCGTTTTGGCGTAAATCGTCGAGTTTATCGATATCGGGCGTGGTTTATCAAGGTTTGAAGGTGCACCATGGATTGTTAGGTGAAGCATAGGGGTTTGGAACTAATTCAAGTTTGCAGCGATGGGGCGGTGTTATGAAAATACCTGGAAAACTAGAAATCAAAGTTGACGCCGTATGCGACGCTTTTGAGAGTTTACTCGCCAGAGCACTACGAACAATGGAAATTAAAAAATCCCAACTTTGTTTAAATAGCTTGGCATTTTGAGGGCCTATCCCGGAGACTTATATTGTGTATAATGTGGATTTAAAAATAGTATAAATGGACATATAAATTGACTGAGAATATTTTAGCTTTGTGGTATTGTATTGATGTTCAAAAATTAGGTTTTTGGAATCATTGAAGGGTGTTTGGGCACACATTTTGAGGCGTGGAGTGACTGACTTGAAATAGTTATAGTGTGGTTAAGGTGCATAAACCCCTTAAATAATATGCTTGATTATTTATTTATTGATTTTTATTTGATCCAGCTATTATTGTTTATCGGTGTATACTCTTTCCATGTGCTTACTTCAGTTGCATGGTTGGCCTTGTTATTCGTCACCGGATTCTTGTTTATTTCGATGTGTGTGGACAAATTTGGGTAGGCTGGACAATAGAGATAGACTCAAGTGACACACCAGTGGAGGAGGATGGGAAACCCATTTAGGGGATCCTGATATCTGGATTAGGGTTCAGTCCTGCTACACGCATACATCCATTTTGGGGTATTGGTGTTATTTATCCATGTGTTTCTTTACAGTTGTCTATTTAATGCACATGCTGATTTAGCATATTGTTGGCTTCCGTTATTATAAATGCTAGGTGGTTTCCTTCTGGTTTTACGCACTGGACTCGTCGTCTAGTTTTTTTGATGGCTTGAGTGCAGGACCTACAACGAGTAGAGGCCAGGAGACCTTAGCAAATTACTTGTCATTTCCTACTGTTGCGGATCGACTTGTATGTTTTTATTTGTGTTGTTTGATTTTGTTTTGGATATTGGGGGCTTATGAGACATTTGTACATGTATATATTTACTTTCAGTTAATTAATATATAGTTTACTATTTCGAGTTTTCCACATGGGACTGATGCTATTCTAATTTGATAAAATGAAACTGTAAATCAACTGGCTAAATCTTTTGCTGATTTGAAATGTTGAATTTTTAAATATGAATGTTAATAACTTTGATGAATGAGGATTTAAGAGTTTTGTTGCACATGGGATGTAGCAAGACGGTGACATAGTGAAGTCATGGGCCCAAGAGGCTTCATATGGCGGGCCTCAGGTTTTGGAGCTATTATATTTTGGTATAAAAGCATGGTTCAAGAAACCTCAGGAAAGTTTAATAAAATAGCATAAAACTTAATGAATAAATCTTAGATGTGGAAACCTAGTGTACTTGCCCTAGAACCTAGTTGGGAAGTGATAGTGAGGCAAGTGGTGTTTAGAGTTATATATGCGTTATGTGTTTAATTGTATACTACATACGATACGCGCATATGTTGGAGGCTAATTCGGCGCACATTCTTTGATACAAATTATGATGGATGGACAACCAACTACACCGCTAGAGATGGAATAGTCTTAGCAAATTTCAGGCAAAAGAGACAGCGAGATGATTTTAACAGCTAAGGACATGAGCATTGAGCACGTAAAGGCAGTGATAGTCAGATGGGATCGCAGGGACAATCAGGAACACAGTGATGATGACCACTAGGCTTTACAGGCGATTGGACCTGCATCGGTAGAGCAACTTAGACGACATACACAGTCGTACCAATAGGACCGGGATCAGAGTGACCGGAGTTGGGGTCAGAGATCTGAGGATAGGCAGGCTGGGAGATCAGAGACACGTCGTTGTCATCGTTGCGGTCATATTGGACACCTGCGAGCAAATTGTGAGAGGGAACCGTTATAATCAGAGTTAGTGTAGACCAGAGATAGGGCCCACGTTGTTGCACAGTTGATCTGAGAGGAGACTCGATAGCCTGTCAAGGTTATATTGATTTTTTTATTTACTCTATTGTTTATTTCATAGGTGTATATATTATTTTTATTATCTACGCACTTGGGGACGGTTGATGTATCAACCAGAGGATGTTGAATGCGATACATTAAGCCATAGTGAGGGTTATAAGGTGATTGGCTAGGAGTGAGTGTGATCACAAGTGAGATCTCAAATGGATGGGCTTCAGTGATGGGCTAGGCGATGCATACTCTAGTGACATCCTGATGTACAGGAGGATGGTATAGGATTGGGTCTCGAATGAGATGGCGATGTTAGTTCCTTTCTTCTACGATTTCAACACAGTTCGAGGTGGAGGTCTACGCTAATTTCGAGACAAAATTTTCCCTAATTAGGAAGAATTATAATGGCCCAAGTTTCATTAAGGTCGTTACTCACGTATTTTCTGACGTGGACCCCTAGTCAATTTCACGGAGACGCCGCGTACAGGCTACGATATGCCTGGATTGGGGAAAATTGTTATTTTTGATGGATTGTTTGAGTAACTGCGATGGTAAGGATTATATAATGACTTGTTACTTCGCTTCATCGCAGGTATGATTTATACTAAATAGACGGGGCGAGGTAGTGTGATAAGTTTTTGCCTAGAAAAATGAGTTAATGTGGGAACCATAAGGGTGAATGACGCAAACACTGAATCGGGGAATGGTTTAACATAAACAAATACAATTAAATGTAATACATAATGAATATAGGAACACGACTTAGACTGGATATATCATTGAAGTTTTGAACAGCGGGTCAATTTGCCGGGTGCTAGGTATAGAACGCCCGGGAATGCAACAATTAGTGTATTGAGAGGATAAGACCAAAGGACATATCACCCATCCAAATTGCTTGGGGATGGACTTTTTGACTCATTTAAGGTCCTAAGATTGACCTTGTGATGAGGTGAGCACACTTGATGAAAATCAAGGTATATCAATGGGTTTTTTGGCTCATTCTACCACCTTATCTATCTCCACTTTGCTGATGACTTGTACCGTTACATGTGTCATACTTTTGCTCAATTGGGTAAGCCAGTTTGTATGCAACATTTGTTTGTTAATGGTTGTGGCAGGGCATTTTTACATCGTACCCATATTTTCAGCAGTTCCAACAAGCTTTATAGCTCTCTATATCAGAGCATGCAGCTTATCCCTCTTATAACAACTTTTATAATAACTAAAGTAGAGTATGTTTCAATCATCAAATTTGAATATATTTTTGTGATCCTATTAGCTAACGTAACATTTTTGTTTATTTTTATTTTTGGTATAGATTGCCCTTGAAAATGTTTTCAAGTATTGAAAGAACAATTGATTGTTTGGGTTGATTGGTGGCGCCACATATTTTTTTTATTGGTTTCCTTATTGTTTCCATAAGTGACTGTTCTTCTATATGTATAATTTATCTCATAGAATATCCAAAGAGTTCTCCATACTTAGAAAGCATTCTTTTATGATGAGCAATTATCTATATATGGATTTTGTTTATATAGTTTGACATGGATTCAAGCACGTTGTTGGAGACCCCTATATACATACGTTTGTTCTACGGAAGCTATGCAGTTGTTTCTTACAAAATTAGTTTGGTCAAAACAACTTCAGCCTTAAGAATATAAATTCAGGTATCTCATTATTTGCTTATCAAGTTGTTTACCAAATTCACTGGTATTTGTTATTCAATTGTTATTTGTATTTGGGGCTTCAACAAATTAATAGTTGATTTTCATCACCATCATTGCATAAAAGAAGAGAGACGGTCTAGGTATAACGCTCTGCCTCCGCACCATGCATGAAGAAACTTGGACAACATTTGAAGTTTTCATAGCTTAAACTTTGACAATATAGAAAACTTGTGGCCTACAAATGAAGAAAATGACTCCACGCCACATCATTGATTGAAAAAAGATAAAAAATAGTTTTTGTGAAGCTATAAATAATGTTTTGTGCAATGTTTCTTGGATAGATTTCTTATAGTGATGTCTTTACTCAAAGCCAACAAAAAGTTTTCAATGAATCATATATGCACACAAGTGAAGCCTGATATGGGTGATTAAAATCATGTTTCTTGCAATCGTGATATATGTACCAGTTCTCTGTTCTTGATTGTTTTTTTAGTAGAAAAAGGTTCATGAAATAGTTGTTCAACAATTATAAAAGGTTTAGTCGTAGGAATTTACTAAGGACTAAATTTTCATTGGTCTGCAAATTAAGTTGCATTTACATTTACGGTATATGAAATATTTTCTTTTACGATCAATTGTATTTGTTGGTGTTGCATCTTACTAAACCATCTTTTTCTTTATCATATTTAACAATCGTAATATCAATTGTGTTGTTGAACCTTATAATTTTAGGTGCATTTTTTGGATGTTTACTGGAGGACAGTGTTGTCACAACTTGTGCTGTTGAAAATCCCAATTCTATGGTAGTCAATCCATTGATACTTCAGATCTTCTTATTGGTTGATTGCGTAGACCCCCAGCAGCCATCACTCTCAATAAGACACTTTCAGATTTGTATTAGAAGTTACAAGATTGATATGATGGTTTTAACATGCATTTTTGTGATCCTTCAATTTCAGTGCAGCTGAAATTCTCGAGATGTACATTTGTTGTTATACATAATAGACACATTTATATAAATATGAACTGTAATCTATCATGATCTATTTAACCTCATAACCAATATCAATTTTGAAAAGAAATATTGCTAATTTTCTTTTCGCGTGCTTTGAAAATGCTTCAACGGTGCATGCATAGAGACGTACTTATACATGCTTCATTATATCCATCTGCACATGGGACTACAACATTCTCACAAATGAACATAAAATAGATGTTATATGGTTAGAGGAATGTGTTTTTTTAATTATGCTCGATTTCCTCAGTCTAAAGAATTTATTATTTTATTCATCTTCAATGCCCATTCTTTTTTTTTTTTTTTTTTTTTTTTTCAGAAAACCGAGTTATGTATTATCATTGATCAAAAACAGATCATTCTGTGGGTTTAACCACATACAAGACGTACGCTCCTGAAGAGCTCGTTTTGCAAGAGCATCTGCTCGGCAATTCATAGATCTAGAGATGTAACTAAAATTAAGTGGGTCTCTATTCTTAAGTAGTACATGTATATCATGGATTAAAGGATAAATATTACAATTGATGGAAACTGTCGAATTTAATGCCTTGATCACTATCTTCGCTGCTGAATAAATCTTCAAAATTCTGGGGTAGTCACTACAATTCTGCAGTGCATACGAAACAACGATGCACTCCGCAGCTTCTATCGATGATGACAGTTGCGGCTACATTTTAATTGATCGATTGATCTTTTTACTGATTCAATTTTGAGATTGTGTAGGGTTGTTGTTGTTGTTGTTGTGGTTTGATTTTGGTTTGTTGATATAGTTTGCAAAACATTGGATCTGCAATCATCTTTACAAGTATTGTTTCCAAACCTGAAGCACTCGATTCAAGACAATGGAAGCCTTGTCCTTCAAGTAGTGATGATGAGGGCAAGTTTTGAGAATTAATTCTGTAATCTCCAACATCACGTCCAGAAAACGAAACTTAAGAAGCACGAATTCTTGAAGTTGAGGAACATTGCCATGTTCAGTATATAATGATGGTAAATCTGGGAACGATACCATGTTCTCCTATTTCTGCCAACTCCCTTGCCATCTCCCAATACTTGGAGGCCATTATTTCTATAAAGCTAGCTAGCTTAATTCGGCTTTGTATATCATTGAAGTGATTGTTTGACATGTACTTGTTATGGTAAGTGCTTAGTAAGAGTCGGTCCAAAGATTTTTTTTTTCCTGTAATATAATAAAGGAAAACAACAAAAGAACGCCACAATATTAGCAATGGTTTAGGTACGTATAGGCCAAATGTTTCCATTGATTAGTCACCAACCCATGCACTATTATAGTCGTTTCCTTTAAATGACACAATCCTTTTGCTTTAATGAAGCCATGATTTTAGCAATTTTTAAAAAATTCAAATAAATACTCTTTTTATAGTCATCTCCCTCCTGTCTTCTCTCACTCACTCTGTCTCTCTATCTTGGGCTAGATATAGTAATGCTTCCCAAATTTTTTTCTTCGATAGGAGCTTATTCCTAAAGAATTTGGTAACACTGCCTTGCAATGCATTCTAGGTCCTTGAGCCGCACCTTGGGAGCATTGTAGGTCGTTTTTCATCTCTATTTCATACTGTTTGCACTTTGCAGTGCAGCTCAAGAACTTATGAAGGTGAATTGTTGAGTTTTTATTGGAACTAGTTCTAGGTGAAAGTGTGATTGAAGGGTGGGTAATTGTAAACTCTTGAATGTGTTGCTTGAGTGACTGTTAATGTTGGGAAATGTGCCCTAGGTCAATCCATTAACAGTCTTTATGAATACATTTTAGTTAATAAAATAGAGGATTTCATTTGCTGTTTATTATAATTGATTTGCATGTTTACATTATAATAAGATCCATGGGTATTTACGAAATATCCTAAATGTCCCTAGTCGATTATTATACTGGGAACTATAATGAATTAAGACTAGTGTGAGTCTTGATTGATGATCATACGATGATCATACGTATAGGAATACGAATCAAGATCATGAGTACTTGTTAGGGAACAAAGTATTGGACCGACCCGCTATGAGAACATCACATGGATTAAGTCATAGTTGTTTCTCATGATACGTATATTTTTCAGTCCTCTAACGTGAGATTACCAGAGACTTCAACATTAGGAATACAGTGATTTGACGCAATCAAATGTTGTCTTTAACCGGATGATTATAAAGGTTGTGATTAGTTACTGTGTGAATAATGTGGTGAAGTTGTGTAATCGAGATAGAATTTGTCCCTCTCATATAAAGAGAGATATCCAGTGGATCCCTCGATGTGTTAGACTGTTAAAAGGCCTAGTCTAAGTGAATTGATATTGATCAATGTCACTTAGATGTTTTCAGTCTACCTAGAAATCGAAACTAGTACGATTGAACATGTTGGATGACAATTCCATGTCTTATGTTTGATCAAAAGGATATCGTGTGACAAAAAGGATGTTATATACACTATTGATTAGGTTATATCGATTTGATATTCGTACAACTTGGGTAGTCATAATGTCTTGCTAGAGGCCGCTTATGACTTGTATACCAAAATGTGTTTTGGTACACTACCAACGTTGTATGAGCCTATTGGGTCGCACACTGAGAATGGTTTTGTGAGATTTTAAGATGGTTCAGAAAAATGAATTTTATATGATAAAATTCATGACAGAAACGTCCTTGAAGTGTATTACACTTATACTTCTTTAAGTAGGGGTATATGTGTAATTTACTTAACCGTTTATATACAAGGGTTGTATAAATAGACGCTTTGAGTTAGAATACAAGTACGAAAGATTTTAAAAGGGTCGAAACTCTATTTTCGTTTTAATAAACGACTTAGAGCTTTTGGTATCCTCTGGATCGTTTTGGAGAGAAACAAAAGGTTTGGAATTCTCTCGAAGCTAGCACTTTGAATCTCAGCCGCCATTCGTGTGTGGACAGCTAGTAGAGGGCGTTCGTCATTGGCAGCGCCTTAGAGATCGATTAACCTTCAGAGAGGTATTGCGACTGAGGTATGATAAAGTTTTCATAGTTTAAACATGTTTTAATGGAATCAGATTCGGATCCTGTTGGGGTTTTTCTCAAAATTGTTTTGTAATCTCCGCTGCGCATGAACCCCAAAACCCAACACTGTTATGGTTCGTGGAGTGACAAGGGCTTTAACTGTTCCGATGAATTTTTCATTAGTTTGGAGCTCATTTCAGGAGCAGTTACAAGAGAACAATGGAGCTTGAGGGCTCATTTTTCATTCTTTGTTTAATGGGCTAGTGAAGGAGTGTGAGATTCTTGGTTCAATTCACGTGGGAGTTCATTGGACTCCAATAGTAAGTTGCCATTTACATTGTCTTGTCATATAACTTGTTAAATCAGCGGTGTCACTTATTTGGTGTGTTCTCTAATGGTTTTGGTTTTACAATTGAATGCAATAGGTGTTTGCCAATTATCAAAGAGATAGTGTGGATTCTTTCTTTTCATAGGTTTGGAGTCCACTCCACCTCCATTCTATCATGTTACTATTCGTCTTTATTTTGTTTATAGAGGTAGGATGTATCTATCAACAACATACCGTTGTTAGGAATATGACTTTTATACATATTCCTTGTTTGTATTTGTGCAGTTACTCTTTATCTGTTTAGTGTTTTCTCTTGGTGACTACATGGAACACACTTTGAGGTCGATTTTGCATGAGCGTTGCAGGATTAATTTTTCTAACAGGTAGAGTATCAACAATCTCCATTAGCAAGCTTTGTGTCTTAAGCTCCTAACCATGTGATTGACTATATTTGTCAGTACCACATTTTCCTTTAAGGGTGAAAACTCCCAGTGCTTACTTATCTTTGTATGCCAAAATTATTTTGCATTACATAATACTTACATTGCCTGTGAAGCTCTTCACAAACTTTGCATTCCCCAGCCTAAACAGTGCTTATAGATACTAAATGTGCATCCTTTTTGTTACTTTGTCTGTTATTGTTGTATTGTTTAAATTGTCAGCACGAAGGCCTTACGAAAGTAAATGAAGTTTATATAGTTTGACAGATAGATTTTTTTATGAATTCTTGATAAATGGATTTATGTTTTTAGTTTTGACCTTTATGCAATAAAATTGTGTGCTATGCCATTAAATTAAGTCTAGATGTCCTGAAGGTGTTCCCCTAGACACAGTTTTCATTCATCCTTCAGTGATTGACATGCTGGATTCTGCTGTAGAGGATGTTATTAAATGCAGACATTTGTATGTTTGTGCAACAAATGTATTACTTTTTGATTAAAATATATTTGAACAAATGTTAAATATACACTTTATGTTGTTAGGAAATTTGTATCCATCAAGTTGTGTGATGGAATGAGTGGAAACTACTTAAATTTTTGTTTTTCTTAATTATAGTTTCTCATATGCAACTTTTGATTAGGCATTATTATCCTGTCAGTAAATCACTTTATTCAACGTTAAGTGCTAGAATCCTAAAGAAATATATGTTTAAACTTTAGCATTCTAGGTATCATAAACCCTTTTAATAGATGTTTTGCCACTCCTTAGACTAATTAATATTGTGTAAGAGCCTATTTGGGAAAATTTAGATTTTAAATACCGAAATTGTTTAAATTGAAATGTTACTGCGATGACACACTTTTCGAGGAGAGTTTTCGATGTAAAAATCCTCAAAATTCTCACCATTAACTTTCCTATAATCTTTCTCATGTTTTATGTTTTACTAATTTCTCATATTTTCCTTGATTTTTTTAAAAAATCCCTCCTTGGACGAACTGTTATTGCAGTTCTTCTGAACTCCAACGCAGATTGGAAGATAATCATCAAAGGAAAATTGAGATATGTTTTTTCTTAAAATATTTTTAACCCTAAACCCTAAATCCTGGTGACAGTCTTCGGAGGAGTGATAATGGCGAGTGTTCTTGGCGCCATGACATACTATGTAGTTAAGTCAAAGAGGACTCGGTTGATAAGGAAGTGGCAAAAGTACTCGAGGAGGAGTGGCTCCAACTCATTGTACCCATCTGATTTTTCAGACTCAGAAGTCAATCCAATATATGCCATTTGATGCGATGAGAGATTAGGTCTCACTTGAGCTTGGGCAGTTTTATCATTTTAGTCTCTCTAATCCTGCCTAATTAGGGCTGCAAAAGAAACAAGTTCTCTATTGTGATTGTATGTATGTCGTTATCACCATCGCCAGTGTTATATGTATGAGATGAATTCTTGTTGTGAGTTCTTGTATCATGAATTTCTTCCTCAGGTGAAAAAAAGCAAAATGCATGCATTTGCTCTGCCATTATCAAATGATTCAAATCTCAGTTTTTGTTCCCAAGTTTATCCTATCAATTTTGAGCCTTTTGTTGGAAGAACCATTAAAAGTTTTTGGACGATGTTGCCACCTTTGTGGTTTTACCAGCTTTATGGTCTTACCCATTTCGAGTTTACTCTAAGTCCGGTCGAGTTAGGGACTGTGTACCCTCTTACTATAATTGACAAAATTTTTACCATAATTTCTCCACTGATTACGTTTACCATAATTTCTCCATTGGTTGTGCTTACCATAATTTAACCACTAATTGTGTATACCGTAATATTTTCGAGTCTACTCTAAATCTGGTCGAGTTAGGGACTGTGTACCCTCTTACTATAATTGGCAGAAATCTTATCATAATTTCTCCATTCGTTGTGCTTACCATAATTTCTCCATTGGTTGTGTTTACCATAATTTCTCCTCTATTTGTGTATACCGTAATATTTTCAAGTCTACTCTAAGTCTAGTCGAGTTAGGGACTGTGTACCCTCTTACTATAATTGGCAGAAATCTTACTATAATTTCTCCACTTATTGTGCATACCATAATTTCTCCACTAATTGTGCATACCATAATTTCTCCATTGGTTGTGCTTACCATAATTTCTCCAGTAATTGTGTATACCGTAATATTTTCACTGATTGTTCTTACCATAATTTGTCTATTGATTGTGTCCATTATTTCTTCTATGATTCTGTAAATCAATTATTTCCTTGTATCACATTAGTTTCTATGTATATTGTTCTATACCATTTGTATAAATAGGGCACCACACTGTACATTTCTAACACAATTAATTAACAAAAAAGCATTGGTGATCAGCTTCGTGTTGATATCCTCCAACAAGAAGATGAGGCTGTATTGTAATCATGAAGAAGAGGCGGCCAGCCTTAGTGACGAAGAGATGGTAGATGGGGATGCTAATATTGACGATGAAGAAATGGTGGACGGGGATGCTAATATTGACGATGAAGAAATGGTGGATGCTAATATTGACGACGAAGAGATGGTGGATGCTAATATTGATGACGAAATGATGGTGAACTTTGAAGTGTGGGATGGTGAGGTAATGATCGGTTTATTGACGATGAAGAGATGGTGAACTTTGAAGCGTGGGATGACAAGGTATTGATCGGTTAATTATAATATTCTGTTTTTTTTTTTTGTTCTGAAACCAACTTTTCAGAGTTCTTAATTAGGTTATGCTCACATTTCTTGCATTAGTTGTTTAATTTCTTTTCTTGTGATTTTTCAGACTTGGCTTTAATAACAAAACCAAAAATCTCTTCTAAAATAAAAAACATAACAAAAACTCGACTCTCTCGACCCAAACAAAACCTAAACCCTAACTTTACTCTTTCTCTCTCGCGATCCCGTCGACCTTCTCTCTCTCGATCTCGACATTCTCTGTTTGAAGCTAAGGCATGATCTGCTCCATGTACAATGTGGTAGGTCCTCGGTCTTCAATTTCTGTTGATTTGCTGGAATTCGGTTTGTACATATTTAGAGCTTCGAATTTCGTCCGATAGATGTTCTGATCGTCGTGTTTGTGCCAATTTACAAGTTTTTAGGTTTTCTGCATTTTGTTCGATTTCGATGCTTTGGTGGTGAATTGAATCAAAATGGAGGTCTGTATTGATTGGACGAAATTGCCGTAGACGTTAAAGGCATCATTGTGTTCTGGAGACGATGTTATGGAATTGAAGTACAAATCGCAGAGCTCATTTGCGGAATCGAAGCTACTGGAGAAGGTTCTTCAGTCAACGTGCCTTCTCCGATTCAGTCTCATGCTTGGCCATTCCTGTTGGACTGTCGAGACCTTATTGGCATTACAAAGACTGGATCAGGTATATGCTACATTGCTATTGTCTCTTGTTTACTGAATTACTAGTTATTGCTTACGAATTTCTTACAAAGATGATATCTTGGGAGCTCTTATTGGTTGAAACCTATTGGGGGGCGGGGGATATGTAAGTATTGCCTTTAATTTGAAAACTAACATACATAACTAGAAAGATATAACTCAGTCTGTTTGAATGGTCAGGAGTTTTAATTGACCTTTTGCGGAATGGTGTCTTTGCTGCGTTATACTGATTCCTTGTTAGGTTTCTCTTGCTTTGTTTTGGTCTTTCATTCTAAAATATGTGTGTTTATATAGTTAGGCAAAACTCTGGCATTTGGAATTCCTGCTCTTGTGCATGTTTTATGCAGGAAAAAATAGGGGTTCAGGGAGAGCATGTCCTTGGTGTTCTATACTCTCACCTATAAGAGAGCTTGCTCAACAAGTAAGTTTCGTTTTTCCTGTTATATCAATTTCTTTTAAGTATTTCTGTTCACCATAACCATGAACTGCTATTTGGAATTTGGTTTGAAAAAATTCTTTTGGCTAAAAAGTGAACTTCATGTAGATTGTTGATTTATCCCCGAGTTTGTATTCATGTAGTTGGGTAGCATATTGAAATGCCTAAGCAGCTATGTGGGCTTGCTTTCTTCTGCCTAAGTAGCTATGCTGGCATGCTTTCTTCGTCTCTCTGAATCTTGTTTTGCATCAATGACATGCATCCATGCTGGAAAGAACATTTATATTCAGATTGCTCTTGTTATCAAAATCCACGTCTTATTGATTATTACTAATCTATAATGTCTTCTCTGGCTCTTCCGCACTCATGTGAATCTGCGAATTTCTTTTTCTCTCATTTCTGCTTGTTGGTATTCTTTTTGCACTTAAGATGTCATCAAACTTGGTTTTTCGCTTTTCTTTGTATTGCGGCAGCATTCTTGTGCGTTTACGTAGATGATTTTACTGATGTTGAATTGTTAATATCTTCTTTTTGTTATTTACACTATCACATGGGATCTCTTACAAATTACGAAATTGACTACTTTTTCAGATTGTTGATGTCCTATGCGAGGCTGGGAAATCTTGTGGTGTGAAGTCAATTTGTTTGTTTGGAGGATCTTCTAAAGGACAACATATACAGGGCTTGAAGTCTATGTTGTAAGATACCTTGTTCTCTCATTTATTTTATGGATGCAAGTAGAAACGTGTTGGTTTGCTCAACTATGTAGCTAAAATACAAGAAAATTTAATCAAAACATAAGAATTTGTTCTTTGGGACAACATTTTTAAGTTTGAAGAATATGCTAGGAAACTTGTTGAAAGTAAGGATGTCTCAAGAGATGTTAGAGCTAGGAATTATATTTATAGTTTGTGATTAAAGGATTGGAAGGAACTGAAATCAAGATTTGAGCAATTCCCTCTTCACTTTCATGAATTTTTAGGGGACCAAATGGTTCTGTAATTGATGACGATTCACGACTTGGCCTGGTGCGAACAAGATCGATGTATGCATTAGCACTCTTGGGTGGCATTGCTTCAGCTTAATTACTTACCGTAACAATTCATACTTCCTACTAAGATGCTGAGAGGGATTTTTAATATTTTAATATGCACATGGATCTCCCTCTAAGGAAAGTTGGGGGTTCTTAGCTTTAATTTGTGTTGTATATTAATCATCTCATGTACCATTTTAATGACCTTTTGTAAATCTTAGAATAAACCATTGATGACATATAATTGTTAGTTTTTTTTTACATGAATTCTGATGTAAATTCTAAATCTAAACTTGTTTACTTGTTGAAGGTCATCCAAGAGGGGGGTGAATTGGGTTATCGAGTAGTTATTGCCCTTTTAGAACTTTATGCGCAAATTACAATTATAATGCATACACTAACAATGAATATATATGCTATGCAAGTGAAAGAGATAGAAGAGATGGAAAGTGACACACGATTTATAGTGGTTCGATCCAATGATCTACATCCACTACCTAACCACCCCAGTTAGGATTTTTAATCCCCCACTTATATTGCAAATAAATGTTACAACCTATGCACACAAGCCTAGAATCCCTAACTACAAGCCTAGAATCTCTAATCACAATTAGGACTTCCTACCTAGTCGCAACTAGGGTTTATGCCTAGCCTCAACTAGGTCTTCCCCTTTGACTTATATTCTACTAAGTCTTACAATCAAACAATTACAACAAGTGGCTGAATAATAATGAAATACACTTTAAAACATAAAGTTGTATCAAATTCAAACACTAGCAAGCCTCCTAGAGCCTAACATCTCTAATGCATGCAAGTTTGAGAATAAATGGAATGTGCAAATATGTCACTGATTTTGTTGCAAATCCCAAATGTGAAATCGTTTTAAAAATCTAATGTATTAGTGCACAACCGATTTCAAAGCTAAGAACAATAGTCTAACAAAAATCAAGTTTAAGTGCAAAACTTTTGTTCAAATCAATCTTAGGGTTTAATAAAATAAGTTTAAGAGCAGAACCCAAGATGAAGGTGTTCAATCACACAACAAAAATGATTTTCAATTCAAACACACAAAACTATGCAGATTAGGCACAAGAAAAGATGCTAGAAGAGGGACTTCCTTACAACCAAGAAGATGACAAAAGAGATCAGTTTTGAAGAGATTCTTGTACTCTTTTGAATGCCTCAAAAGTTCTGGATTTTGGAGCTAAAAGACAGCCACAAGAATCTTCTTTTTCTTCTTCACAAAAATCAAAGTTGTTCTCTTGTAAGTTTTGAGCTTTTTGAGTGTGTTTCTTCCTTGTTGAGACACAACCATGTTCTTGGTTTTTTTATAGTGTTAAGTATCCCATCTTACCAGTTTGTGACCGTTCTAGGGATCCAAGGGTCCATAATTCAGCAAAAATTCAAATTAAAGTGTGTTTTTTAGCTTTTTAAAAAAGTTGTCAGGTATGCAATTAGCGCACTAATGCTGAAACCTAACGCGCAAACTCTGGATTTAGCGCGCTAATGACAGCATTAGCGTGCTAACTGCAGGGACCTCAAAATAAATATTTTGTTCATTTGTGTAAGCGACCATTAAACACGTCCGGGACCCAACCAACCCTTATATAACATCTTATACACGTTTCTTATGGGTCGTTAAGCCTAATTGGGTGGTCCGGATATTTTTATAAATCCCAAAAACGGAAAATCACGATTTCATAACGTGCGAGGGACTTTTCTGCAAATTTGCAGTTTTCTTGTCAAATTCCTTTCAAAAACAAGTTTTTCTTTTTCGAAAACTTCCATAATGATCTTCAATATGCAAATGACCATTAACACATAGTTTCACATTGTTTAAACTCATAGACCTAGTTATGTGTTAAAGTTCAATTTTTGAAGCTTCAAGTAATCTCATGACATGTGAAAATTTGTTTAAAAAAACTTGATATGCATGAACTAATGCATTTGGCTTTCGTAAAAGAATTTGTATACCTTATATCGAAATTACAAATTGTGGTATGATCTTTCGTCTTCATTCCTTCATGAATGCCGAGTCTTGAACTTGTATGGCTTGAATACCCGTGACGTATTGTTTTGCATCCTTTAACAAAAACTGAAATACACTAGATATTTATTAGTCCATTTTAACCTTGTTTGTTTTCATCAAAGTCCCGGTTGGAGTTAGAGTGACTAACCACTTAGTCCAACAATCTTCCCTTTTTTTATGATAACAAACAATGGGAACTTTAAGGGTGTAAAACATAATCTAAGTGTATATCGCATTCATGATTATAAATTTCATTTATGCAAGTTCAACCACATCAACATTTCCAAGTTTAACTATATTTTTCTCCCCCGTTTGATACCATCAAAAGTGTAGCCAAGCTCCCTTGTAGAGAGAACACAATATAGAAGAATAGAATCAATACGAGTAAAATATACGCTCCCCCTTACTTTATGCATATCAAGAAATAATAGATGGAAGTGGTACATAGTCATATAAGATGAATCATAGTGAAACAAGAAAGAGCCATATAGAAACTCAGAGATACGCAAAAAAACAAATCATGATATAGATAGCATAAATCAATGAGAGCATAGTTGTGGCTTAAAACATGAGTTAATAAAAAGAATTTTTCTTAAACAACTAAGACTAACATTTTGGAGCCTAATGCTCACCTAACAATAAGAACTCTAAACACTTCTTCAAGATGACGATGGCCAACTCGCGGAGCCAGAGGCACGATCATTACGCGTGGGCCAAACTGGAAGCAACAGACCCTCGATACGGCGAAGCCGATCATTCTGATGCTGGATACTTGTCTCGACGGCATTGAAGATCTGAGTCATATATGTATGCAGATAACCTAGCTGTGTAGAGACGTAGGCCGATGATGGAGACATATTCAGTGGAGGGGTGAAGCCGTCGAACGTAGAAGGAAGTGGAGGTGGTGCTGACTCATAATGCTGCTGCTGCTGTTGCTGGGGTGGAGCAGAAAAGTCCTGATCAACTTCATCATCGCCATCATGTGCATTATTGCCAGCATTGCCTTCATCGTCAGAGTTGTCATCGTCGCCAAAAGTATGGCTATATTCCAAGTAGTCCGGCACATCAAAAGGAGCAACTGGAGTGTCCGTAGGGAGGGGAGACTCATAGCCGCCGTCATACTGACCATCCAGAATGGCATCTTCTCTTGTCCACCTTTGCCTCTCACGTATGTAGCAATACTTCAAGGCCTTCAGAGTGGCCATGTCAATGGTGTTATAGACAGTGAGGGGACGACCGCCTAATGCGAGATCCACCTGGCTGACTCCAAGTAGGATGTGATGATATGTGCATAAGGGAGATGACGACCCGAGCTACACGTGCTCGTCATATAACCAATAATGATGTAGGGTAGGCTGAGAGGAATCATGCGAATTAGATGCCCAAGAATAAACATGTCAAGAAGAGTGACATAGTTTTTACTTCCACCTCGCAGAAGAATGACCTTGTGAAGTATCTTATGAAGAAGGTGAGCTAGTATCCGTTATACTAGTCGGGTAAACAGTTAAAGTCCTTTTCGGCCGAAAGAAGGAATAAAGTACTTCAAGACGATCAAAGGGCCAACTGAGAAATTTGCACACAACCGTAGTGGTAGGAGGGTGCAATGGGAGTTGAGGCCGTTGAGCGAGATTTTTAGGTGTTATCTCAATGGACCGGCTAGCAACGGACGATCTTAGAACAAAATGGTTCGTTATTTCAAGATTTAAATAAAAAACTCGAACTAATGGGGATTATAGTTAGCGTCGTGGGCACAAAAAGTGGTCTATCCAGCCATATCAAAAATCTCCCGAATTGGGAGATGAGCCTTGTCAAAGAAAGCGAAATCAACAACGGCGGGCCTTAGGATTTTGGCATTCGTTAGGCGTGGAGCCACTAACTCTAGAACTGATGCGAACTCATAAACATACTTGGCACGACCCTTACGTTGTGGGGCATTTGTAGGAGTGGGGACGGGGTGTGTGGATTTGGATTCACTACTTGAGGACGAAGATGATTGAATGACACGATGGCTAGAGGGACGATGAGAGGATGTGGCTTGGGTAGGACGAGACGTGGTGGGGGCGGTTGAACGGGGAGTGGTGGTGGTAGCCGAACGGGAAGAAGGGCGGTTGGAGGCTCGACGAGACGACATTGGGGTAATTGAAAAGTGAAGAAATTGACAAAGAGAAGTGAAGATTGTTGCCTTGTGGAGTAGAGATCACGGTGGAGACGTCGAGAGGAGGGTGGAGACATGTGGAATCGACAAGAGGAGAGGGGAGAGGAGTTGTCTCGAGGAGAGGAGAGGAGAGATGTGTGAGGTGAGTAAAATTTTAGGGTAAAATTGAATTTATAGACCCCTGGCCGAACGACATTAGCGCGCTAATGGGTCGATTTGTATTCTGGACCAGAACACTATTAGCGTGCTAATGTATGCTATTAGCAAGCTAATTTCCCTCTGGAAATTTTTGGTTAGGACACTATTAGCGCGCTAATTTCCCTCTAGAAATTTTGGACATAAAATTTTTGAATTTTTGAAATACAACTCCGATTCACCTCAAACTTCATGGACACTTCACTAACACCATATAAAAAGGTTTGGAACATCTAAAACATGTGTAGAAGATCCGATTCTCGAACCATGCCTAACTCACGTCAAATCTTAAAAAATTGATCTCTAGGCAAAGGCTTAGTGAATATATCGTCTAGTTGATCTTTTGTGGGAACATGGATGAGTTTAACATCGCCCTTTTGGACATGATCACGAAGAAAATGGTGCTTAATCTCAATATGTTATGTTCAAAAGTGTAACACCGGATTTTTCTATATGTTAATTGCACTTGTGTTATCACAATAAATTTTGGCCCAACCTACTAGGATTTGATAATCCTCAAGTTGTTGTTTTATGTATAGAACTTGAGCAAAACAACTCCCAACAGCCACATATTCAGCTTCCACCATAGATAAAGCAACAAAATTTTGCTTTTTGCTAAACCATGAGATAAGTGAATTTCCTAGCAAGTGACAAAATCTGGAAGTGCTTTCCCTATCAACTAGACTTCCTACATAATCAGAAGCAACAAAACTTCGGAGTTCGAAACTCATGATTTTGTTGAACCACAATCCTAAGTCTTGTGTTCCACTCAGATATCGAAATATGCGCTTTACACATTTTAAGTGTGACTCCTTAGGATCGGATTGAAATGTAGCACATAAGCACACACTAAACATAATGTCGGGTCTACTAGCGATCAATTATAGGAGGCTACCTATCATTCCTTGGTAAATTTTAGGATCTATGGATTTTCCTAGTTGGTATTTATCCATTTTGATAGTGGAACTACTAGGAGTGTCTCATGCTTTCAGATTTTCAAATTTGAACTTCTTTAACATGTTCCTCACATACTTTGCTTGATTTATAAAAATGCTATGTTTGGATTGCTTTATTTGCAAGCCTAGAAAGTATGTTAGTTCACCCATCATGCTCATTTCAAATTCATTTGTCATCAATGATGAGAATTTATCACATAAATGTGTGTTGGATGACCTGAAGATGATATCATCAACATAGATTTGAACAAGTAGCATGTCCCATTTTTTTATCAAAATAAACAAAGTAGCATCTAGTGTTCCTTTCTTGAATCCTTTCTCAAGTAGAAATGCACTAAGTCTATCATACCAAGCTCTAGGAGCTTGTCTTAGTCCATACAAGGCTTTTTGAAGATGATAGACATGGCTTAGATGTTTATAATCTTCAAAACCCGGTGGTTGTTCTACATATACTTCTTCATGGATGAACCCGTTTAGAAATGTGTTTTTAACATCCATTTGGTATAGTAGAAACCCGTTGTAGCAAGCATAAGCAAGAAACATGCGAATTACTTCTAGTCTTGCTACGGGTGCAAAGGCTTCCTCATAATCAATTCCTTCTTCTTGATTGTAGCCTTGTACAACCAACCTAGCCTTGTTTCTTACAATTTCACCTTTTTCATTCTTTTTGTTTCTAAAAACCCATTTGGTGCCTATGGTAGTGTGGTCCTTAGGTCTAGGTACTAATGTCCATACCTTGTTCTTAACAAAGTGGCTTAGCTCTTCTTGCATAGCCATTACCCAAAATTCATCTCCTAAGGCATCATCTATCTTGGTGGGCTCGGTTTGTGACATAAAAGCTCATTGTCCTTCATCTCTATGTAATGTTGACCTAGTGATTATTCCTTTGTTTGGATCACCTATAATTTGTTGAGATGAATGGCCAATAAGAAGTCTTGAATTTTTAGGCGCACTTGTTTCGGATTCCTTTCTTACCTCGACCTCTTGACTATTTGAGGTTTGTCCTAGGGTACCATCATCTTCATCATCAATCCTCAATTTTTCAAAGTTTTGCATTATCTTTACTTCGGGATCTACTTCATCAAATTTCACATGGATAGACTATTCTATGGTTTTGGTTGATCTATTAAACACCCTATATGCTTTGCTATGTATAGAGTACCCTAGGAAAGTACATACCTTTGACTTTGAGTCAAATTTGTCTAATTGATCCTTATCATTTAGAACATAGCAAGTACAACCGAACACCTTAAAATAACTTATGTTTGGTTTTTGGCCTTTCCATAGTTCATAAGGAGTCTTTTTCACTTCCTTTCAGACATTTACTCTATTTATAACATAGCATGCTGGGTTAATGGTTTCGTCCCAAAAATGCTTAGCTATGTTGTACTCATTTAGCATAGTCATACACATCTCTTAGAGTGTCCTATTTTTTCTTTCAACAACTCCATTTTGTTGGGGTGTTCTAGGAGAGGATAATTGGTGTGTATAACCTTGTTTAGCACAAAAATCCTCCGAGTTCCTATTACAAACTTACCACCTCTATCACTTCTAATGATGGTGATTTTGTATCCCTTTTCATTCTCAACTACAGCACAAAATTTTACAAACACATCAAACACTTCATGCTTATGAGATAGGAAATACACCCTGTATACCTAGTAAAATCATCAACAATGACAAAGCAATATGATTTACCTCCTAGACTTTGTGTTTGGGTAGGTCCGAACAAATCTATATGGATAAGTTCTAAGGCTCGAGTCACATCATTTGTTACTTTTGTCTAAAATGACGATTTCACTTGTTTACCAAGGATACATGGTTCACACTCCTTATCTTTCTAAAACGTGCATTTGGGTAGGCCCTTGACAAGATCATGCTTAGTCAATTTTGACAAGTTTTCCATGCTAGAATGTCCTAATCAATGGTGACATAACCATGCATCACATTCGCTTTGTGCACTCAAACATGAAATATTTTGCATATTCATCTCATTAAAGTTAATGGCATAAACATTTTTATATCTATATGTGATAAATGAAGTTTCATGCTTCTTATTCCTAACAATGTATTTCAATGATTCAAACATAACATGAAATCCTTTGTCACTCAATTGACTAATACTAAGCAAATTATGTTTCAAACTATCAACAAGATAAACATTAGAAATAGAAAGTGAATTGTTACCGACGGTTTCGAGACCTATAAATTTTCCTTTGTTGTTGTCTCCAAATGTAACCTTTTCACCATCATACCGCTTTAGCTCAATGAATTGATGTGCATATCCGGTCATGTGTCTTGAGCACCCACTATCTAAGTACTATGGGGTGCTCTTCCTCGCATCCTACATAATGGGAAACACACTAGATTTTGGTACCCAAACACCTTTGGGTCCGAGAAAGTTAGTGTCATAAACATTTGTAACTATCCATACTAGTCTACCCACTTTGGCCTTTTGTAAGGCATATTTCCCAACCATATGAGACCTATTGCACTTTGAGCATCTATGATCATCGTTTAGCTATTTCTTTTAACTCAACAAGTTTGCTCCATAGCCTGTGCCTCTTTTGTTGAGTGCACGTCATTGTGCTCCCAACATCATGTCAAACATTTTTCTACCATTAGTGAACTTATGCACCGTGCTAGTCAAGTCCTCTACTTTCTTGACTAAAGCATCTCTCTCCTTTAGGACTTCATTCAAGTCACTTTGAAGATCATTAATGTTTTCATTTTGTGACTCTATATCACTAATTGCTATGGTCTAGCTCTTTTTGAGTTGTTTGGTCATTTTGACCTCCTTTTCCTACTCTTTCCTAAGCTCATCAAGATTTGGAACATCATCCAAATCATCAACATCATCAAAGTTAAGAGAGTTAGAATTTACCTCGCCTTGTGCTATGAGACAAAGTATTGCCTTCTCATTCTCTGATTCGGATTCTGAACTTGATGATGATGAGTCATCCCAAGTTGCCTTGAAGCTCATCTTCCCTTTCTTCTTATCCATCACCTTATTGGATTTGCATTCTGCCTTGATGTGACCCGGTTTGCCACATCCGAAGCATATAGTCTCACTTGACTTTCCTCCCTTGCTTCCACTTCTAAACTTCTTCTTGTACCTATTCTGCTAGTACATTGCCTTGTTTAGCTTTCTTGAAAGCATATCTACTTCCTCCTCAAGATCATTCTCATCAAAAGATTTTTCATCTTCAACGACATCTATTGATGCAACCGAGGAGCTATTTGCCTTCAAAGAAATCTCTTTTCTTGAACTCTTTGCGCTTCCATTTAATGCTTCTAGTCTAGCTCGGTCTTTAAGTTCAAATTCATGGACGGTTAGCTCTCGACACAATGCATCAAATGTATAGTCTCCAAGGTTTGGTGCCGATTGAATAGCATACTTCTTGGCATCCCATTCCTTAGGCAATCCTCTAAGGAATTTGTACACCGAGGTCTCTTGATCATAATTCTCTCCAAGATTCTTCATCGGATCCAACTCGGAAAGTTTCATAGTGCACCTCAAGAATCCTTAACTTTGTCTTTTTCACTTGCATGGTATCTTCATAGTGTACCTCAAGCTTTTTCCATACTTCCTTGGCCGTTTGACAAGCACTTACTCGATTAAACTCATTTTCACTCAATGCACAAAATAAGTGATTCATGGCTTGATAATTTGAGAGCTTACTCTTGATCTCCTCGACAGTGTACTCTTTTAAAGGCTTGTCCAGTGGTGTGTAGCCACTTTCAATTGCATCCCACAAGAATCTATTTTGTGTTCTTATGTAAAACTTCATCCTCGCTTTCCAATGAACATAGTTGGTTCCATCAAAATACGGAGGCTTACTCAAGGAGTTGCCTTCCCTAAGGCAAGCCGGATCTAAAGTTTGCATCCTTGCACAAAAATACTCAAAGATACGTTACTAACGCTTTGAGCAATAACCCGCTCTGATACCAATTGAAGGTCACCCAAGAGGAGGGTGAATTGGGTTACCGAGTACTTATTGCCCTTTTAAATCTTTATGCACAAATTACAATTACAATGCATACACTAACAATGAATATACATGCTATGCAAATGAATCAGATAGAAGAGATGGAAAGTGACACATGATTTATAGTGGTTCGATCCAATGATCTACATCCACTACCTAACTTCCCCAGTTAGGATTTTTAATCCCTCACTTATATTGCAAATAAGTGTTACAACCTAAGCACACAAGTCTAGAATCCTTAATTATAATTAGGACTTTCTACCTAGTCGTAACTAGGGTTTTTGCCTAGTCTCAACTAGGTCTTCCCCTTTGACTTATATTCTACTAAGTCTTACAATCATACAATTATAACAAGTGGCTGAATAATAATGAAATACACTTTATAACATAAAGTGGTATCAAATTCAAACACTAGCAAGCCTCCTAGAGCCTAACAACTCTAATGCATGCAAGTATGAGAAGAAATGGAATATGCAAATATGTCACTGATTTTGTTGCAAATCCCAAATGTGAAATACTTTTAAAAATCTAATGTATTAGTACATAACCGATTTCAAAGCTAAGAACAATAGTTTAACAAAAATCAAGTTTAAGTGCAAAACTTTTGTTGAAATCAATCTTAGGGTTTAATAAAATAAGTTTAAGTGCAAAATCCGAGATGAAGGTGTTCAAACACACAATAAAAATGATTTTCAATTCAAAGACACAAAACTATGTAGATTAAGCACAAGAAAAGTTGCTAGAACAAGGACTTCCTTTCAACCAAGAAGATGACAAAAGAGATCAGTTTTGAAGAGATTCTTGTACTCCTTTAAAAGCCTCAAAAGTGCTGGATTTTGGAGCTAGAGGACAGCCACAAGAATCTTTTTTTTCTTCTTCACAAAAATCAAAGTTGTTCTCTTGTAAGTTTTGAGCTTTTTGAGTGTGTTTCTTCCTTGTTGAGATACAACCATGTTCTTAGTGGTTTTATAGTGTTAGGTATCCCATCTTACCAATTTGTGACCGTTCTAGGGATCCAAGGGTCCAGAATTCATAAAGAATTCAAATTAAAGTGTGTTTTTCAGCTTTTTTAAAAAGCTGCCAGGTATGCAATTAGCGCGATAATGCTGAAACCTAGCGCGCTAACTCTGCACTTAGCGCGCTAACTGCGGGGACTTCAAAATAAATATTTTTTTCCTTTGTGTTAGCGACCCTTAAACACGTCCCGGACCCAACCTAGCCTTATATAACATGTTATACACGTTTGTTATGGGTCATTAAGCCTAATTGGGTGGTCCAGATATTTTTACAAATCTCGAAAATGGAAAATCACGATTTCATAACGTGCGAGGAACTTTTCTGCAAATTTGCAGTTTTCTTTTCAAAGACCTTTCAAAAACAAGTTTTTCTTTTTCGAAAACTTCCATAATGATCTTCAATATCCAAATCACCATTAACACATAGTTTCACATTGTACAAACTCATAGACCTAGTTATGTGTTAAAGTTCCATTTTTGAAACTTCAAATAATTTCATGACATGTGAAAATTTGTTTAAAAAAACTTGGTATGCATGAACTAATGCATTTTGCTTGCGTGAAAGAATTTATTTACCTTACATCGAAATTACAAATTGTGGTATGATCTTTCGTCTTCATTCCTTTATGAATGCCGAGTCTTGAACTTGTATGGCTTGAATACCCATGATGTATCGTTTTGCATCCTTTAACAAAAATTGAAATACACTTGATATTTATTTGTCAATTTTCACATTATTTGTTTCCATTAAAATTCCGTTGGAGTTAGAGTGACTAACCACTTAGTCCAACACTTATGACTATATATAGACGCATAAAATTGACCCATTTGATGATATATACATACCATTTACAAAAGAGGCTTGAGTATGGTTACTATTCATACATTGTTCATTCACTATTTACCCTATAGATCTGAAAAATAAAATCGCTAAGCATAAGTTCTCTTCAAGAACTTCATGAATCTCTCTTTCTCCTCTGCACACTATTCATTCAGTTTTATTATACCATAATGGTTGAGGAGAGCATTGTTTTTTTTTTTTAACTTTTTGAGGAATAAATTTGAAACAGATGCTCGTTTCATTATTTGGTGTATTCTTTAGCGGGTATAATTTGTTTTGGGGGTTTGGGTTCTTGATTAGATGCTCCCATAGTCGGTATCTTCAGATTTGGATGAGTTTGAGGGATTTGTGGGGAATGATGAGAATGATTGGGAAGACTTGGGGTGGGAAGTGTTTTTTGTGGATTGAGTTGCAATGTTGTATCTTGGGAATTAAACCTTGTTTGTACAGATGTCTTGTGCTCTTACTACGTGTTGGGTATTTGGTCTCGAATATTGATCCATTACCTTCAATCAACTTGTGTTTCAATTCGATCCCCAAATCTAATTTTTACTTCTTTTGATGAAAATCATTTTGGTTTTCAGTTTCATGGTGGTGGAGCTCGAATTCCTGACCACCCATCTCAATATAAGAATTATTTTGGTCCCCGAATCAGTTTTTAGTTCCATGTTCTACTTCATGTCATTAAATTCATGTGGGTTTTCATTTACATGTTTGAGGGGATCGAATTCCTGATAGCTCATTTGAGAATCAATTAGGTTTCATTATCAATTTTTAGTTTTTGTGGCTCAAATGAGATTAGATGACTCATTAACATTATGTTCGTGTGATTGTTAACATTGTGGTTATCGAATGGGAGGATAGCTTTTGCAAGTTAGGAAAGGATGCATTTTGAATTAGTCCTAAAATAACTTAGGATTGCTGCTTGTTTCCTCAAACTTACTACAATAGGCAAGTGAATAATGAAAGTAACTCTCAATTTATGGTACTCAATTGCTTCTACATTGTTGGTGAGTGTATGAAGAGTTTGGTAGCAACTGAGACTTCTTTCTCGAGTTCAAGAAAGTGTTGCATGACGGCTATCTAACTATGTTTGTGTTTTTGGTTTCAAAAAAAAAAAACTAACTTGGTGTTTTTATTTTTAATTATTTCTTAGCTATGTTGCTATGTTGTATTAATGTATGACTTGTTGCCCAAGCTTTGCAAACCTTACTTGTTGCCCAAGCGTCCCTCTCTCACAAATCATTCTCGCCTTCCCTCTCCCTCGTTCACGGCTTCATGCTCTTTTTTCACCTCATCGTCTCGTCTTTCATTCAACCTTTAAAATTGTCTACATCACTAGTCTTCATCTTATGTATTCTCTGCTTCGTTGGCCTCACATTCTCAAGATCCCAAAAGTTCATTCTATTCAAAACTGAGTTTCAAACTTCAAACCGTGTTCTCGAGTTCGTGTTTAAACATTAATTTTTGTTGATTTTGTTGGCTTAATTTATGTGGGTTTTTTTGCACATGAGATCAAATTGCTTTGGTTGTAAGAGTGATTTCATGTGTTTTGTATTGTTCCCAAATTGGGTCTCTTAGGTCTCATTGGATTGACACTTCATCGTATTGAAGGGGTGGAGGAGATGTAGTCCGGTGTTTTAAAAATCGATCATCAATTCTGATCACTCGAATTCAATGCAGCCATGAACATATTTAGATTCATCGGAGTCCATGACTCATTGATCAATGCTTTGGTTCTCCTCCTCAAGATCTACATCACCAAATCATGGTTAGGTACTCTCTATTTCTATGTGATTTTGGATCTTAACCGCAACAATGTTGAAGCCAAAATGAGTGCTTTGATTAATCTCTTTGAGTTTTAGGGGTTTCGCTGAAGACACAAGAGCTCTACACGATGATGTTACTAGCTCGATACGTAGATCTTTGTGGCGGTCATCGAGCCATCTCTCATGGCATTGGCCTAAAAGTACAACTAAAACAAGACGATCTGTTGCAAGTAACTTCATCTCTCCCTCTTTCCATTATTTTCTCAAGCTATGCATGATTTTTCTGTCAATCAACATCTTCGAATGCATATTTCTGTTGGGTTTTGGGGTTCATGCGCAGCGGAGATTACAAAACAATTTAAACAAAAACCCCAACAGGATCCGAATCTGATTCCATTAAAAATGTTTAAACTATGAAAACTTAATCATACCTCAGTCGCAATGTACCTTTCAGAAGGTTAATCGATCTCTAAGGCGCTGCCAATGACGAACGCCCTCTATCAGCAATCCACACACGAACGGCGACCGATATTTGAAGTGCTAGCTTCGAGAGAATACCAAATCTTTTTTTTCTCTCCAAAATGATCCAGAGCATACCAAAAACCCTAAGTCGTTTCTTAAAATAAAAATAGAGTTTTGGCTCTTTTAAAATATTTTGTACTTATACTCTAACTCAAAGCGTCTATTTATACAACCCTTGTATAAAGACGGTTAAGTAAATTACACATATACCCCTACTTAAAGAAGTATAAGTGTAATACAATATAAGGACGTTTCAGTCATGAATTTTATCATATAAATTTCGTTTTTCTGAACCATCTTAAAATCTCGCAAAACCATTTTCAGTGTGCGACCCAATAAGCTTATACAATGTTGGCAGTGTACCAAAACACATTTTGGTATACAAGTCATAAGCGACCTCTAGCAAGTCATTATGACTACCCAAGTTGTACGAATATCAAATCGATACAACCTAATTAATAGTGTATATAACATCCTTTTGATCAAATATAAGGCATGGAATTGTCATCCAACATGTTCAATCGTACTAGTCTCGATTTCCAGGTAGATTGAAAACATCTAAGTGACATTGATCAATATCAATTCACTTAGACTAGGCCTTTGAACAGTCTAACACATCGAGGGATCCACTGGATATCTCTCTTTATATGAGAGGGGCAAATTTTATCTCAATTACACAACTTCACCACATTATTAACACAGTAACCAATCACAACCTTTATAATCGTCCAATTAAAGACAACGTTTGATTGCGTCAAATCACTGTATTCCTAATGTTGAAGTCTTTGGTAATTCAAGTTAAAGGACTGAAAAATATACCTATCATGAGAAGCCACTATGACCTAATCCATGTGATGTTCTCATAGCGGGGCGGTCCAGTACTTTGTTCCCTAACAAGTACTCATGATCTTGATTTATATTCCTATACGCATGATCATTGTATGATCATCAATCAAGACTCACACTAGTCTTAATTCATTATAGTTCCCAGTATAATAATCGACTAGGGACATTTAAGATATTTCTGTAAATACCCATAGATCTTATTATAATGTAAACATGCAAATCAATTATAATATACAGCAAATGAAATCCTCTATTTTATTAGCTAAAATGTATTCATAAAGTCTATTAATGGATTGACCTAGGGCACATTTCCCAACATCTCCCACTTGCTCTTGGGCCAATCATTCATGCATCTAATGCCTAACGATCTAACATGACCATCATGTTTCGCTTGTGGAAGAGCATTTGTCAATAGATCCGCAACGTTGTCTTCAGTAGGCACTCTGCAAACCTTTACGTCTCCCCTCTCAATAATTTCTCTGATGAGATGAAAATGCCTGAGTATATGTTTGGATCTGTGGTGTGATCTAGGTTCCTTGGCCTGTGCTATTGCCCCGTTATTGTCACAATACAAACAAATAGGGTTAACATTACTTGAAACCACACCTAGTTCAGAAATGAACTTTTTGATCCAAACTGCCTCCTTTGCTACATCGGACGTTGCAATATACTCAGCTTCTGTTGTAGAATCTGCCACAGTCTCTTGCTTCGAACTTTTCCAGCTTACTGCACCTCCATTCAAAGTAAACACATCCAGACTGCGATCTAAAATCATCTATATAAGTTTGAAAACTTGCATCTGTGTAACCATTTACAACTAGATCATTTTCAAAACCTCCATAGACCAAGAACACTTCCTTAGTCCTTATTAAGTACTTAAGGATGTTCTTTACTGCTATCTAGTGACTCTCACCAGGATCTGACTGATATCTGCTTGTAGTGCTCAAAGCATATGATACATCAGGTCAAGTGCATAGCATACATGATAGATCCCATAGCTGATGCATATGGAATCTTATTCATACGATCTCGCTCATCATTTGTCCTAGGACATTGATTCTTGCTGAGACTTATGCCATGAGACATTGGTAATAATCCTCTTTTAGAGTCTTGCAAACTGAACCTATTCTGTACTTTGTCTATGTAAGCACTCTGACTTAGACCGATTAGCCTCTTAGATCTATCCATATAGATCCTTATCCCTAGGATATAGGCTGCATCTCCTAAGTTTTTGATTGAGAAACACTTCCCTCACCAAGACTTGACACTTTGCAATGTTGGGATGTCATTTCCAATGAGTAATATACATCAACATACAGTACCAGAAAAACAACTACACTCCCATTGACCTTCTTGTATACACAAGGCTGATCTTCTTTCTTAATAAAGCCAAAATCCTTGATTGCTTCATCAAAACGAAGATTTCAACTCCGAGAAGCTTGATTTAATCCATAAATGGATCTTTGAAGCTTGCATACCTTCCTAGAATTTTCAGGATGTACAAAACCTTCAGGTTGTATCATATTCACGTCCTTAAGCAACTTTCCATTAAGAAATGTTGTTTTTATATGCATTTGCCATATCTCATAGTCATAATATGCAGCAATGGCAATTAAATTCTTATGGATTTGAGCATGGCTACTGGCGAAAAAGTTTCATCATAATCAACACCTTGAGTCTGCCTGAAACCTTTTACTACAATTCTTGCTTTGAAAGTATGCACTTTGCCATCCATGTCAGTTTTCTTCTTGAAATCCCATTTACATCCAATGGTTTTACCACCTTCAGGTAAATCAACCAAGTTCCAAACTTGGTTGTCATACATGGATTGCATCTCAGAGTTCATGCCACTTAGCCATTTATCTGAGTCTAGTCTAGACATAACCTCCTGATAAGTGGTGGGCTCATTTTGATCCATAAGCAACACATCACGACTATCAGTAATGAGAAATCCGAATCTCTCTGGCTCATGTCTTACCCTACCAGATTTACGTGGGCCTTGTGTCACTTGCGGATGTTCAACTGGTTCAGAACGTTGTTGAACTTCCAGTAGCGGTTCAGTGTTTATCTGTGATTCTTGAACTTCTTCAAGATTTATTTCTCTCCCACTAGTGTCTTTTGAAATAAACTATTTTTCCATAAAGTCACCATACCGAGCAACAAACACTTTGTTCTCAGCGGGATTATAAGAGTAATATCCTTTTATTTCCTCAGGATACCTTACAAATAAACACTTATCGGATTTAGGTGCTAGTTTTTTTGAGACTTGTCGCTTTACGTAAGCCTCACAATCCTAAATCATAAGAAAAGACAAACTAGGTCTCTTCCCTTACCATATCTCATATGGTGTTTTATCAACCGCTTTAGAAAAAACTCGATTTAGAGTGAAAGCTGCACTTTATAATGCATAATCCCAAAAGGATAATGGAAGATCCGCATGACTCATCATAGATCGAACCATATCTAATAAGGTTCGATTTCTCCTTTCAGAAACTCCATTCCATTATGGAGTTGCTGGTGGAGTCAATTGGGAGACAATCCCACAATTTCTAATATGATCATCAAATTTTTGGCTTAAATACTCACCACCTCGATCTGATCGAAGTGTTATGATAGTTTTACTAAGCTAATTCTACACTTCATTTTGAAACGTTCGAAACATCTCAAATGATTTAGCTTTATGTTTCATAATATATACATAACCAAATTTGCTGAAATCATCAGTAACTGTAATGAAGTACTGATAACCTCCTCTAGCCATTGTGTTTATAGGACCGCATACATCAGTATGTATTAGACCCAATAAATCACTTGCCCTTTCACTATGTCTAGTAAAGGGACTTTTAGTCATCTTGCCTCGTAAATAAGATACGCACGTTTCATATGTTTCTAAATCAAATGAATCTAGAAGTCCATCTTTATGAAGCTTCGTTATGCGTTTCTCATTTATGTGCCCGAGACGACAATGCCAAAGATAGGTTTGATTCAAATCATTTGACTTAAATATCTTTGTATTTATGTTAAAGACTGGAGTTTCAGTGGATCTTTTCATGCTTAGAATATAAAGACCATCACACAAATCAGCATTTGCATAAAATATTCCTTTACGAGAAATGGAACATATATTATTCGCAATAATAAAATCAAAACCATCTATATCCAAGCATGAAACAGAAATGATGTTTCCACTCAAGGCAGGCAAAAAATAACAATTATTTAAAGTTAAGATAAGTCCACTAGGTAAGACTAAGTCATATGATCCAACAGCCAGGGCAGCAACTCTTGCTCTATTCCCTACGCGGAGGATGACTTCTCCTTTCTTTAACTTTCTACTTCTGGTGAGTCCCTGCACATTTATACAAATGTGAGATCCACATCTGATATCAAATACCCAGGAATCACTAGTAGATAAATTAATTTCAATAACATAAATACCTGAGGTGGTAGTCACACTATCATTTTTCTTCTTTAGATCTTCCAGATAGAGTTTGCAATTTCTAAACCAATGTCTAGATGCATGGCAGAAATGACAATTTCCTTCCTTTTCCTTTTGGTGCTTTGAAGCAGGAACATGCTGGGGCTTGACTTGTTCCATAGGCTTTGCGACAGGTGCAGCAGGAGCCTTGGCAACTTTAGCCTTGCCTTTGCCTTTCTTCTTCATTCTCTTTCCCTTTTGGACCATCAGTACATTACTAAAGGGTTTTTTGATATTTTGTTTAGCAGTTTTGAGCATCAAATGCAACTTTGAAATTGATTTCTCCATAGTATTCATATTATAGTTCATCACAAATTGTGAGTAACTTTCCAGTAATGAATTTAGGATCAAATCTGTAGCCAACTCTTGGCTTATAGGAAATCCGAGTCTATCAAGCTGGTCAACATAGCCCATCATCTTCAAAACATGAGGACTAACTGACGCACCCTCAGTCATCTTGCAAGAATGTAGGTTTTTTACTATCTTGATCCTTTCTTGCCTAGCTTGCTGTTCGAACATTTTCTTCAGATTTATAGCCATGTCGTAGGCCTCCATTAGTTCCATGTCTTTTTGAAGTTCAGGAACTATAGTTGCCAACATAATACATGCAACATTAGTAGAATCGTTGATATGCTTATTATGCGCATCCTTTACAGCTTTCGTGGCATTGGCTGGTGGTTCCTCAGGTATTGGAGCATCTTGGACATACAACTTGCGTTCATGCTTGAGAACGATTCTCAAGTTTCTGAACCAGTCAAGAAAGTTAGTCCCAGATAGCTTATCCTTCTCAAGGATCGATCGCAGTGACAGGGGATTATTGTTACTTGAAGAGGCCATTGATCTACAATAAAGATTATGCATATTTTTTTTAGCATAGAGGAATAGACTCCCACTAAATTAACAACCCTCCTAAAACACACTACTTATTTAGGGAACTAAAATCCATATTTCACCTAATTCTATGACAGCTATGGCATGAAATACAGAACTAGATTATTTAGGTAGGCAACAGTTACCAATTACATCTTATGTAATTTTAGATCCTTTTATGAGATATGGGACATCTTATGTCTTAGCATGTTTTTATCTCATCATTTGCCTCAAGCTCAAAACTATTTTGATGGCTTTATTAAGTCGAACCATTTTAAGCATTTAGGTAACTCTCACCCAACTTGTCTCACCAAGATAATACAATACACCCAGCTATGGCTGAAATTGTATTAGTGTGATCGAGGCTTTGACAAGTGTTTAAAATGGATGGCATGAGACTTAAAATTTAATAGAGGGATTTTATTCAATTTTAGTGATTTTTATATAAACAGTGAAATATCATATATTTTATTAATTTTTTAAATCACTAAACAATTTAAAGATTATTATATTGTTCACTAATGAAAGAATTTTTGTGTGCTAGGATAAGTTAGAAGGCGGTCCCGCTGGCCGGTCAGCGGGCGGTGTTTCTATTTTTTTTAGAAAATGAATCTCAATTTCAAAAATTGAAATTCACTATAGAAAATCATATTTTTCGTTAATTTTACTATACTAAATTTACCCCTTAATTTATCCAAAATTAAGTCAATTAAAACATTTTTAATTAACCCGAGCCCACATCTAACTAATCATCTTATCTTAATTCAATTAGGACTTTAGATATTTGAATCCTAGCATATCACCAATAACAAACTTCTCCATATTTATCTCCTATTCAATAGGGATAATGAAACCGATTTTGCATATATCTCCTAATCTAATTTGTTATCTATCTTTATTAAATAGAAACTTCATAACAAAATAGATATAACAAGAAAAAGAAATAATTTCGAAAATTAATTATTTGCAATTTCGATCTTCATCCAAATAATCACAAATATGTAGTTGAATCATGAACTACTATCACAATCGAACCTAATCATATTAGTTTCGAATTAACATTTAGACTTATTCAATTTAAGAAACTTAAATTAATGTAACCTAAATATGCATACTGAATTACAGAGATTTCATCCATGCATCAATACACGAAAATAAAGATTATACCTAATGGTTTCATGGATCACAGAATACGAAAATCAATTCATTAAAATTATTCGAATTAACCTAACATGGTTACTTGCATGTACGAAACAGATTTCAATTAAATCACGAATATATGTATCATATACATAAACCATGATAATAAATCTCACAGAAAACTTATGTATATCACATATGCATTAACTATTAATATGTTTTCAATCATATCTCATAGGAAAACATGCAATGAGTTTAATGGAATCAAATTCGAAGGCTCTGATACCACTGTTGGGTTTTGGGGTTCATGTGCAGCGGAGATTACAAAACAATTTTGAATAAAAACCCCAATAGGATCCGAATCTGATTCCATTAAAAACGTTTAAACTATGAAAACTTAATCATACCTCAGTCGCAAAGTACCTTTCTGAAGGTTAATTGATCTCTAAGGCGCTGCCAACAACGAACGCCCTCTATCAGCAATCCACACACGAATGACGATTGAGATTTGAAGTGCTAGCTTCTAGAGAATACCAAACCTTTTTTTTTCTCTCCAAAACAATCCAGAGCATACTAAAAACCCTAGGTTGTTTCTTAAAACGAAAATAGAGTTTCGGCCCTTTCAAAATCTTTCGTACTTGTATTCTAACTCGAAGCGTATATTTATACAACCCTTGTATATAGACCGTTAAGTAAATTACACATATACCCCTACTTAAAGAAGTATAAGTATAATACACTACAAGGACGTTTCTGTCATGAATTTTATCATATAAAACTTTTTTTCTAAACCATCTTAAAATCTCGCAATACCATTCTCAGTGTGCGACCCAATGGGCTCATACAATGTTGGCTGTGTACCAAAACACATTTTGGTATACAAGACATTATGACAACCCAAGTTGTACGAATATCAAATCGATACAACCTAATCAATAGTGTATATAACATCCTTTTGTCACACGATATCCTTTTGATTAAACATAAGGCATGAAATTGTCATCCAACATGTTCAATCGTACTAGTCTCGATTTCTAGGTAGACTGAAAACATCTAAGCGACATTGATCAATATCAATTCACTTAGACTAGGCCTTTTAATAGTCTAACACATCGAGAGATCCACAGGATATCTCTCTTTATATGAGAGGGACAAACTCTATCTCGATTACATAACTTCACCACATTATTAACACAGTAACCAATCACAACCTTTATAATCGTCCAATTAAAGACAACGTTTGATTACGTCAAATCACTGTATTCCTAATGTTGAAGTCTCTAGTAATCTCAAGTCAAAGGACTAAAAAATATACCAATCACGAGAAACAACTATGACTTAATCCAAGTGATGTTCTCATAACGGGTCGGTTCAGTACTTTGATCCCTAACAAATACTCATGATCTTGATTTGTGTTCCTATACGTATAATCATCATATGATCATCAATCAAGACTCACACTAGTCTTAATTTATTATAGTTCCTAGTATAATAATCGACAAGGGACATTTAGGATGTTTCTGTAAATACCCATGGATCTTATTAGAATGTAAACATGCAAATCAATTATAATAAACAACAAATGAAATCCTCTATTTTATTAACTAAAATGTATTCATAAAGACTATTAATGGATTGACCTAGGGCACATTTCCTACAATTTCTAAACTGTCAATCACTATACTAGATGCACAAGATTACTTGTGAATAATTTACCACTCAGAGGGGTTATTGATAGTTTTTAGAGTCTTATTAATTTAATGTGTGTGCGTGTTTGTATATATATATATATTATGTATGCTCTCCACAAAAAAATGTAGCAGAAAGCTGAATGTTTTTCTAATTGTCCACTATTTAGTGTTTTACCTCAATGGAACAACTTGTGAAGGTGTAACTCCTAATTTGTCTCGACATTTGGAAGTTTTGTGAGAGGGCTTGTGATGATATATATGGGGATTTTGCCCCTTGTTTGGGCAAATTAGAACTATGTTTTTTAAGTTGGAAGTCCCAAACTAAGGCATTTGTGGCCAAGAAAGCGAAATGTGTAGGAATTGCCTTGGTATGCCCCTCCCTTTCTTGGTAACAGTAAACCCATTTTTTATGCTCCATTTAGGTGGTTGTTTGAAGGGATGTTGAAAGATCCACTTTGCTGATGACTTGTACCGTTACATGTGTCATACTTTTGCTCAATTGGGTAAGCTAGTTTGTATGCAACATTTGCTTGTTAATGGTTGTTAAGCTAGTTTGTATGCAACATTTGCTTGTTAATGGCTCTTTATATCAGAGTATGCATCTTATCCCTCTTATAATAACTCTTATAATAACTAAAGTAGAGTATGTTTCAATCATAAAATTTGAATATATTTTTTGATCCCATTAGCTAATGTAACATTTTTGTTTATTTTCATTTTTGGTATAGATTGCCCTTGAAAATGTTTTCAAGTATTGAAAGAACAATTGATTGTTTGGGTTGATTGGTGGCACTACATATTTTTTTATTGGTTTCCTCATTGTTTCCTTAAGTGACTCTTCTTCTATATTTATAATTTATCTCATAGAATATGCAAAGACTTCTCCATACTTAGATAGCATTCTTTTATGATAAGCAATTATCTATATATGGATTTTGTTTTTGTAGTTTGACATGGATTCAAGCACGTTGTTGGAGACTCCTATATACATACGTTTCTTCTACGGAAGCTACGCAGTCGTTTTTTACAAAATTAGTTTGGTCAAAACAACTTCAGCCTAAAGAATGTAAATTCAGGTATCTCATTATTTGCTTATCAAGTTGTTTATCAAATTCACTAGTATTTATTATTCAATTGTTGTTTGTATTTGTGGCTTCAACTAATTAATAGTTGATTTTCATCACCATCATTGCATAAAAGAAGAGAGTCGTTCTAGGTATAATGCTCTGCCTCCGCCCCATGCATGAAGAAACTTGGACGACATTTGAAGTTTTCATAGCTTAAACCTCGACAATATAGAAAACTTGTGGCCTTTCAAAGAAGAAAATGACTCCACACCACATCATTGATTGAAAAAAGATAAAAATTGGTTTTTTTGAAGCTAGAAATAATGTTTTGTATATAGGTGGTGCGATCGTGGATAGGTTTCTTATAGTGATGTCTTTACTCAAAGCCAACAAAAAGTTTTAAATGAATGGTATATGCACACAAGTGAAGCCTGATATGGGTGATTAAAATCATGTTTGTTGCAATCGTGATATATGTATCAGGTCTCTGTTCTTAGATTGTTTTTTTAGTAAAAAAAGGTTCATGAAATAGTTATTTTGCAATTAGAAAAGGTTTAGTCGTAGGAATTAACTAAGGACTAAATTTTCATTGGTCTGCATTTTAAGTTGCATTTACATTTATGGTATATTAAATATTTTCTTTTTACGATCAATTGTATTAGTTGGTGTTGCATCTTACTAAACCATCTTTTTCTTTATCATATTTTACAATCGTAATATCAATTGTGTTGTTGAACCTAATAATTTTAGGTGCATTTGTTGGATGTTTACTGGAGGACAGTGTTGTCACAACTTGTGTTGTTGAAAATCCCTATTCTATGGCAGTCAATCCATTGATACTTTAGATATATTATTGGTTGATTGCCTTGACCTCCTGTAGCCGCCACTCTCAATAAGGCACTTTCAAATTTGTATTAGAAGTTACAGGATTGATATGATGGTTTTGACATGCATTTTTGTGATCCTTCAATTTCTGTGCAGCTGAAATTATCAAGATGTACATTTGTTGTTATAAAAATTAGACACATTTACATAAATATGAACTGTAATCTATCATGATCTATTTAACCTCATAACCAATGTCAATTTTAAAAACAAATATTGCTAATTTTCTTTTCGTGTGCTTTGGAAATGCTTCAATGGTGCATGCATAGAGACGTACTTATACATGCTTCATTATATCCATCTGCACATGGGACTACGACATTCTCACAAATGAACATAAAATAGATGTTATATGGTAGAGGAATGTGTTTTTTTATTTATGCTCGATTTCCTCTGTCTAAAGAATTTGTTATTTTATTCATCATCAGTGCCCATTCTTTTTTTTTTTCACGAAACCAAGTTATATATTATCATTGATCAAAAGTAGATCATTCTGTGGGTTTAACCACATACAAGAGGTACGCTCCCGAAGAGCTCGTTTTACAAAAGCATCTGCTCGGCAATTCATAGATCTAGAGATGTAACTAAAATTAAGTGGGTCTCTATTCTTAAGTAGTACACGTATATCATGGATTAAATGATCAATATTACAATTGATGGAAACTGTCGAATTTAATGCCTTGATCACTATCTTCACAGTTGAATAAATCTTCAAAATTCTAGAGTAGTCACTACAATTCTGCAGTGCATACCAAACAGAGATGCACTCCGAAGTTTCTACCGACGATGACAGTTGCGGTGGCATTTTAATTGATTGATTGATCTTTTTACCGATTCAATTTGGGATGGTGTAAGGTTCTTGTTGTTGTTGTTTTTGTGATTTGATTTTGGTTTGTTGATATAGTTCGCAAAACATTGGTTCTACAATCATCGTTGCCAAGTATTGTTTAAAAACCGGAACCACTCGATTCAAGACAATGGAAGCCTTGTCCTTCAAGTAGTGATGATGAGGGCAAGTTTTAAGAATTAATTCTGTATTCTCCAACATCACTCCAACATCACGTCCACGAACGAAACTTAAAAAGCACGAATTCTTGAAGTTGAGGAACGTTGCCATTATCAGTATATAATGATGGTAAGTCTAGGAACGATAGCATGTTCTCCTATTTCTGCCAACTCCCTTGCCATCTCCCAATGCATTACCCAATACTTGGAGGCCATTATTTCTACAAAGCTAGCTAGCTTAATTCGGCTTTGTATATCATGGAAGTGATTGTTTGACATCTACTTGTTATGGTAAGTGCTTAGTAAGAGTCGGTCCAAAGATTTTTTTCTTTTTATTTTTCGAGCGAAACTTAAATACATAGTTGACTTGTGGCGACTGTAATGCCAAGAATGCCACCTGTTAAAACACTTTTTTGCAAGTTAAGAAATAAGGTGATTTTGAAAATTTCTCTCCCTAGTAGGACATTTTGTGGATTCTGTAATATATTAAAGGAAAACAACAAAAGAACGCCACAATTTTAGCAATGATTTATGTAAGTATAGACCAAATTTTTCCATTGATTTTTCACCAACCCATGCGCTATTGTAGTCGTTTCCTTTAAACGACACAATCCTTCTGCTTTAACGAAGCCACGATTTTAGCAATTTTTTAAAATTCAAATAAATACTCTTTTTATAATCATCTCCCTCCTGTCTTCTCTCTGTCACTCTGTCTCTATATCTTGGGCTAGATAGAGTAATGCTTCCCAAATTTTCTTCTTCGATAGGGAGCTTATTCGTAAAGAATTTGGTAACATTTCCTTGCCACACTGCCTTGCAATGCATTTTAGGTCCTTGAGCCGCACCTTCGGAGCATTGTAGGTCCTATTTCATTTCTATTTTATACTGTTTGCACTTTGCAGTGCAGCTCGAGAACTTATGAAGATGAATTGTTAAGTTTTTAGTGGAACTAGTTCTAGGTGAAAGTGAGATTGAAGGGTGGGTAATTGTAAGCTCTTGCATGTGTTGCTCGAGTGACTGCCATGGTTCGTGGAGTGACAAGGGCTTTAACTGTTCCGATGAATTTGTCATTAGTTTGGAGCTCATTGCAGCAGCAGTTACAAGAGAACAATGGAGCTTGAGGGCTCCTTTTCCATTCTTTGTTTAAGTGAAGGAGTGTGAGATTCTTGGTTCATTTCGCGTGGGAGTTCATTGGACTCCAATAGTAAGTTGCTATTTACATCGTCTTGTCATATAACTTGTTAAATCAGCGGTGTTACTTATTTGTTCTGTTCACTAATGGTTTTGGTTTTACAATTGAATGCAATAGGTGTTTGCCAACAATTGTCAAAGAGATAGTGTGGATTCTTTCTTTTCATAGGTTTGGAGTTCACTCCACCTCAATTCTATCATGTTATTATTCGTCTTTGTTTTTTTTATAGAGGTATGATGTATCTATCAACAACATACTTTTGTTAGGAATATGACTTATATACATATTCCTTGTTTGTATTTGTGCGGTTACATTTTATCTATTTATTGTTTTCTCTTGGTGACTACATGGAACACACTTTGAGGTTGATTTTGCATGAGTTTTTCAGGATTAATTTTTCTAACAGGTAGAAGTATCAGCAATCTCCATTAGCAAGCTTTGTGTCTTAAGCTCCTAACCATATGATTGACTATATTTGCCAGTACCACATTTTCCTTTAAGGGTGAAAACTCCTAGTGCTTACTTACCTTTGTATGCCAAAATTATTTTGCGTTACAGAATACTTACATTGCCTACGAAGCTCTTCACAAACTTGGCATTCCCCGGCCTAAACATTGCTTACAGATACTGAATGTGCATCCTTTTTGTCACTTTGTCTGTTATTGTTGTATTGTTTAGATTGTCAGCACAAAGGCCTTATGAAGGTAAATGAAGTTTATATAGTTTGACAGATGGATTTTTTTTTGAATTCTTGATAAATGAATTCATGTTTTTAGTTTTGATCTTTATGCAATAAAACTGTGTGCTATGCCATCAAATTAAGTCTGTATGTCGTGAAGGTGTTCCCCTAGACACAGTTTTCATTCATCCTTCAGTGATTGACATGCTGGATTCTGCTGCAGAGGATGCTATTAAATGTGGACATTTGTATGTTTGTGCAACTAATGTATTAGTTTTTGATTAAAATATATTTGAACAAATGTTAAATATACTTTATGTTATTAGGAAATTTGTATCCATCAAGTTGTGTGATGGAATGAGTGGAAACTACTTAAATTTTTGTTTTTCTTAATTATAGTTTCTCATATGCAACTTTTGATTAGACATTATTATCATGTCCGTAAATCACTTTATTCAACCTTAAGTGCTAGAATCCTAAAGAAACATATGTTTAAACTTTAGCATTCTAGGCATCATAAACCCTTTCAATAGATGTTTTGCCACTCCTTAGACTAATTAATATTGTGTAAGAGCCTATTTGGGAAAATTTAGATTTTAAATCCCGAAATTGTTTAAATTGAAAAGTTACTACGATGACACACTTTTCGAGGAGAGTTTTCGATGTAAAAATCCTCAAAATTCTCAACATTTACTTTCCTATAATCATTCTCAAGTTTTTATGTTTTCCTAATTTCTCATATCTTCCTTGATTTTTTTTAAAATCCCTCCTTGGACGAACTTCGCTTATAGGTCTTCTGAACTCCCAACGCTGATTGGAAGATAACCATCAAAGGAAAATTAAGATCTATTTTTTCTTAAAATATTTTTAACCCTAAACAATAAATCCTGGTGACAGTCTTTCGGAGGAGTGATAATGGCGAGTGTTCTTGGCGCCATGACAAACTATGTAGTTAAGTCAAAGAGGACTTGGTTGATCAGGAAGCGGCAGAAGTCCTCGAGGAGGAGTGTCTCCAACTCATGGTGCCCATATTATTTTTCATACTCAGAAGTCAATCCAATATATGCCACTTGATGCGATGAGAGATTAGGTCTCACTTGAGCTTGGGCAGTTTTATCTTTCTAGTCTCTCTAATCCTGCCTAATTAAGGCTGCAAAGAATCAAGTTCTACATCGTGATTGTATGTATGTCGTTATCACCATCACCAGTGTTATATGTATCAGAAGAATTCTTGTCGTTAGTTCTTGTATCATGAATTTCTTCCTCAGGTGAAGAAAAGTAAAACGCATGCATTTGCTCTCCTATTATCAAATGATTCAAATCTCAGTTTTTGTTCCCAAGTTTATCCTATCAATTTCGAGCCTTTTGTTGGAAGAAGCTTTAAAAGTTTTTGGACGATGTTGCCACCTTTGTTGTTTTACCCGCTTTGTGGTCTTACCCATTTCGAGTCTACTCTAAGTTTGGTCGAGTTAGGGACTGTGTACCCTCTTACCATAATTGATAGAAATTTACCATAATTTCTCCACTGATAGTGATTACCATAATTTCTCCATTGGTTGTGCTTACCATAATTTCTCCACTAATTGTGCATACCATAATATTTTCGAGTCTACTCTAAGTCTGGTCGTGTTAGGGACAGTGTACCCTCTTACTATAATTGGCAGAAATCTTACCATAATTTCTCCACTGATTGTGCTTACCATAATTTTTCCATTGGTTGTGCTTACCATAATTTCTCCATTGGTTGTGCTTACCATAATTTATCTACTAATTGTGTATACCATAATATTTTCCAGTCTACTCTAAGTTTGGTCGAGTTAGGGACTGTGTACCCTCTTACTATAATTGGCAAAAATCTTGTCATAATTTCTCCACTAATTGTGCATACCATAATTTCTCCACTGATTGTGCATACCATAATTTCTCCATTAGTTGTGTTTACCATAATTTCTCCTCTAATTGTTTATACCGTAATATTTTCACTGATTGTGCTTACCATAATTTGTCTACTGATTGTGTCCATAACTTCTCCTATGATTTTGTAAATCAATTATTTCCTTGTATCACATTAGTTTCTATGTATATTGTTATGTACCATTTGTATAAATAGGGCACCACACTGTACGTTCCTAACACAATTAATTAACAAAAAAGCATTGGTGATTTGCTTCGTGTTGATATCCTCTAACAAGAAGATGAGGCTGTATTGTAATCATGAAGAAGAGGCGGACAGTATTAGTGATGAAGAGATGGTAGATGGGGATGCTAATATTGACGATGAAGAAATGATGGACGGGGATGCTAATATTGACGATGAAGAACGAAGAAATGGTGGATGTTAATATTGATGACGAAGAGATGGTGAACTTTGAAGTGTAGGATGGTGAAGTAGTGATCGGTTTATTGACGATGAAGAGATGGTGAACTTTGAAGCGTGGGATGACGAGGTAATGATCGGTTAATTTAAATATTCTATTTTTTTTTTTTTTTGAAACCAACTTTTCTGAGTTCTTAATTAGGTTATGCTCACATTTCTTGCATTAATTGTTTAATTTCTTTTCTTGTAATTTTACAGACTTGGCTTTAATAACATAACCAAAATTCTCTTCTAAAATAAAAAAACAGAACGAAAACTCGACTCTGTCGACCCAAAAAAATGTAAACCCTAACTTTAATCTCTCTCTCGTAATCCCGTCGACCTTCTCTCTCTCGATCTCAACATTCTCTATTTGAAGCTAAGGCATGATCTGCTCCATGTACAATGAGGTAGGTCCTCAGTCTTCAATCTCTGTTGATTTGCTAGAATTATGTCTGTACAGATTTAGAGCTTCGAATTTCGTCAGATAGATGTTCTGATCGTCGTGTTTGTGCAAATTTACAAGTTTTTAGGTTTTATTCGTTTTGTTCGATTTCGATGCTTTGGTGGTGAATTGAATCAAAATGGAGGTCTGTATTGATTGGACGAAACAGATGTAGACGTTAAAGGCATCATTTTGTTCTGGAGACGATGTTATGGAATTGAAGTACAAATCGTAGGGCTCATTTGCGGAATCGAAGCTACTGGAGAAGGTTCTTCAGTCATCTTGCCTTCTCCGATTCAGTCTCATGCTTGGTCAGTCCTGTTGAATAGTCGAGACCTTATCGGCATTGCAAAGACTGGATCAGGTATATGCTACATTGCTATTGTCTCTTGTTTACTGAATTACTGGTTATTGCATGCGAATTTCTTACAAAGATGATATCTTGGGAGCTCATATTGATTGAAACCTATTGGGGGGCTTATTTAAGTATCGCCTTTTATTTGAAAACTAACATACATAACTAGAAAGATATAACTCAGTCTGTTTCAATGGTCGGGAGTTTTAATTGACCTTTTGTGGAATGGTGTCTTTGTTGCGTTATACTAATTCCTTGTTAGGTTTCTCTTGCTTTGTTTTGGTCTTTCATCCTAAAATATGTGTGTTTATACAGTTATGCAAGACTCTAGCATTTGGAATTCCTGCTCTTGTGCATGTTTTATGCAAGAAAATGCTACGGGATTCAAGGACAACATGTCCTTGGTGTTTTGTACTCTCACCTACAAAAAAGCTTGCTCAACAAGTAAGTTTCTTTTTTCCTGTTATATCAATTTCTTTTATGTAATTTTGTTCACCATAACCATGAACTGCTATTTGGAATTTGGTTTGAAAAAATTCTTCTGGCTAAAAAGTGAACTTCATGTAGATTGTTGATTTATCCCTGAGTTTGTATTCATGTAGTTGGGTACCATATTGAAATGCCTAAGCAGCTGTGTGGGCTTGCTTTCTTCTGCCTAAGTAGCTATGCAGGCTTGCTTTCTTCGTCTCTCTGAATCTAGTTTTGCATCAATGACATGCATCAATGCTGGAAAGAGCATTTATTTTCAGAGTGATCTTGTTATCAAAATCCATTTCTTATTGATTATTGCTAATCTATAATGTCTTCTCTGGCTCTTCCGCACTCATGTGAATCCGCGAAATTCTTTTTCTCTCATTTCTGCTTGTTGGTATTCTTTTTGCACTTAAGATGTCATCAAACTTGGTTTTGCCGCTTTTCTTTGTATTGCGGCAGCATTCTTGTGCGTTTATGTGAATGATTTTACTGATGTTGAATTGTTAATATCTTCTTTTTGTTATTTACACTATCACACTATCACACGGGATCTCTTACAAATTACAAAATTGACTACTTTTTCAGATTGCTGATGTCCTATGCGAGGCTGGGAAATCTTGTGGTGTGAAGTCAATTTGTTTGTTACAGGGCTAGAAGTCTATGTTGTAAGATACCTTGTTCTCTCTCATTTATTTTATGGATGCAAGTAGAAATTTATTGGTTTGCTCAACTATGTGGCTAAAATACAAGAAAATTTAATCAAAACATAACAATTTGCTCTTTGGGACAACATTTTGAAGTTTGAAGTATATGCTAGGAAACTTGTTGAAAGTAAGGAGGTCTAAAGAGATGTTGGAGCTAGGAATTATAGTTATTGTTTGTGGTTGAAGGATTTGAAGGAACCGAAATCAATATTTGAACAATCCTCTCTTCAGTTTCCTAAATTTTTAGGGGACCAAATGGTTCTGCAATTGATGACGGTTCATGACATGGCCAGGCGTGAACAAGATTGATGTATGCATTAGTACTTTGGGGTGGCATTGATTCAGCTTAATTAATTACCATAACAATTCATACATCCTACTAAGATGCTGAGAGGGATTTTTAATATATTGATATGCATATGGGGCTCCCTCTAAGGAAAGTTGGGGGTTCTTAGCTTTAATTTCTATTGTATATTAATCATCTCATGTACCATTTTAATGACCCTTTGTAAATCTTAGAATAAACCATTGATGACATATAATTGTTAGTATTTTTTTTACATGAATTCTGATGTAAATTCTAAATCTAAACTTGTTTACTTATGACTGTATATAGACGCATAAAATTGACCTATTTGATGATATATCCATACCACTTATAAAAGAGGCTTGAGTATGGTTACTATTCACGCACTGTTCATTCACTATTTACCCTATAGATCTGAAAAATAAAATCGCTAAGCATAAGTTCTCTTCAAGAACTTCATGATTGTCTCTTTCTCCTCTGCACACTATTTATTCAGATTTATCAGACCATAATGGTTGAGGAGAGCATTGTTTCTTTTTTTTCACTTTTTAAGGAATAAATTTGAAACAGATGCCCGTTTCTTTATTTGGTGTATTCTTTGGCGGTTATGATCTATTTTGGGGGTTTGGGTTCATGATTAGATGCTCTCATAGTCGGTATCTTCAGAATTGGATGAGTTTGAGGGATTTGTGGGGAATGATGAGAATGATTGGGAAGACTTAGGGTGGGAAGTGTTTTTGTGGATTGAGTTGCACTGTTGTATCTTGGGAATTAAACCTTGTTTGTACAGATGTCTTGTGCTCTTACTACGTGTTGGGTAATTGGTCTCGAATATTGATCCATTACCTTTAATCAATTTGTGTTTCAATTCGATCCCTAAATCTAATTCGTACTTCTTTTGATGAAAATCATTTTGGTTTTCAGTTTCACGATTGTGGAGCTCGAATTCCTGACCACCCATCTCAATGTAAGAATTATTTTGGTCCCCGAATCAGTTTTAAGTTTTTCTGGCTCAATATTGTGATTCCCAACTTGTATTTTTATCAGTTTCATGTTTAAGTTCCATATTCTACTTCATGTCGTTAAAATCATGTGACTTTTCAGTTACATGTTTGAGGGGATCGAATTCCTGATAGCTCATTTGAAAATCAGTTAGGGTTCATTATCAATTTTTAGTCTTTGTGGCTTAAATGAGATTAGATGACCCATTATTGTTATGTTCGTGTGATTGTTATCATTGTGGTTATCGAATAGAAGGATAGCTTTTGCAAGTTAAAAAAGGATGCATTTTGAATTAGTCCTAAAATAACTTAGGATTGCGGCTTGTTTCCTCAAACTTACTGCAATAGGCAAGTAAATAATGAAAGTAACTCTCAATTTATGGTACTCAATTACTTCTACGTTGTTGGTGAGTGTATGAAGAGTTTGGTAGCAACTGAGACTTCTTTCCGAGTTTAAGAAAGTGTTGGATGATGGCTATCTAACTATGTTGGTGTCTTAGGTTTAAAAAAAAAAAAAACTATGTTGGTGTTTTTATTTTTAATTATTTCTTAGCTATGTTGCTATGTTGCAATAATGTATTAATGTATGACTTGTTGCCCAAGCTTTGGAAACTTTACTTGTTGCTCAAGCGTCCCTCTCTCACAAATCTCTCTCACCATCCCTCTCCCTCGTTCACGGCTTCACGTTCTTTTTTCACCTCATCATCTCGCCTTTCATTCGACCTTTAAAATTGTCTACATCACTTGTCTTCCTCTTATATATTCTCTGCTTCGTTGGCCTCACATTCTCAAGATCCCAAATGTTCATTCTATTCAAACTTGAATTTCAAACTTCAAACCGTGTTCTCGAGTTCGTGTTTTGTCATTAATTTTTGTTGATTTTGTTGGCTTAATTTATGTGAGTTTTTTTGCAAATGAGATCAAATTGATTTGGTTGTGAGAGTGATTTCATGTGTTTTGTGTTGTTCTCAAATTGGGTCTCTTAGGTCTCATTGGATTGACACTTCATCGTATTGAAGGGGCGGAGGAGATGTAGTCCGGTGTTTTAAAAATCGATCATCAATTATGATCCGTGGAATTCAATACAGCCATGAACATATTCAGATTCATCGGAGACCATGACTCATTAATCAATGTTTTGGTTCTCCTCCTCAAGATCTACATCACCAAATCATGGTCAAGGTACTCTCTATTTCTATGTGATTTTGGATCTTAACCGCAACAATGTTGAAGCTAAAATGTGTGATTTCGTCAATCTCTTTGAGTTTTAGGGCTTTCGTTGAAGACACAAGAGCTCTACGCGATGGTGTTATTGGCTCGGTACTTGGATCTTTGTAGGTATCATCGAGCCATCTCTCATGGCATTGGCCTAAAAGTACAATCGAAACAAGATAATCTGCTGCAAGTAACTTCCTCTCTCCCTCTTTCCATTATTTTCTCAAGCTATTCATGATTTTTCAGTGAATCAACATCTTCAGATGCATATTTCTAAATTGTCAATCAGTATACTAGATGCACAATATTACTTGTGAATAATTTACCACTCAGAGGGGTTATTGATAGTTTTTAGACTCTTATTAATTTAATGTGTGTGCGTGTGTGTGTATATATATTATGTAAGCTCTCCACAAAAAAAAGTTGCGGAAAGCTGAATGTTTTCTAATTGTCCACTATTTAGTGTTTCACCTCAATGGAACAACTTGTAAAGGTATAACTCCTAATTTGTCTCGACATTTGGAAGTTCTGTGAGAGGGCATGTGATGATATATGTAGAGATTTTGCCCCTTGTTTGGGCAAATTAAAACTATGTTTTTTGAGTTGGAAGTCTCAAACTAAGGCATTTGTGGCCATGAAAGCGAAATGTGCAGGAATTGCCTTGGTATGCCCCTCCCTTTTTTGGTAACAGTAAACCCATTTTTTATGCTCCATTTAGGTGGTTGTTTGAAGGGAAGGTGTAAGATCCACTTTGCTGATGACTTGTACCGTTACATGTGTCATACTTTTGCTCAATTGGGTAAGCCAGTTTGTATGCAACATTTGCTTGTTAATGGTTATGGCAGGGCATTTTTGCATCTTACCCATATTTTCAGCAGTTCCGACATACTTCATGGCTCTCTATATCAGAGCATGCAGCTTATCCCTCTTATAATAACTTTTATAAAAACTAAAGTAGAGTATGTTTCAATCATCAAATTTAATATATTTTTGTGATTTCATTAGCTAATGTGACATTTTTGTTTATTTTTATTTTTGGTATAGATTTCCCTTCAAAATATTTTCAAGTATTGAAAGAACAATTGATTGTTTGGGTTGATTGGTGGCACCACATATTTTTTTTATTGGTTTCCTCATTGTTTCCATAAATGACTCTTCTTCTATATGTATAATTTATCTCATAGAATATGCAAAGTGTTCTCCATACTTAGATAGCATTCTTTTATGATGAGCAATTATCTATATATGGATTTTGTTTTTATAGTTTGACATGGATTCAAACACATTGTTGGAGACTCCTATATACCTACGTTACTTCTACGGAAGCTATGCAGTTGTTTTTTACAAAATTAGTTTGGTCTAAACAACTTCAGCCTTAAGAATATAAATTCAAGTATCTCATTATTTGCTTATCAAGTTGCTTACCAAATTCACTGGTATTTATTATTCAATTGTTGTTTGTATTTGTGGCTTCAACTCATTAATAGTTGTTTTTCATCACCATCATTGCATAAAAGAAAAGAGATGGTCTAGGTATAATGCTCCGCCTCCGCACCATGTATGAAGAAACTTGGACAACATTTGAAGTTTTCATAGCTTAAACTTTGACAATATAAAAAACTTGTGGCCTATCAAAGAAGAAGTTGACTCCCCGCCACATCATTGATTGAAGAAAGATAAAAATTGTTTTTTCGAAGCTAGAAATAATGTTTTGTATAAAGCTGGTGCGATGTTTCTTGGATAGATTTCTTAAAGTGATGTCTTTACTCAAAGCCAACAAAAAGTTTTCAATGAATGGTATATGCACACAAGTGAAGCCTAATATGGGTGATTAAAATCATGTTTGTTGCAATTGTGATATATGCACCAATTCTCTGTTCTTGATTGTGTTTTTAGTAGAAAAAGGTTCATGAAATAGTTGTTCGGCAATTAGGAAAGGTTTAGTCGTAGGAATTTACTTAGGACTAAATTTCCATTGGTCTGCAGTTTAAGTTGCATTTACATTTAGGGTATATTAAATATTTTCTTTTACGATCAATTGTATATGTTGGTGTTGCATCTTACTAAACCATCTTTTTCTTTATTGTATTTAACAATCAAAATATCAATTGTGTTGTTGAACCATATAATTTTAGGTGCATTTTTTGGATGTTTACTTGGGGACAGTGTTGTCACAACTTGTGCTATTGAGAATCCCAATTTTATGGTAGTCAATCCATTGATACTTCAGATATTCTTATTGGTTGATTGCCTAGACCCCTTGCAGCCACCACTCTTAATAAGACACTTTCAGATTTGTATTAGAAGTTACAGGATTGATATGATGGTTTTGACATGCATTTTTGTGATCTTTCAATTTAAGTGCAACTGAAATTCTCAAGATGTACATTTGTTGTTATACATAATAACACATTTACCTAAATATGAACTGTAATCTGTCATGATCCATTTAACCTCATAACCAAGATCAATTTTAACAACAAGTATTGCTAATTTTCTTTTCGCGTGCTTTGAAAATGCTTCAACGGTGCATGCATAGAGACGTACTTATACATGCTTCATTTTATCCAACTACACATGGGACTACAACATTCTCACAAATGAACATAAAATAGATGTTATTGTTGGGTTTTGGGGTTCATGCGCAGCGGAGATTTCAAAACTATTTTGAGAAAAACCCCAACAAGATTCGAATTTGATTCCATTAAAACATGTTTAAACTATGAAAACTTAATCATACCTCAATCGTAATGTACCTTTCTGATGATTAATCGATCTATAAGGTGCTGCCAATGACAAACGCCCTTTATCAGCAGTCCATACACGAACGGTGGCGAGAGATTTGAAGTGCTTGCTTCGAGAGAATACCAAACCTTTTTGTTTCTCTCCAAAACAATCCAGAGCATACCAAAAAACCCTAAGTCGTTTCTTACAATGAAAATAGAGTTTCGACACTTTTTAAATCTTTTGTTCTTGTATTCTAACTCATAGGGTCTATTTATACAACCCTTGTGTACAGACTGTTAAGTAAATTACACATATACCCCTACTTAAAGAAGTATAAGTGTAATACACTACAGGACGTTTCAGTCATGAATTCTATCATATAAAATTCATTTTTTTGAAACATCTTAAAATCTCGTAAAACCATTCTCAGTGTGTGACCCAATAGGCTCATACAACGTTGGTAGTGTACCTAAACACATTTTGGTATACAAGTCATAAGCGGCCTCTAGCAAGACATTATGACTACCCAAGTTGTACGAATATCAAATCGATACAACCTAATCCTAATCAATTGTGTATATAATATCCTTTTGTCACACGATATCCTTTTGATTAAACATAAGGCATGGAATTGTCATTCAACATGTTCAATCGTACTAGTTTCGATCTCTAGGTAGACTAAAAACATCAAAGTGACATTGATCAATATTAATTCACTTAGACTAGGCCTTTTAACAGTCTAACACATCGAGGGATCCGATGGGCATCTCTCTTTATATAAGGGGGACAAATTATATCTCGATTACACAACTTCACTACATTATTCACACTGTAATCAATCACAACCTTTATAATCGTCCGGTTAAAGACAACGTTTGATTGTGTGAAATCAGTGTATTCATAATGTTGAAGGCCCTTGTAATCTCAAGTCAGAGGACTGAATAATATACATATCATGAGAAACAACTATGACGTAATCCATGTGATGTTCTCATAGCGGGTCGGTCCAGTACTTTGTTCCCTAACAAGTACTCATGATATTGATTCATATTCCTATATGTATGATCATCGTATGAACATCAATCAAAACTCACACTAGTCTTAATTCATTATAATTCCCGGTATAATAATCGACTAGGGACATTTAGGATATTTCTATAAATACCCATGGATCTTATTACAATGTAAACATGCAAATCAATTATAATAAACAACAAATGAAATCCTCTATTTTATTAACTAAAATATATTGATAAGGACTATTAAAGGATTGACCTTGGGCACATTTCCAAACAGTTATATGGTAGAGGAATGTGTTTTTTTAATTATGCTCGATTTCCTCTGTCTAAAGAATTTATTATTTTATTCATCGTCTGTGCCTATTCTTTTTTTGTCACAAAACCAAGTTATATATTATCATTGATCAAAAATAGATCATTCTATGGGTTTAACCACGTACAAGTGGTGCACTCCCGAAGAGCTCATTTTGCAAGAGCATCTGTCGTCAATTCATAGATCTAGAGATGTAACTAAAATTAAGTGGGTTTCTATTCTTAAGTTGTACACGTATACCATGGATTAAAGGATCAATATTACAATTGATGGAAACTGTCCAATTTAATGCCTTGATCACTATCTTCGCAGTTGAATAAATCTTCAAAATTATGGGGTAGTCACTACAATTCTACAGTGCATACCAAACGGCGATGCCCTCCGCAGTTTCTACCGACGATGACAGTTGTGGCTGCATTTGAATTGATTGATTGATCTTTTTATCGATTCAATTTTGGGATGGTGTAAGGTTCTTGTTGTTGTTGTTATGGTTTGATTTTGGTTTGTTGATATAGTTCGCAAAACATTGGATCTGCAATCTTCTTTGCCAAGTATTGTTTCCAAACCGGAAGCACTCGATTCAAGATAATGGAAGCCTTGTCCTTCATGTAGAGATGATGAGGGCAAGTTTTGAGAATTAATTCTGTATTCTCCAACATCACTCCAACATCGCGTCCACAAAACGGAACATAAAAAACACGAATTCTTGAAGTAGAGGAACGTTGCCATGTACAATATATAATGATGGTAAGTCTGGGAACGATACCATGTTCTCCTATGTCTGCCAACTCCCTTGCCATCTTCCAATGCATTACCTAATACTTGGAGGCCATTATTTCATCAAAGCTAGCTAGCTTAATTTGGCTTTGTATATCATGGAAGTGATTGTTTGACATCTATTTGTTATGGTAAGTGCTTAGTAAGAGTCGATCCAAAGATTTTTTTTCTTTTTTTTTTCGAGCGAAACTTAAATACACAGTTGACTTGTGGCGACTGTAATGCCAAGAATGCTACCTGTTAAAACACTTTTTTGCAAGTTAAGAAATAAGTTAATTTTGAAAATTTCTCTTCCTAGTAGGACATTTTTGGGGATTCTGTAATATATTAAAGGAAAACAACAAAAGAATGCCACAATTTCAGTAATGATTTATGTAAGTATAGACCAAATGTTTCCATTGATTAGTCACCAACCCATGTGCTATTATAGTCATTTCCTTTAAACGACACAATCCTTTTGCTTTGACGAAGCCATGATTTTAGCAATTTTCTTAAAATTCAAATAAATACTCTTTTTATAATCATCTCCCTCCTGTCTTCTCTTTCCACTCTGTCTCTCTTTCTTGGGCAAGATATAGTAATGCTTCCGATTTTCTTTTCTTTGATAGGGAGCTTATTCCTAAAGAATTTGGTAACACTGCCTTGCCACACTTCCTTGCAAAGCATTGTAGGTCCTTGAGCCGCACCTTGGGTGAATTGTAGGTCCTTCTTCATCTCTATTTTATACTGTTTCACTTTGCAGTGCAGCTCGAGAACTTATGAAGATGAATTGTTGAGTTTTTATTGGAATTAGTTCTAGGTGAAAGTGAGATTGAAGGTTGGGTAATTGTAAACTCATGCATGTGTTGCTCGAGTGACTGCTATGGTTCGTGGAGTGACAAGGGCTTTAACTGTTTCAATGAATTTTTCATTAGTTTGGAGCTCATTGCAGCAACAGTTACAATAGAACAATGGAGCTTGAGGACTCATTTTCCATTCTTTATTTAATGGGCTAGTGAAGGAGTGAGAGATTCTTGGTTCAATTTGCATGGGAGTTCATTGGACTCCAATAATAAGTTGCCATTTACATCATCTTGTCATATAACTTGTTAAATCAGCAGTGTTACATATTTGTCGTGTTATCTAATGGTTTTGGTTTTACAATTGAAGGCAATAGGTGTTTGCCAATTGTCAAAGAGATAGTGTGGATTCTTTCTTTTCACAGGTTTGGAGTACACTCCACCTCGATTCTATCATGTTATTATTCGTCTTTGTTTTGTTTATAGAGGTAGGATGTATCTATCAACAACATACTCTTGTTAGGAATATGATTTTTAGACATATTCCTTGTTTGTATTTGTGCGGTTACTATTTATCTGTTTATTATTTTCTCTTGGTGACTACATGGAACACACTTTGTGGTCGATTTTGCATGAGTTTTGCAGGATTAATTTTTATAACAGGTAGAAGTATCAGCAATCTCCATTAGCAAGCTTTGTGTCTTAAGCTCCTAACCATGCGATTGACTATATTTGCCAGTACCACATTTTCCTTTAAGGGTGAAAGCTCCCAGTGCTTACTTATCTTTGTATGCCAAAATTATTTTGCATTATAGAATACTTACATTGCCTATGAAGCTCTTCACAAACTTGGCATTCCCCAGCCTAAACAGTGCTTACAAATACTAAATGTGCATCCTTTTTGTTACTTTGTCTATTATTGTTGTATTGTTTAGATTGTCGGCACGAAGGCCTTACGAAGGTAAATGAAGTTTATATAGTTTGACAGATGGATTTTTTTTTGAATTCTTGGTAAATGGATTTATGTTTTTTGTTTTGATCCTTATGCAATAAAACTGTGTGCTATGCCATCAAATTAAGTCCAGTTGTCCTGAACGTGTTCCCCTAGACACAGTTTTCATTCATCCTTCAGTGATTGGCATGTTGGATTCTGCTGCAGAGGATGCTATTAAATGCAGACATTTGTATGTTTGTGCTACTAATGTATTACTTTTTGATTGAAATATATTTGAACAAATGTTAAATATAAACTTTATGTTGTTAGGAAATTTGTATCCATCAAGTTGTGTGATGGAATGAGTGGAAAATACTTAAATTTTTGTTTTTCTTAATTATAGTATCTCATATGCAACTTTTGATTAGACATTATTATCCTCCAGTAAATCACTTTATTCAACCTTAAGTGCTAGAATCCTAAAGAAGCATATGTTTAAACTTTAGCATTCTATGTATCATAAACACTTTTAATAGATGTCTTGCCACTCCTTAGACTAATTAATACTGTGTAAGAGCCTATTTGGAAAAATTTAGATTTTAAATCATGAAATTATTTAAATTGAAAAGTTACTGGGATGACATACTTTTCCAGGAGAGTTTTCGATGTAAAAATCCTCAAAATTCTAAACAATAACTGTCGTATAATATTTCTCAAGTTTTATGTTTTTCTAATTTCTCATATTTTCCTTGATTTTTTTTTAAATCTCTCCTTGGACGAATTGCTCTTGCGGTTCTTCTAAACTCCCGACACAAGATGAAAGATAACTATCAATGGAAAATTGAGATCTATTTTTTCTTAAAATATTTTTAACCCTAAACCCTAAATCCTAGTGCCAGGCGTCGGAGGAGTGATAATGGCGAGTGTTCTTGGCGCCATGACATACTATGTAGTTAAGTCAAAAAGGACTCGGTCGATCAGGAAGCGATAGAAGTTCTCGAGGAGTGGCTCCATGTCATGGTACCCATCTGATTTTTCAGATTCAGAAGTCAATCCAATATATGTCATTTGATACGATGAGAGATTAGGTCTCACTTGAGCTTGGGCAGTTTTATCTTTTTAGTCTCTCTAATCTTGCCTAATTAAGGCGGCGAAAGAAACAAGTTCTGTATTGTGATTGTATGTATGTCGTTGTCACCATCACTAGTGTTATATTTATGAGATGAATTCTTGATATGAGTTCTTGTATTATGAATTTCTTCCTTAGGTGAAAAAAGCAAAATGCATGCATTTGCCCTCCCATTATTAAATGATTCAAATCTCAGTTTTTGTTCCCAAGTTTATCCTATCAATTTCGAGCCTTTTGTTGGAAGGAGCTTTAATAGTTTTTGGACGATGTATTTTGTGGTTTTACCCACTTTGTGGTCTTACCCATTTCGAGTCTACTCTAAGTCTGGTCGAATTAGGGACTGTGTACCTTCTTTCTATAAATGACCGAAATTTACCATAGTTTCTCCACTGATTGTTCTTACTATAATTTCTCCATTGGTTGTTCTTACCATAATTTCTCCACTAATTGTGTATACCAAAATATTTTCGAGTCTACTCTAAGTCTGGTCGAGTTAGGGACTGTGTACCCTCTTAGTATAACTGGCCGAAATCTTACCATATTTTCTCCACTGATTGTGCTTACCATAATTTCTCCATTGGTTGAGCTTACCATAATTTCTCCATCAGTTGTGCTTACCATAATTTCCCCACTAATTGTGTATACCATAATATTTTCGAGTATACTTTAATTCTGGTCGAGTTAGGGACTGTGTACCCTCTTACTATCATTGACAGAAATCTTACCATAATTTCTCTACTGATTGTGCATACCATAATTTCTCCATTGGTTGTGCTTACCATAATTTCTCCACTAATTGTGTATACCGTAATATTTTCACTGATTGTGCTTACCATAATTTGTCTACTGATTGTGTCCATAATTTCTCCTTTGATTGTGTAAGTCAATTATTTCCTTGTATCACATTAGTTTCTATATATATTGTTCTGTACCATTTGTATAAATAGGGCACCACACTGTACCTTCCTAACACAATTAATTAACAAAAAAGCATAGTTGATCTGCTTCGTGTTGATATCCTCCAACAAGAAAATGAGGCTGTATTGTAATCATGAAGAAGAGGCGGCCAGTATTAGTGACGAAGAGATGGTAGATGGGGATGCTAATATTGACGACGAAAAAATGGTTGACGGGGATGCTAATATTGACGACGAATAAATGGTGGATGCCAATATTGACGACAAAGACGAAGAAATGGTGGATGCTAATATTGACGACTAAGTTCCATGTTTACCATATCTTCGTTGTCAATATTAGCATCCACCATTTCTTCGTCTTCGTCGTCAATATTAACACCCACCATTTCTTCATCGTCAATATTAGCATCCCTGTCCACCATTTCTTCGTCATCAATATTAGCATCCCCATCTACCATTGCTTCGTTAGTAATACTGGTCATCTCTTCTTCATGATTACAATACAGCCTCATCTTCTAGTTAGAGGATATCAACACGAAGCAGATCACCAATGCTTTTTTGTTAATTAATTGTGTTAGGAACGTACAGTGTGGTGCCCTATTTATACAAAAGATACAGAACAATATATATAGAAACTAATGTGATACAAGGAAATAATTGATTTACACAATCATAGGAGAAATTATGGACACAATCAGTAGACTAATTATGGTAAGCACAATCAGTGAAAATATTACGATATACACAATTTGGGGAGAAATTATGGTAACCTAAATGGAGAAATCATGGTATGCACAATCAGTGGAGAAATTCTGGTATGCACAATCAGTGGAGAAATTATGGTAAGATTTCTGCCAATTATAGTAAGAGGGTACACAGTCCCAAACTCGACCAGACTTAGAGTAGACTCGAAAATATTACAGTATACACAATTAATGGAGAAATTATAGTAAGCACAACAAATAGAGAAATTATGGAAAGCACAATCAGTGGAGAAATTATGGTACTTAATTGCTTCTACGTTGTTGTTGAGTGTATGAAGAGTTTGGTAGCAACTGAGACTTCTTTCCGAGTTAAAGAAAGTGTTGAATGATGGCTATCTAACTATGTTGGTGTTTTTGGTTTAAAAAAATAACAAACTATGTTGGTGTTTTTATTTTTAATTATTTCTTAGCTACGTTGCTATGTTATATTAATATATTAATGTATGATTTGTTGCCCAAGCTTTGCAAACATTACTTGTTGCCCAAGCGTCCCTCTCTCACAAATCTCTCTCGCCTTCCCTCTCCCTCGTTCATGGCTTCAAGTTCATTTTTCACCTCATCGTCTCGTCTTTCATTCAACCTTTAAATTTGTCTGCATCACTTGTCTTCCTCTTATGTATTCTCTGCTTCGTTGGCCTTACATTCTTAAGATCCCAAATGTTCATTCTATTCAAAATTGATTTTCAAACTTTAAACCGTATTCTCGAGTTCGTGTTTTGACATTAATTTTTGTTGATTTTGTTCGCTTAATTTATGCGGGTTTTTTTACACATGAGATGAAATTGATTTGGTTGTGAGAGTGATTTCATGTGTTTTGTGTTGTTCCTAAATTGGGTCTCTTAGGTCTCATTGGATTTACACTTCATCGTATTGAAGGGGCGGAGGAGATGTAGTCCGGTGTTTTAAAAATTGATCATCAATTCTAATCACTCGAATTCAATACAGCCATGAACATATTCAGATTCATTGGAGACCATGACTCATTGATCAATGTTTTGGTTCTCCTCCTCAAGATCTACATCACCAAATCATGGTCAGGTACTCTCTATTTCTATGTGATTTTGTATCTTAACCGCAACAATGTTGAAGCTAAAATGTGTGATTTGATTAATCTCTTTGAGTTTTAGGGGTTTCGCTGAAGACACAAGAGCTCTACGCGATGGTGTTACTGGCTCGGTACTTGGATCTTTGTGGGGGACATCGAGCTATCTCTCATGGCATTGGCCAAAAAGTACAACCAAAACAATACGATCTGCTGCAAGTAACTTCCACTCTCCCTCTTTCCATTATTTTCTCAAGCTATGCATGATTTTTCTGTCAATCAACATCTTCGGATGCATATTTCTAAACTGTCATTCAGTATACTAGATGCACAAGATTACTTGTGAATAATTTACCACTCAGAGGGTTATTGATAGTTTTTAGAGTCTTATTAATTTAATGTGTGTGCATGTGTGTGTGTATACATATTATGTATGCTCTCCACAAAAAAATGTAGCAGAAAGCTGAATGTTTTTCTAATTGTCCACTATTTAGTGTTTCACCTCAATGGAGCAACTTGTGAAGTTATAATTCCTAATTTGTCTCGACATTTGGAAGTTATGTGAGAGGGCATGTGAGGATATATATGGAGATTTTTCCACTTGTTTGGGCAAATTAGAACTATATTTTTTGAGTTGGAAGTCCCATAGTAAGGCATTTGTGGCCATGAAAGCGAAATGTGCAGGAATTGCCTTGGTATGCCCCTCCCTTTTTTGGTAACTAGTAAACCCATTTTTTATGCTCCATTTAGGTGGTTGTTTGAAGGGAAGGTGTAAGATCCACTTTGCTGATGACTTGTACCGTTACATGTGACATGCTTTAGCTCAAGTAAGCCAGTTTGTATGCAACATTTGCTTGTTAATGGTTGTGGCAGGGCATTTTTGCATCCTACCCACATTTTCAATACTTCCAACAAACTTTATGGCTCTCAATATCAGAGCATGCAGCTTATCCCTCTTATAATAACTCTTATAATAACCAAAGTAGAGTATGTTTCAATCATCAAATTTGAATATACTTTTGTGATCCTTTTAGCTAACGTAACATTTTTGTTTATTTTTATTTTTGGTATAGATTTCCCTTGAAAATATTTTCCAGTATTGAAAGAATAATTGATTTTTTGGGTTGATTGGTGGCACCACATATTTTTTTTATTGGCTTCCTCATTGTTTCCATAAGTGACTCTTCTTCTATATGTATAATTTATCTCATAGAATATGCAAAGAGTTCTACATACTTAGATAGCGTTCCTTTATGATGAGCAATTATATATATATCGATTTTGTTTTTGTAGTTTGACATGGATTCAAGCACGTTATTGGAGACTCCTATATACATACGTTTCTTCCACGGAAGCTATGCAGTTGTTTTTTTCAAAATTAGTTTGGTCAAAACCACTTCAGCCTTAAGAATATAAATGTAGGTATCTCATTATTTGCTTATCAAGTTGTTAACCAAATTCACTGGTATTTATTTTTCAATTGTTGTTTGTATCTGTGGATTCAACTAATTAATAGTTTATTTTCATCAATATCATTGCATAAAAGAAGAGAAACGGTCTAGGTATAATGCTCCACCTCCGCACCATGCATGAAGAAACTTGGACAACATTTGATGTTTTCTAAATTAAACTTCGACAATATAGAAAACTTGTGGCCTATCAAAGAAGAAAATGACTCCACGCCACATCATTGATTGAAAAAACGTAAAAATTGTTTTTTCGAAGCTAGAAATAATGTTTTGTATATAAGTGGTGCGATGTTTCTTGGATAGATTTCTCATAGTGATGCTTTTACTCAAAGCCAACAAAAAGTTTTCAATAAATGGTATATACACACAAGTGAAACCTGATATGGGTGATTAAAATCATGTTTGTTGCAATTATGATATATGCACTAGTTCTCTGTTCTTTATTGTTTTTTTAGTAGAAAAAGGTTCATGAAACAGTTGTTCAACAATTAGAAAAGCTTTAGTCGTAGGAATTTACTAAGGACTAAATTTTCATTGGTCTGCAGTTTAAGTTGCATTTACATTTATGGTATATTAAATATTTTCTTTTACGATCAATTTTATTTGTTGGTGTTGCTTCTTACTAAACCATCTTTTTCTTTATCATATTTAACAATCGTAATATCAATTGTGTTGTTGAACCTTATAATTTTAGGTGCATTTGTTGGATGTTTACTGGAGGACAGTGTTGTCACAACTTTTGCTATTGAAAATCCCAATTCTATGGAAGTCAATCCATTGATACTTCAGATATTCTTATTGGTTGATTGCCTAGACCCTCTGCAGCCGCCACTCTCAATAAGACACTTTCATATTTGTATTAGAAGTTACAGGATTGATATGTTGGTTTTGACATGCATTTTTGTGATCCTTCAATTTCAGTGCAGCTGAAATTCTCAAGATGTACATTTGTTGTTATACATAATAGATACATTTACCTAAATATGAACTGTAATCTATCATGATCTACTTAACCTCATAACCAATACCAATTTCACGAAACCAAGTTATATATTATAAAAAACAGATCATTATATAGGTTTAACCACGTACAAGTTGTACGCTCCCGAAGAGCTCTTTTGCAAGAGCATCTGCTCGGCAATTCATAGATCTAGAGATGTAACTAAAATTAAGTGGGTCTCTATTCTTAAGTAGTCACATATATCATGGATTAAAGGATCAATATTACAATCGATGGAAACTGTCGAATTTAATGCCTTCATCACTATCTTCGCAACTGAATAAAACTTCAAAATTTTGAGGCAGTCACTACAATTCTGCAGTGCATACCAAACAACGATGCACTCCGCAGCTTCTACCGACAATGATAGTTGCAGCTGCATTTTAATTGATTGATTGATCTTTTTACCGATTCAATTTTGGGATGGTGTAGGTTGTTGTTGTTGTTGTTGTTGTTGTGGTTTGATTTTGGTTTGTTGATATAGTTCCCAAAACAATGGATCTGCAATCATCTTTGCCAAGTATTGTTTCCAAATCGGAAGCACTCGATTGAAGACAATGGAAGCCTTGTCCTTTAAGTAGTGATGATGAGGGCAAGTTTTGAGAATTAATTATGTATTCTCCAACATCACTCCAACATCGCATCCACAGAACGGAACTTAAAAAGCACGAATTCTTGAAGTTGAGGAACGATGTCATGTTCAGTATACAATGATGGTAAGTCTGGGAACGATACCAAGTTCTCCTATTTCTGCCAACTCCCTTGTCATCTCCCAATGCATTACCCAATACTTGGAGGCCATTATTTCTACAAAGCTAGCTAGCTTAATTCAGCTTTGTATATCATGGAAATGATTGTTTAACATCTACTTGTTATGGTAAGTGCTTAGTAAGAGTCGGTCCAATGATTTTTTTTCTTTTTTTTAGGGAAACTTAAATACACAGTTGACTTGTGGCGACTGTAATTCCAAGAATGCCACCCCAACAGGATCCGAATCTGATTCCTTTAAAAACACGTTTAAACTATGACTACTTAATCATACCTCAGTCGCAATGTACCTTTCTGATGATTAATCGATCTCTAAGGCGTTGCCAACGACGAACGCCCTCTATCAGTAGTCCACACAAGAACGGCGGCCGAAATTTAAAGTGCTAGCTTCGAAAGAATACCAAACCTTTTGGTTTCTCTCCTAAACGATCCAAAGCAAACCAAAAACCCTAATTCGTTTCTTCTAGATGAAAATAGAGTTTCGGCCCTTTTTTAAAACTTTCGTACTTGTATTCTAACTCAAAGCGTCTATTTATACAACCCTTGTATATAGACGGTTAAGTAAATTACACATATACCCCTACTTAAAAAGTATAAGTGTAATACACTACAAGGACGTTTCAGTCATGAATTTTATCATATAAAATTTGTTTTTCTGAACCATCTTTAAATCTCGCAAAACCTTTCTCTGTGTGTGACCCAATAGGCTCATACAACGTTGGCAGTGTACAAAAACACATTTTGGTATACAAGTCATAAGTGGCCTCTAGCAAGACATTATAACTACCCAAGTTGTATGAAAATATCAAATCGATACAACCTAATCAATAGTGTATATAACATCCTTTTGTCACACGATGTCCTTTTGTTCAAACATAAGGCATGGAATTGTCATCCAACATGTTCAATCGTACTACTCACGATTTCTAGGTAGACTGAAAACATCAAAGTGACATTGATCAATATCAATTCACTTAGACTAGGCCTTTTAACAGTCTAACACATCGAAGGATCCACTGAATATCTCTCTTTATATGAGAGGGACAAATTCTATCTCGATTAGACAACTTCACTACATTATTCACACAGTAACCAATCACAACCTTTATAATCGTCCGGTTAAAGTCAACGTTTGATTGTGTCAAATCACTGTATTCCTAATGTTGAAGGCTCTGGTAATCTCAAGTCAGAGGACTGAATAATATACATATCATGAGAAACAACTATGACTTAATTCATGTGATGTTCTCTTAGCGGGTCGGTCCAGTACTTTGTTCCCTAACAAGTACTCATGATCTTGATTTGTATTCTTATATGTATGATCATCGTATGATCATCAATCAAGACTGACACTAGTCTTAATTCAATATAGTTCCCAGTATAATAATCGACTAGGGACATTTAAGATATTTCTGTAAATACCCATGCAACTTATTATAATGTAAACATGCAAATCAATTATAATAAACAACAAATGAAATTCACTACTTTATTAACTAAAATGTATTCATAAAGACTATTAATTGATTGACCTAGGGCACATTTCCCAACATGTACGTACCAAATGTTTCCCACGATTTTAGCAATTTTTTTAAAATTCAAATAAATACTCTTTTTATAATCATCTCCCACCTGTCTTCTCTATGTCACTCTGTTTGTCTATCTTGGGCTAGATATAGTAATGCTTCCCAAATTCTTTTTCTTCGATAGGGAGCTTATTTCTATAGAATTTGGTAGCACTACCTTGCCACACTGCCTTGCAATGCATTGTAGGTCCTTGAACCGCACCTGGGGAGCATCGTAGGTCCTTTTTCATCTATATTTTATATTGTTTGCACTTTGCAGTGCAGCTCAAGAACTTATAAAGATGAATTGTTGAGTTTTTATTGGAACTAATTCTAGGTGAAAGTGAGATAGAAGGGAGGTAATTGTAAACTCTTGCATACGTTGCACGAGTGACTGCTATGGTTCGTGGAGTGACAAGGGCTTTAACTGTTTTGATGAATTTGTAATTAATTTGGAGCTCATTGCAGTATCAGTTACATGAGAACAATGGAGGTTGAGGGCTCATTTTCCATTCTTTGTTTAATAGGCTACTGAAGGAGTCTGAGATTCTTGGTTCAATTCGCGTGGGAGTTCATTGGACTCCAATAGTAAGTTGCCATTTACATCATCTTGTCATATAACTTGTTAAATCAGCGGTGTTACTTATTTATTGTGTTCTCTAATGGTTTTGGTTTTACAATTGAATGCAATAGGTGTTTGCCAATTGTCAATGAGATAGTGTGGATTCTTTCTTTTCACGGGTTTGGAGTTCACTCCACCTCGATTCTATCATGTTATTATTCGTCTTTGTTATGTTTATAGATGTAGGATGTATCTATCAACAACATACCGTTGTTCGGAATATGACTTTTATACATATTCCTTGTTTGTGTTGGTGTGGTTACTCTTTATTTGTTTATTGTTTTCTCTTGGTGACTACATGGAACACACTTTGAGGTCAATTTTGCATGAGTTTTGAAGGATTAATTTTTCTAATAGGTAGAAGTATCAGCAATCTCCATTAGCAAGCTTTGTGTCTTAAGCTCCTAACCATGTGATTGACTATCTTTGCCAGTACCACATTTTCCTTTAAAGGTTAAAACTCCCAGTGCTTACTTATCTTTGTATGCCAAAATTATTTAGCATTACAGAATACATACATTGCCTATGAAGCTCTTCACAAACTTGGCATTCCACAGCGTAAACAACGCTTACAGATACTGAATGTGCATCGTTTTTGTTACTTTTTCTGTTATTGTTGTATTTTTTAGATTGTCAGCACGAAGGCCTTACGAAGGTAAATGAAGTTTATATAGTTTGATAGAATGATTTTTTTTGAATTCTTGATAAATGGATTTATATTTTTACTTTTGATCTTTATGCAATAAAACTGTATGCTATGCCATCAAATCAAGTCCAGATGTCCTGAAGGTGTTCCCCTAGACACAATTTTCATTCATCCTTCAGTGATTGACATGCTGGATTCTGCTGCAGAGGATGCTATTAAACACAGACATTTGTATGTTTGTGCAACTAATGTATTACTTTTTGATTAAAATATATTTGAACAAATGTTAAATATAAACTTTATGTTCTTTGGAAATTTGTATCCATCAAGTTGTGTGATGGAATGAGTGGAAACTACTTGAATTTTTGTTTTTCTTAATTATAGTTTGTCATATGCAACTTTTGATTACACATTATTATCCTGTCAGTAAATCACTTTATTCAACCTTAAGTGCAAGAATCCTAAATAAGCATATGCTTAAACTTTAGCATTCTAGGTATCATAAACCCTTTTAATAGATGTTTTGCCACTTCTTAGACTAATTAATATTGTGTAAGAGCCTATTTTTTTTGAAAATTTAGGTTTTAAATCCCGAAATTTTTTAAATAGAAAAGTTACTGCGTTGACACACTTTTTGAGAAGAGTTTTCGATGTAAAAATCCTCAAAATTCTCAACATTAGCTTTCCTATAATCTTTCTCAAGTTTTTATGTTTTTCTAATTTCTTATATTTCCTTGATTTTTCTAAAAAATCCCACCTTGGACGAACTGCTCTGGTACTTCTTCTGAATTCCCGACGCAGATTGGAAGATAACCATCAAAGGAAAATTGAGATCTGTTTTTTCTTAAAATATTTTTAACCCTAAACCCTAAATCCTGGTGACAGTCATTAAAGGAGTGATAGTGGCGTGTGTTCTTGACGCCTGACGACGCGCCGAACACGTCAATAAAATATTTCCTTAAACCAACTATTTGCAGATAGTGACAAAGGGTCGATCCCACAGAGATTGGTAGTCTTTCTAAGGTTCTAAAAGAAAGGGAAAAATGGGGGTTTAGAGAAAATAACTAAATTAATTAATCTAATTATTAATAAATTAAATAACTAAAATAAATACATAAGTTTATGAACAATTAATTTAAATACCTAAGTCTATGGTTCCACAAGACAAGATCAAGATTCAATGGCATATCATGGTCGTCAATCTTTCCCAAAACAATTATTAATTTAAGTTCCCCTAGATTAGCTATGGAAAATCGACATCCGCAAGAAATTCCTAATTCCCCTAATCTCGATAGCTAGGACATCCGCCACTAACTACTTCCCTAATTAATGTATAACCCTAGACATCCGCCATAAGATTTAACACATTAACCGCAGTAATAAAGTTCTATGGGAATACTAATCCTAAATAACCGAATCGCGTCCGCTCCCGATTTAACCTAGATTCAATTGTTGCACACTCAAGAACCGAAAGGTTTTGACGGCAATCGGGTGAATGTTTGTTACTTATATTGTCTCAAAAGTACAATTACGGATACTAATGAGTCAATTAACTATAGATTATCCACCTAAAAGCATGCACTGGCCACATACATACCATAGATTTAAACCATATTCATTAAAATCAACAACAATGAAATAGAAGAAATTAAGTTAAATAAAATAATAAAATAATAGATCTCACAAGTTATGCCATGAATCAATAATCTTGACTTGCTTCACCATCGACCTAGGCAATGGCTTGATTAGCCAGACATGGCTACTCACAAAATAATGCAGAGAGGGAGAGTTGAGAGCTCTTTTCTAATGAAATAAATGTTCTATTTATACCTAAAGTCCTAATATGTAAAACTACTAAAATTGGTGTATGGAAGAGAGAAAACTATTTTTTGGTGTATTTTCGTCCTTGACACGTGTCAGGCTGTCATTGGGCATTTTTCTGTGCTTGCTGACGTGTCGGGAGATGATTGGCTGGAGTGCTGTTGACCGGCTGACGTGGCGCGACGTGATTGGAAAGAGGAAAGGCGGTGACGTGCGAGAGAGGTGGACCGTGACACATGGCGGGATCTCATTCGCTGGAAAGTGAAAATGCGCCTTGCTGGACCAGTCGCGGAGCGACACGTGGCGGCAACCGCTGTCTTTGGCGAATTCGCGCGAGTATCACCGAAGTTCTAAGAGACAGGTGTGGATGCGCATCTCGAGGCGGATCGACGAGCCGGAGAGAGGAGATGGTTGTGCTTGTCCACGTGGCGATAGCTGATTGGTGATGACGGTGCTTTGGATCGACGACGTGGCGGACACCAAGCTGCTGTGTGACGTGGCTTGACGAATAGGGAGGCGACACGTGGCTCTCTAGACGAATGACACGTTGACACGTGGCACTGCTATGTACATTTATCCCAGTGTCGGCGTATATTTCGAAACTAACTCTCCCGGTATCCAATTAATGCAAGTAAATACTCTATTTTGAGTATTTTTTCGCCACGAATCCAACCATGCACTCCATTTCACCTAAAAACCAAAAGTAAATATAATTAAATATATGTTTTATAAACTTTAACACTAAATTATACTAAAATAGACAATAAAATCCTATAAATACTAACTTATCAAATACCCCCAAACTTAAGACTTTGCACGTCCCGAGCAAAGGTATATTTGACAACACATACTAAACTAGACTCCTAATGCATTAACTAAACTAATCATAAAACTAAACTCATACCTATACCTATTCCTATTCCTATACCCATTCCTATACCCAATTCATAATTCATGGAGTACCTTTGATTTACATGGTCGCCAAGTAACAAGCCACTCAAGAAATTTCAGAGTTATGATATGTCAAAACTCGCAACCCAAACACAGTTAAGATCACACTTTAAAGACATAGATGTAGTCAAAACAAAGGCCATCAACTACTCATGAGTTTTCTTGGTCTATACATTCAAGGATGCAAGTTTAAAATCTCACTTAATCTAGTGAAAGCACTCGAGCTAAATCTTTTTTTTTTATTTAAGGAGTTTTCATATACTTTCGCCTTTATTTATTCAATAAATACACTCCATTTTTTTTCTCCATAATATTTTTTTTTCAAGTAGTACGGTCCCTGCTCCATTTCCTACGGACCGTTTTTCTCACTTTTTCCCACTACAAGATTCCCTGCTCCATTTCCTATGGAATCCTGTGGGATTCTCTATTTTAAGAAAACTCCTGTTAGCCCTTCTCACTTTCACTATGATTAAGAAGATTATCAAATAAGAATTAAAGCACTATTACTTGCACAAATCTGACTGTCTACTCATTTTGGTATCTAGCACAAAGTTTAACATCATACTAAGTCCCTAATCATGAAATCATAAAAATGTTGAGCTACGGCTTGATTGAATGTTTCTCCTAATTTTTCCTGAGCTTCAAGTCAAAAAGCAACCATAATATACTCATCCACAATCAAAGGCATGAAACAAAATTTGGGTGACTCTAAATGCAACATATGCAACTATGTAAAGTCTAAATGCAAGAATAAACATAGATAGACACATGTCTACTCCTAATAAACTATACTAAATGCATGCATGAAAATGTATCATATCCTAATGAAATGGAAAATGGAAGTATTAATGATAGAAGAAAAAGAAAGATATGGAAAGAATAAAAGAATGGGAATAACACCACCATTACCATCCTTCAACCGCATAATTTTTAAAAAAGTAATAATCATACCTGCGGTCTTTAGCAAGAAAATCCATCCAACACTATCCACAATCCCTAAAATACCCCCAAACTTTTTCCGAACCTTGTCCTCAAGGTTCAAAACAAGTCAAGTGGTCTATGCACAAAAATAAACAAAAATGGTGAAAGAACATAATAGTGATAAGAAGAAAGACATGATATAAGTTCATGCATAAAAAAATAAAAATAAAAAATAAAAAAATAAAAAACTAAATAATACTTATCAAAATTTGGGCTACCTCCCAATAGCGCTTTTGTTTAAAGTCTTTGGCTCGACTTGGCGTATGATGTCTTCACGTGATGCCTTCCAATAATGAGTATCCAAGAATGATACTCTCTCCTCTAGCATTGGGCAGTAAAACAGACACGCACCTGTTCAGAAATGGGAGCTTATCCGGGACTTCTAACACATATGAATCTGTAATGTCTAAATCGTCCAACACAAAGGTGTCGGCGGTGCAAAAAGTATTCGAACGCTCCTTTACATCCACCTCCATGTCAAAATCATCAAATATATACGGGAGGGTGGGTGGGTTTACCAATACAAAGGATTGGTCGTCCTTGCTCTCTTGTTGTAGATCCTCGGCCTTGTTAAAGTGACTTCAATCTCTTTTTCGGCTTCTTCTTCGTAAGTTTGTGCCACATCGATCTCCGGCTCTATTGAGACACTTCAAGTTCCCCTTTTGACTCTTCGTAATCACTCATATATTCCTCATCTTTCACCTCAACACTCTTTAATGGAATTGCACTAATGGTCTTTGCTGATCTTTTCTGGAGAATTAACTTTATTTCATCTTCAACTTTTTGATTCTTTTCTTGAATCCATTGGTCTAATTCTTGCTCGGTGAGGTATATGTCCTGCTCAGTTTCTAAAAGAAACCTTATTTTATCCCTTAAAGGTCGATTCCGTATGGAACTATATTTGTCAGGCTGTGGCGATGAATTACTCCAGTAGTCAAAGGGACATACATTATGAAAATGATGACAACCACTAAAAAGATTACAAGCTGTGATAGGTTCCTGTTGTACTGCATAGGGCCAGCTAGAAGAATGTTGTGAAGAGGCGGCCATGGTGGAGTTTTCCTTATATTGTAAGATGTCTTGATGAAACCTTTGATTGACCGAGGAGTGTTCTTTGAACATATCTTCAAGAGATTGCTCATTTTTTCGAGGAGTTAGTGGGTTGGAAAAGGGATAACTCAAGTCGGGTTGTGGCGATGCATTACCTTGATAAGGATAACTCTCATATTCAGGCTCGTAAGGACAAACATCGGTAGGATGAGTATTATCTCCGCAAATTCCACAAACCTCAACCTGTTGCACAAAAGAAGGCCAATTAGAAAATTCATGACCATAATTTGATATACCTACCCCATTCATACTTTTATAGTATGAGTCTTTGAATTGACTATAATTGCCGGAGTAGGAGGCCATCGTGGAGTTATCTGCAAACATGCTAGAGACAAGGGTATAAAGTAACTACAAATAAATAAATAAATAAATAAAACCAAAGAAAGAAAAACCAATCCCCGGCAACGGCGCCAAAATTTGACGCGCACCGAACACGTCAATAAAATATTTTCTTAAACCAACTATTTGCAGATAGTGGCAAAGGGTCGATCCCACAGAGATTGGTAGTCTTTCTAAGGTTCTAAAAGAAAGGGAAAAATGGGGGTTTAGAGAAAATAACTAAATTAATTAATCTAATTATTAATAAATTAAATAACTAAAATAAATACATAAGTTTATGAACAATTAATTTAAATACCTAAGTCTATGGTTCCACAAGACAAGATCAAGATTCAATGGCATATCATGGTCGTCAATCTTTCCCAAAACAATTATTAATTTAAGTTCCCCTAGATTAGCTATGGAAAATCGACATCCGCCAGAAATTCCTAATTCCCCTAATCTCGATAGCTAGGACATCCGCCACTAACTACTTCCCTAATTAATGTATAACCCTAGACATCCGCCATAAGATTTAACACATTAACCGCAGTAATAAAGTTCTATGGGAATACTAATCCTAAATAACCGAATCGCGTCCGCTCCCGATTTAACCTAGATTCAATTGTTGCACACTCAAGAACCGAAAGGTTTTGACGGCAATCGGGTGAATGTTTGTTACTTATATTGTCTCAAAAGTACAATTACGGATACTAATGAGTCAATTAACTATAGATTATCCACCTAAAAGCATGCACTGGCCACATACATACCCTAGATTTAAACCATATTCATTAAAATCAACAACAATGAAATAGAAGAAATTAAGTTAAATAAAATAATAAAATAATAGATCTCACAAGTTATGCCATGAATCAATAATCTTGACTTGCTTCACCATCGACCTAGGCAATGGCTTGATTAGCCAGACATGGCTACTCACAAAATAATGCAGAGAGGGAGAGTTGAGAGCTCTTTTCTAATGAAATAAATGTTCTATTTATACCTAAAGTCCTAATATGTAAAACTACTAAAATTGGTGTATGGAAGAGAGAAAACTATTTTTTGGTGTATTTTCGTCCTTGACACGTGTCAGGCTATCATTGGGCATTTTTCTGTGCTTGCTGACGTGTCGGGAGATGATTGGCTGGAGTGTTGTTGACCGGCTAACGTGGCGCAACGTGATTGGAGAAGAGGAGAGGCGGTGACGTGCGTGAGAGGTGGCCATGACACATGGCGGGATCTCATTCGCTGGAAAGTGAAAATGCGCCTTGCTGGACCAGTCGTGGAGCGACACGTGGCGGGCAACTGTGCTGGCGAATTCGTGCGAGTATCACCGAAGTTCTAGGAGACACGGTGTGGATGCGCATCTCGAGGCGGATCGACGAGCTTGGAGAGAGAGATGGCGTGCTTGTCCACGTGGCGGTAGGCGATTGGTGATGATGGTGCTTTGGACCGACGACGTGGCGGACACCAAGCTGTTGTGTGACGCGACTTGACGAATGGGGAGGCGACACGTGGCTCTCTGGACGAATGACACGTTGACACGTGGCACTGCTGTGTACATTTATCCCACTGTCGGCGTATATTTCGAAACTAACTCTCCCGGTATCCAATTAATGCAAGTAAATACTCTATTTTGAGTATTTTTTCGCCACGAATCCAACCGTGCACTCCATTTCACCTAAAAACCAAAATTAAATATAATTAAATATATGTTTTATAAACTTTAACACTAAATTATACTAAAATAGACAATAAAATCCTATAAATACTAACTTATCAACGTCATGACATACTATGTAGTTAAGTCAAAGAGAACTACGTTGATCAGAAAGCAGCAGAAGTCTTGGAAGAGGAATGGCTCCAACTCATGGTACCCATATGATTTTTCAAACTCAGAAGTCAACCCAATATATACCATTTGATGCGATGAGAGATTAGGTCTCACTTGTGCTTGGGCAGTTTTATCTTTTTAGTCTCTCTAATCCTACCTAATTAAGGCTCCAGAAGAAATAGGTTATGTATTGTGATTGTATGTATGCCGTTATCACCATCACCAGTGTTATATGTATCAGATGAATTCTTGTTGTTAGTTCTTGTATCATGAATTTCTTCCTTAGGTGAAGAAAAGAAAAATGCATGCATTTGGTCTCCCATTATCAAATGATTCAAATCATAGTTTTTGTTCCCAAGTTTATCCTATCAATTTCAAGACTTTTGTTGGAAGAAGCTTGAAAAGTTTTTGGACGATGTTGCCAGCTTTGTGGTCTTACCTGCTTTGTGGTCTTACCCATTTCAAGTCTACTCTAAGTCTGGTCGAGTTAGGGACTGTGTACCCTCTTACTATAATTGACAGAAATTTTACCATAATTTCTCCATTGGTTGTGCTTACCATAATTTCTCCACTAATTGTGTATACTGTAATATTTTCGAGTTTATTCTAAGTCTGGTCGAGTTAGGGACTGTGACCCTCTTACTATAATTGGCAAAAATCTTGCCATAATTTCTCCTTTGATAGTGCTTATCATAATTTCTCCATTGGTTGTGCTTATCATAATTTCTCCACTAATTGTGTATACTGTAATATTTTTGAGTATACACTAAGTCTGGTCAAGTTAGGGACTATGTACCCTCTTACTATAATTGACAGACATCTTACCATAATTTCTCCACTAATTGTGCATACCATAATTTCTCCACTGATTGTGCATACCATAATTTCTCCACCGATTGTGCATACCATAATTTGTCTACTGATTTTGTCCATAATTTCTCCTATGATAGTTTAAATCAATTATTTCCTTATATCACACTAGTTTCTGTTTATATTGTTCTGTACGATTTGTATAAATAGGGCACCATACTGTACGTTCCTAACACAATTAATTAACAAAAAAGCATTGGTGTGTTGCTTCGTGGTGATATCCTCCAACAAAAAGATGAGGTTGTATTGTAATCATGAAGAAGAGGCGGCCAGTATTAGTGACGAAGAGATGGTGGACGGGGATGCTAATATTGACGACGAAGAAATGGTGGATGCTATTATTGACGACGAAGAAATGGTGGATGCTAATATTGATGACGAAGACGAAGAAATGGTGGATGCTAATATTAAAGACGAAGAGATGGTGAAATTTTAAGTGTGGGATGGCGAGGTAATAATCGGTTTATTGACGATGAAGAGATGGTGAACTTTGAAGCGTGGGATGACAAGGTAATGATCTGTTAATTTGAATATTTTGTTTTTTTTCTCTCTGAAAGCAACTTTTATGAGTTCTTAATTAGGTTACGCTCACATTTCTTGCATTAATTGTTTAATTTCTTTTCTTGTGATTTTATAGACTTAGCTTTAATAATAGAACCAAAATTCTCTTCTAAAATAAAAAAAAAAGAACAAAAACTCGACTCTCTCGACGCAAACAAAACTTAAACCCTAACTTTACTCTTTCTCTCTCTCGCGATCCCGTCGACCTTCTCTCTCTCGATCTCGACATTCTTTGTTTGAAGCTAAGGCATGATCTGCTCCATGTACAATGAGGTAGGTCCTCGGTCTTTAATCTCTGTTGATTTGCTGGAATTCGGTCTGTACAGATTTAGAGCTTCGAATTTCGTCGATAGATGTCTTGATCGTCGTGTTTGTGCCAATTTACAAGTTTTTAGGTTTTCTACATTTTGTTCAATTTCAATGCTTTGGTGGTGAATTGAATCAAAATGGAGGTCTGTATTGATTGGACGAAATAGGTGTAGACGTTAAAGGCATCATTGTGTTCTAGAGACGATGTTATGGAATTGAAGTACAAATCGCAGAGCTCATTTGCGGAATCAAAGCTACTGGAGAAGGTTCTTCAGTAAAAGCGCCTTCTCCGATTCAATCTCATGCTTGGCCATTCCTGTTGGACAGTCGAGTCCTTATCGACATTGCAAAGACTGGATCAAGTATATGCTACATTGCTATTATCTCTTGTTTACTTAATTACTCGTTATTGCTTGCGAATTTCTTACAAAGATGATATCTTGGGAGCTTATATTGGTTGAAACCTATTGGGGGCGGGGGATATGTAAGTATTGCCTTTTATTTGAAAACTAACATACATAACTAGAAAGATATAACTCAGTCTGTTTGAATGGTTAGGAGTTTTAATTGACCTTTTGCAGAATGGTGTCTTTGCTGCGTTATACTGATTCCTTGTTAGGTTTCTCTTGTTTTGTTTTGGTCTTTCATCCTAAAATATGTGTGTTTATATAGTTAGGTAAAACTCTGGCATTTGGAATTCCTGCTCTTGTGCATGGTTTATGCAAGAAAAAGCTGGGGGATTCAGGGAGAGCACGTCCTTGATATTCTGTACTCTCACCTACAAGAGAGCTTGCTTAACATGTAAGTTTCTTTTTTTCCTGTTATATCAATTTCTTTTAAGTAATTCTATTCGCCATAACCATGAATTGCTATTTGAAAAAAGTCTTCAGGCTAAAAAGTGAACTTCATGTAGATTGTTGATTTATCCCCGAGTTTGTATTCATGTAGTTGGGTAGCATGTTGAATTGCCTAAGCAGCTGTGTGGGCTTGCATTCTTCTGCCTAAGTAGCTATGCTAGCCTATTTTCTTCTTCTCTCTCGAATCTAGTTTTGCATCAATGACATGTATCCATGCTGGAAAGAGCATTTATTTTCAGATTGCTCTTGTTATCAAAATCCAGGTCTTATTGATTATTACTAATCTATAATGTCTTCTCTGGCTCTTCTGCACTCATGTGAATCTGCAAAATTCTTTTTCTCTCATTTCTGCTTGTTGGTATTCTTTTTGCACTTAAGATGTCATCAAACTTGGTTTTGCCGCTTTTCTTTGTATTGCGGCAGCATTCTTGTGCGTTTACGTGGATGATTTTACTAATGTTGAATTGTTAAAATCTTCTTTTTGTTATTTACACTATCACATGGAATTTGTTACAAATTACGAAATTGACCACTTTTTCAGATTGCTGATGACCTACGCGAGGCTGGGAAATCTTGTGGTATGAAGTCAATTTGTTTGTATGGAGGATCTTCTAAAGGACAACATATACAGGGCTTGAAGTCAATATTAACATTCACCATTTCTTCGTCGTCAATATTAGCATCCCCGTCCACCATTTCTTCGTCATCAACATTAGCATCCCAATCTACCATCTCTTCGTCACTAATACTGGCCGCCTCTACTTCATGATTATAATACAACCTCATCTTCGTCATCAACATTAGCATCCCAAACTCGACCAGACTTAGAGTAGACTCAAAAATATTACAGTATACACAACAAATGGAGAAATTATGGTAAGCACAATCAGTGGAGAAATTATGGTACTCAATTGCTTCTACATTGTTGGTGAGTGTATGAAGAGTTTGGTAGCAACTAAGACTTCTTTCCGAGTTTAAGAAAGTGTTGAATGATGGCTATCTAACTATGTTTGTGGTTTTGGTTTAAAAACAAAAAACAAACTATGGTTGTGTTTTTATTTTTAATAATTTCTTAGCTATGTTGCTATGTTGTATTAATGTATTAATGTATGACTTGTTGCCCAAGCTTTGCAAACTTTACTTGTTGCCCAATCGTCCCTCTCTCACAAATCTCTCGCCTTCCCTCTCCCTCATTAAATGGCTTCACATTCTTTTTTCACCTCATCGTCTCGTCTTTCATTCGACCATTAAAATTATCTGCATCACTCGTCTTCCTCTTACGTATTCTCTGCTTCGTTGGCCTCACATTCTCAAGATCCCAAATGTTCATTCGATTCAAAACTGAGTTTCAAACTTCAAACCGTGTTCTCGAGTTCATGTTTTGACATTAATTTTTGTTGATTTGGTTGGCATAATTTATGCGGGTTTTTTTGCACATGAGATCAAATTGATTTGGTTTTGAGAGTGATTTCATGTGTTTATTGTTGTTCGTAAATTGGCTCTCTTAGGTCTCAATGGATAGACACTTCATCGTATTGAAGGGGCCGAGGAGATGTAGTTCGATGTTTTAAAAATCTCTCATCAATTCTGATCCCTAGAATTCAATACAACCATGAACATATTCAAATTCATCAGAGACCATGACTCATTGATCAATGTTTTGGTTTTCCTCCTCATGATCTACATCACCAAATCATGGTCAGGTACTCTCTATTTCTATGTGATTCTGGATCTTCGCCGCAACAATGTTGAAGCTAAAATGTGTGATTTGGTTAATCTCTTTGAGTTTTAGGGGTTTCGCTGAAAATACAAGAACTCTACGCGATGGTATTACTGGCTCGGTACTTGGATCTTTGTGGGGGTCATCGAGCCATCTCTCACGGTATTGGCCTAAAAGTACAACCGAAACAAGACGATCTGCTGCAAGTAACTTCCTTTCTCCCTGTTTCCATTATTTTCTCAAGCTATGCATGATTTTTCTGTTAATCAACATCTTCGGATGCATATTTCTAAACTCTAAATCAGTATACAAGATGCACAAGATTACTTATTAATAATTTACCACTCAGAGGGGTTATTGATAGTTTTTAGAGTCTTATTAATTTAATGTGTTTGTGTTTATGTGTGTATATATATTATGTATGCTCTCCACAAAAAAATGTAGCAGAAAGCTGAATGTTTTTCTAATTGTCCACTATTTAGTGTTTCACCGCAATGGAACAACTTGTGAAGGTATGACTCCTAATTTGTCTCGACATTTGGAAGTTCTGTGAGAGGGTATGTGATGATATATATGGAGATTTTGCCCCTTGTTTGGGCAAATTAGATCTATGTTTGTTGAGTTGGTATGCCCCTCCCTTTTTTGGTAACGTTAAACCCATTTTTTATGCTCCATTTTGGTGGTTGTTTGAAGGGAAGGTGTAAGATCCACTTTGCTGATGACTTGTACTGTTACATGTGTCATACTTTTGCTCAATTGGGTAAGCCAGTTTGTATGCAACATTTGCTTGTTAATGGTTGTGGCAGGGCATTTTTGCATCATACCCATATTTTCAGCAGTTCCAACAAACTTTATGGTTCTTTATATCAGAGCACGTGACTTGTACCTCTTATAATAACTTTTATAATAAATAAAGTAGAGTATGTTTGAATCATCAAATTTGAATATATTTTTGTAATCCCATTAACTAACGTAACATTTTTGTTTATTTTTATTTTTCGTATAGATTGCCGTTGAAAATGTTTTCAAGTATTGAAAGAACAATTGATTGTTTGGGTTGATTGGTGGCACCACATATTTTTTTTATTGGCTTCCTCATTGTTTCCATAAGTGACTCTTCTTCTATATGTATAATTTATCTCATAGAATATGCAAAGAGTTCTCCATACTTAGATAGCATTCTTTTATGATGAGCAATTATCTATACATGGATTTTGTTTTTGTAGTTCGACATGGATTCAAGCACATTGTTGGAGACTCCTATATACATACGTTTCTTCTACGGAAGCTATGTAGTTGTTTTTTACAAAATTAGTTACGTCAAAACAACTTCAGCCTTAATAATATAAATTCAGGTATCTCATTATTTGCTTATCAAGTTGCTTACCAAATTCACTGATATTTATTATTCAATTGTTGTTTGTATTTGTGGCTTCAACTAATTAATAGTTGATTTTCATCACCATCATTGCATAAAAGAAGAGAGAGGGTCCAGGTACAATGCTCCGCCTCCGCACCATGCATGAAGAAACTTGAAATAATGTTTTGTATATAGGTTGTGCGATGTTTCTTGGATAGATTTCATGTAGTGACGTCTTTACTCAAAGCCAAAAAAAAGTTTTCAATGAATGGTATATGCGCACAAGTGAAGCCGGATATGGGTGATTAAAATCATGTTTGTTGCAATTGTGATATATGCACCAATTCCCTGTTCTTGATTGTTTTTTTAGTAGAAAAAGGTTCATGAAATAGTTGTTCGGTAATTAGAAAAGGTTTAGTCGTAGGAATTTACTAAGGACTAAATTTTCATTGGTCTGAAGTTTAAATTGCATTTACATTTATTGTGTATTAAATATTTTCTTTTACGATCAATTGTATTTGTTGGTGTTGCATCTTACTAAACCATCTTTTTCTTTATCATATTTAACAATTGTAATATCAATTGTGTTGTTGAACCTTACAATTTTTGGTGCATTTTTTGGATTTTTACTGGAGGACAGTGTTGTCACAACTTGTGCTGTTGAAAATCACAATTCTATCAATCCATTGATACTTTAGATATTCTTATTGGTTGATTGCCTAGACCCTCTGCAGCCGCCACTCTCAATAAGACACTTTTTAGATTTGTATTAGAAGTTACAGGATTGATATGATGGTTTTGACATGCATTTTTGTGATCCTTCAATTTCAGTGACTGAAATTCTCTAGATGTACAATCGTTGTTATACATAATAAACACATTTACCAAAATATTAACTTTAATCTATCATGATCTATTTAACCTCATAACCAATATCAAATTTAAAAACAAATATTGCTAATTTTCTTTTCGCGTGCTTTGAAAATGCTTCAACGGTGCATGTATAGAGACGTACTTTTACATGCTTCATTATATCCATCTGCACATGGGACTACAACATTCTCACAAATGAACATAAAATAGATGTTATATGGTAAAGTAATGTGTTTTTTTAATTAAGCTTGATTTCATCTGTTTAAAGAATTTATTATTTTATTCATCGTCAGTGCCCATTCTTTTTTTTTTTCACAAAACCAAGTTACATATTATCATTGATAAAAAATAGATCATTCTGTGGGTTTAACCACATACAAGAGGTACACTCCCGAAGAGCTCGTTTTGCAAGAGCATTTGCTCGGCAATTCATAGATCTAGAAATGTAACTAAAATTAAGTGGGTCTCTATTCTTAAGTGGTACACGTATATCATAGATTAAAGGATCATTATTATAATCGATGGAAACTGTCAAATTTAATGCCTTGATCACTATCTTCGCAGCCGAATAAATCTTCAAAATTCTGGGGTAGTCACTATAATTCTGCAGTGCATACCAAAGAGCGATGCACTCCGCAGCTTCTACCAGTGATGACAGTTGCGGCTGCATTTTAATTGATTGATTGATCTTTATACTGATTCAATTTTGGTATGGTGTAGGTTGTTTTTGTTGTTGTGGTTTGATTTTGGTTTTTTGATATAGTTCGAAAACAATGGATCTGCAATCATCTTTGCCAAGTATTGTTTCCAAACCGGAAGCACTCGATCAAGACAATTGAAGCCTTCCTTCAAGTAGTGATCACTCCAACATCGCGTCCACAGAACGGAACTTAAAAAGCACGAATTGTTGAAGTTGAAGAACGTTGTCATGTTCAGTATATAATGGTGGTAAGTCTTGGGACGATACCATGTTCTCCTATTTCTGCCAACTCCCTTGCCATCTCCCAAAGCATTATCCAATACTTGGAGGCCAATATTTCTACAAAGCTAGCTAGCTTAATTCGGCTTTGTATATCATCGAAATGATTGTTTGACATCTACTTGTTATGGTAAGTGTTTAGTAAGAGTTTGTTGAAAGATTTTTTTTCTTTTTTTTTTGAGCGAAACTTAAATAAACAGTTAACTTGTGGTGACTCTAATTCCAAGAATACCACCTGTTACAACACTTTTTTGCAAGTTAAGAAATAAGGTGATTTTGAAAATTTCTCTTCCTAGTAGGAAATTTTGTGGATTCTGTAATATATTAAAGGAAAACAACAAAGGAATGCCACAATTTTAGCAATGATTTAAGTACGTATAGACCAAATGTTTCCCTTGAATAGTCACCAACCCATGCGCTATTATAGTCATTTCCTTTAAACGACACAATCCATTTGCTTTGACGAAGCCACGATTTTAGCAATTTTTTAAAATTCAAATAAATACTCTTTTTATAATCATCTCCCATCAATGTTCTCTCTCTCACTGTGTCTCTCTATCTTAGGCTAGATATAGTAACGCTTCCCAAATTTTTTTTCTTCGATAGGGAGCTTATTCCTAAAGAATTTGATAACACTACCTTGCCACACTGCCTTGCAATGCATTGTAGGTCCTTGAGCCGCACCGTGGGAGCATTGTAGGTCCTTTTTCATCTCTATTTTATACTGTTGCACTTTGCATTGCAGCAACAGAACTTATGAAGATGAATTGTTGAGTTTTTATTGGAACTAGTTCTAGGTGAAAGTGAGATTGAAGGGTCGGTAATTGTAAACTCTTGCATATGTTCCTCGAGTGACTGGTAAGGTTCGTGGAGTGACAAGGGCTTTAACAGTTCCAATGAATTTGTCATTACTTTGGAGCTCATTGTAGCATCAGTTACAAGAGAACAATGGAGCTTGAGGGCTCATCCTTCAGTGATTTATGTTTTTAGTTTTGATCTTTATGCAATAAAACAGTGTGCTATGCCATCAAATTAAGTCCAGATGTCCTGAAGGTGTTCCCCTAGACACAGTTTTCATTCATCCTTCAGTGATTGACATGCCGGATTATGCTGCAGAGGATGCTATTAAATGCGGACATTTGTATGTTTGTGCAACTAATGTATTACTTTTTGATTAAAATATATTTGAACAAATGTTAAATATAAGCTTTCTGTTGTTAGGTAATTTGTATCCATCAAGTTGTGTGATGGAATGAGTGGAAACTACTTAAATTTTGGTTTTTCTTAATTATAGTTTCTCATATGCAACTTTTGATTAGACATTATTATCCTGTCAATAAATCACTTTATTCAACCTTAAGTGGTAGAATCCTAAAAAACATATGTTTAAACTTTAGCATTCTAAGTATCCTAAACCCTTTCAATAGATGTTTTGCCCCTCCTTAGACTAATTAATATTGTGTAAGAGCCTATTTGGAAAATTTTAGATTTTAAATACTGAAATTGTTTAAATTTAAAAGTTACTGTGATGACACATTTTTCGAGGAGAGTTTTCTATGTAAAAATCCTCAAAATTGTCAACATTAACTTTCTTATAATCTTTCTCAAGCTTTTATGTTTTTCTAATTTCTCATATTTTCCTTGATTTTTTTTTAAAGTCCCTCCTTGGACGAATTGCTCTTGCAGTTCTTAAAATATTTTTAACCTAAACACTAAATCCTCGTGATAGTCATCGGAGGAGTGTTAATGGCTAGTGTTCTTGGCGCCATGACATACTATGTAGTTTTGATCAAAGAGGACTCGGTTGATCAGGAAGCAGCAGAAGTCCTCGAGGAGGAGTGGCTCCAACTCATGGTACCCATCTGATTTTTCAAACTCAGAAGTCAATCCAATATATGCCATTTGAATCGATGAGAGATTAGGTCTCATTTGAGCTTGGGAAGTTTTATCTTATTAGACTCTCTAATCCTGCCTAATTAAGGCTGCAAAAGGAAACAAGTTCTGTATTGTGATTGTATGTATGTTATTATCACCATCACCAGTGTCATATGTAACAGATGAATTCTTGTTGTGAGTTCTTTTATCATGAATTTCTTCCTCATGTGAAGAAAAGCAAAATGCATGCATTTGCTCTCCCATTATCAAATGATTCAAATCTCAGTTTTTGTTCCCAAGTTTATCATATCAATTTAGAGCCTTTTGTTGGAAGAAGCTTTAAAACTTTTTGGACGATGTTGCCACCTTTGTGGTTTTTGTGGTTTCTCCACTAATTGTGTATACCGTAATATTTTTCCTTCATTAGTCTGTGCTTACCATAAGTTCTCCACTAATTGTGTCGAATATTTTCGAGTCTACTCTAAGGGACTATGTACCCTCTTACTATAATTGGCAGAAATCTTACCATAATTTCTCCACTGATTCTGCTTACCATAATTTCTCCATTGGTTGTGCTTACCATAATTTCTCTATTGGTTGTGCTTACCATAATTTCTCCACTAATTGTGTATACCGTAATATTTTTGAGTCTACTCTAAGTCTGGTCGAGTTAGGGACAGTGTACCCTCTTACTATCATTGGCAGAAATCTTACCATAATTTCTTCACTGATTGTGCATACCATAATTTCTCCACTAATTACCATAATTTCTCCATTGGTTGTGCTTACCATAATTTCTCCACTAATTGTGTATATCGTAATATTTTCACTGATTGTGCTTACCATAATTTGTCTACTGATTGTGTCCATAATTTCTCTTATGATTTTGTAAATCAATTATTTCCTTGTATCACATTAGTTTCTATGTATATTGTTTTCTACCATTTGGATAAATAGAGCACCACGCTATACATTCCTAATACAATTAATTAACAAAAAAGCATTGGTGATCTGCTTCGTGTTGATATCCTCCAACAGGAAAATGAGGCTGCATTGTAATCATGAAGAAGAGGCGGCGAGTATTAGGGACGAAGAGATGGTAGATGGGGATGCTAATATTGACGATGAAGAAATGGTAGACGTGGATGCTAATATTGACAACGAAATGGTGGATGCTAATATTGATGACGAAGACGAAAATGGCGGATACTAATATTGTCGACTAAGAGATGGTAGAACATGGAACTTAAACATGAAAATGAAAAAAATACAAGTTTGGAATCACAATGTTTAAGTTCCAAGTTCTACCATCTCTTCGTCGTCAATATTAGCATCCACTATTTCTTTCTCTTCGTCGTCAATATTAGCATCAACCATTTCTTCGTCGTCAATATTTGCATCCACCATTTCTTCGTCATCAATATTAGCATCCATGTCCACCATTTCTTCATTGTCAATGTTAGCATCCCCTACTACCATCTCTTCATCACAAATACTGGCCGCATCTTCTTCTTGATTACAATAAAACCTCATCTTCTAGTTAGATGATATCAACACGAAGCAGATCACCAATGCTTTTTTGTTAATTAATTGTGTTAGGAACGTATAGTGTGGTGCTCTATTTATACAAATGGTACAGAACAATATACATACAAACTAATGTGATGCAAGGAAATAATTGATTTACAAAATCATAGGAGAAATTATGGACATAATCAGTAGACAAATTTTGGTAAGCACAATTAGTGAAAATATTATGATATAGACAATTAAGGGAGAAATTATGGTAAGCACAACCAATGGAGAAAATTATGGTATGCACAATCAATGGAGAAATTATGGTAAGATTTCTGCCAATTATAGTAAGAGGGTACATAGTCCCAAACTCGACCAGACTTAGAGTAGACTCAAAAATATTACGGTACACACAATTAGTGGAGAAATTATGGTAAGCACAACAAATGGACAAATTATAGTAAACACAACCAATGGAGAAATTATGGAAAGCACAATCAATTAAAAAAATTATGGTACTCAATTGCTTCTACGTTGTTGGTGAGTATATGAAGAGTTTGGTAGCAACTGAGACTTCTTTCCGAGTTTAAGAAAGTGTTGAATGATGGCTATCTAACTATGTTGGTGTTTTTGGTTTTAAAAAAAACAATCTATGTTGGTGTTTTTATTTTTTATTATTTCTTAGCTATGTTGCTATGTTGCTATGTTGCGTTAATGTATTAATGTATAACTTGTTTTCTGAAACTAAAAGGTGCGAATGCGGGAAGGTGCCTAGCCAAAAATGGAAAATTGGCTATGGAGATTCCGCGCGGTCAGAGAAAAACCCCACAAAAAAAGGGAGGCCGCGCGAAGACCTTTGAGATTTGCCCAAGCTTTGCGAACTTTACTTGTTGCTCAAGCATCCCTCTCTCACAAATCTCTCTGGCCTTCCCTCCCCTTCGTTCACGGCTTCACGTTCTTTTTATTTGACATTATTATCCTGTCAGTAAATCATTTTATTTAACCTTAAGTGCTAGAATGCTAAAGAAACATATGTTTAAACTTTAGCATTCTAGGTATCATAAACCCTTTCAATATATGTTTTGCCACTCCCTAGACTAATTAATATTGTGTAAGAGTCTATTTGTAAAAAGTTAGATTTTAAATCCCGAAATTGTTTAAATTGAAAGTTACTGCGATGACACACTTTTCGAGGAGAATTTTCGATGTAAAAATCCTCAAAATTCTCAACATTAACTTTCCTATAATCTTTCTCAAGTTTTTATGTTTTTCTAATTACTCATATTTTCCTTGATTTTTTTTTTAAAATCCCTCCTTGGACGAATTGCTCTTGTAGTTCTTCCGCACTCCCAACGCAAATTGGAAGATAACCATCAAAGGAAAATTGAGATTTGTTTTACTTAAAATATTTTTAACTCTAAACCCTAAATCCTGGTGACAGTCGTCGGAGGAGTGATAATTGCCAGTGTTCTTGGCGCCATGACATACTATGTAGTTAAGTCAAAGAGGACTCGGTTGATCAGGAAGCGGCTAAAGTCCTCGAGGAGGAATGGCTCCAACTCATGGTACCCATCTGATTTTTCAAACTCAGAAGTCAATCCAATATATGCCATTTGAAACGATGAGAGATTAGGTCACACTTGAGCTTGGGCAGTTTCATCTTTTTAGTCTCTCTAATCCTACGTAATTAAGGTTGTAGAAGAAAAAAGTTTTGTATTGTGATTGTATGTATGTCGTTATCACCATCACCAGTGTTATATGTAACAAATGAATTCTTGTTGTCAGATCTTGTATCATGAATTTCTTCCTTGGTGAAGAAAAGCAAAATGCATGCATTTGCTCTCCCATTATCAAATGATTCAAATCTCAGTTTTTGTTCCCAAGTTTATCCTATGAATTTTGAGCCTTTTGTTGGAAGAAGCTTTAAAAGTTTTTGGACGATGTTGCCACCTTTGTGGTTTTACCCGCTTTGTGGTCTTACCCATTTCAAGTCTACTCTAAGTCTGGTCGGGTTAGGGACTGTGTACCCTCTTACTATAATTGACAGAAATTTGACCACAATTTCTCCACTGATTATGCTTACCTTAATTTCTCCATTAGTTGTGCTTACCATAATTTCTCCACTAATTGTCTATATCGTAATATTTTCGAGTCTACTCTAAGTCTGGTCGAGTGAGGGACTGTGTACCCTCTTACTATAAATGGCAGAAATCTTACCATAATTTCTACACAAATTGTGCTTACCATAATTTCTGCACGGATTGTGCTTACCATAATTTCTCCATTGGTTGTGCTTACCATAATTTCTCTATTGGTTGTGCTTACTATAATTTCCCCACTAATTGTGTATACCCTAATGTTTTTGAGTCTACTCTAAGCCTGGTTGAGTTAGGGACTGTGTGCCCTCTTACTATCATTATCAGAAATCTTACCATAATTTCTCCACTTGATTGAGCGTCCCATAATTTCTCCACTAATTGTGCATACCATAATTTCTCCATTGGTTATGCTTACCAAAATTTCTCCACTATTTGTGTATACCGTTATATTTTCACTGATTGTGCTTACCATAATTTATCTACTGATTGTGTCCATAATTTCTCCTATGATTGTGTAAATCAATTATTTCCTTGTATCACATTAGTTTCTATGTATATTGTTTTGTACTATTTGTATAGATAGGGCACCACACTGTACATTCCTAACACAATTAATTAATAAAAAAACATTGGTGATCTACTTCCTGTGGATATCCTCCAACAAGAAAATGAGGCTGTATTGTAATCATGAAGAAGAGGCTACCAGTATTAGTGACAAAGAGATGGTAGATGGGGATGCTAATATTCATGACGAAGAAATGGTAGACAGGGATGCTAATATCGACGACGAAATGGTGGATGCTAGTATTGACGACGAAGACGAAGAAATGGTGGATGCTAATATTGACGACGAAGACGAAGAAATGGCAGATGCTAATATTGACGACTAAAAGATGGTAGAACTTGGAACTTAAACAAAAAACTGATAAAAATACAAGTTGGGAATCACAATGTTTAAGTTCCATGTTCTACCATCTCTTCGTATTCAATATTAGCATCGACCATTTCTTCGTGTTCGTCGTTAATATTAGCATCAACCATTTCTTCGTCGTCAATATTAGCATCCCCATCTACCATCTATTCATCACAAATGCTGGCCGCATCTTCTTCGTGATTACAATACAACCTCATCTTCTAGTTAGAGGATATCAACACAAAGCAGATCACCAATGCTTTTTTGTTAATTAATTGTGTTAGGAACGTACAGTGTGGTGCCCTATTTATACAAATGGTACAGAACAATATACATAGAAACTAATGTGATAAAAGGAAATAATTGATTTACACAATCATAGGAGAAATTATTGACACAATCAGTAGACAAATATTGGTAAGCACAATCAGTGAAAATATTACGATATACACAATTAGGGGAGAAATTATGGTAAGCACATTCAATGGAGAAATTATGGTATGCACAATCAGTGGAGAAATTATAGTAAGATTTTTGCCAATCATAGTAAGAGGGTACGCAGTCCCAAACTCGACCAGACTTAGAGTAGACTCGAAAATACTACAATATATACAATTAGTGGAGAAATTATGGTAAGCACAACCAATGGAGAAATTATAGTAAACACAACCAATGGAGAAATTATGGAAAGCACAATCAGTGGAAAAATTATGGTACTCAATTGCTTTTACCTTGTTGGTGAGTGTATGACGAGTTTGGTAGCAACTGAGACTTCTTTCCAGGTTTAAGAACGTGTTGAATGATGGCTATCTAACTATGTTGGTGTTTTTGGTTTAAAAAAAAAACTATGTTGGTGTTTTTATTTTTTATTATTTCTTAGCTATCTTGCTATGTTGCATTAATGTATTAATGTATAACTTGTTGCCCAAGCTTTGCACACTTTACTTCTTGCCCAAGTGTCCCTCTCTCACAAATCTCTCTCGCCTTCCCTCTCCTTCGTTCACGGCTTCATGTTCTTTTTTCACCTCATCGTCTCGTCTTTCATTTGACCTTTAAAATTATCTGCATCACTTGTCTTCCTCTTATGTATTCTCTGCTTGGTTGACCTCACACTCTCAAGATCCCAAATGTTCATTCTATTCAAAACTGAGTTTCAAACTTCAAACCGTGTTTTCGAGTTCGTGTTTTGACATTAATTTTTGTTGAGTTTGTTGGCTTAATTTATGCGAGTTTTTTTGCACATGAGATCAAATAGATTTGGTTGTAAGAGTGATTTCATTTGTTTTTTGTTGTTCCCAAATTGGGTCTCTTAGGTCTCATTGGATTTACACTTCATCGTATTGAAGGGGCGAATGAGATGTAGTCCGGTGTTTTAAATATCGCTCATCAATTCTGATCACTCGAATTCAATACAGCCATGAACATATTCAGATTCATCGAAGACCATGACTCATTCATCAATGTTTTGGTTCTCCTCCTCAAGATCTACATCACCAAATCATGGTCAGGTACTCTCTATTTCTATGTGATTTTGGATCTTAACCGCAACAATGTTGAAGCTAAAATGTGTGATTTGGTTAATCTCTTTGAGTTTTAGGGGTTTCGCTGAAGACATAAGAGCTCTACGTGATGGTGTTATTGGCTCGATTCTTGGATCTTTGTGGGGGTCATCGAGCCATCTCTCATTGCATTGTCCTAAAAGTACAACCAAAACGAGACAATCTGCTGCAAGTAACTTCCTCTCTCCCTCTTTCCATTATTTTCTCAAGCTATGCATGATTTTTCTCAAATCAACATCTTTGGATGCATATTTCTAAACTGTCAATCAGTATACTAGATGCACAAGATTACTTGTGAATAATTTACCACTCAGAGGGGTTATTGATAGTTTTTAGAGTCTTCTTAATTTAATGTGTGTGCGCGTGTGTGTGTATATATATTATTTATGTTCTCCACCAAAAAATGTAGCAAAAAGTTGAATGTTTTTCTAATTGTCCACTATATAGTGTTTCACCTCAATGGAACAACTGGTGAACGTATAACTCCTAATTTGTCTCGACATTTGGAAGTTCTATGAAAGGGCATGTGATGATGTATATATATATGAAGATTTTGCCCCTTGTTTGGGCGAATTAGAACTATGTTTTTTGAGTTGGAAGTCCCAAACTAAGGCATTCGTGGGCATGAAAGCGAAATGTGCAGGAATTTCCTTGGTATGCCCCTCCCTTTTTTGGTAATAGTAAACCCATTTTTTATGCTTATTTAGGTGGTTGTTTGAAGGGAAGGTGTAAGATCTACTTTGCTGATGACTTGTACCGTTACATGTGTCATACTTTTGCTCAATTGGGTAAGCCAGTTTGTTTGCAACAATTGCTTGTTAATGGTTATGGTATGGTATTTTTGCATCGTACTTTCAGCAGTTTCAACAAACTTTATGGCTCTCTATATCAGAGGATGCAGCTTATCCCTCTTATAATAACTTTTATAATAACTAAAGTAGAGTATGTTTCAATCATCAAATTTGAATATATTTTTGTGATCCCATTAGCTAACGTAACATTTTTGTTTTTTTTTTTTTTTTTGGTATAGATTGCCCTTGAAAATGTTTTCAAGTATTGAAAGAACAATTGATTGTTTGGGTTGATTGGTGGCACCACATATTTTTTTTATTGGTTTCCTCATTGTTTCCATAAGTGATACTTCTTCTATATGTATAATTTAGCTCATAGAATATGCAAAGAATTCTCAATATATAGATGACATTCTTTTATGATGAGCAATTATCTATATATGGATTTTGTTTTTGTAGTTTGACATGGATTCAAGCACGTTGTTAGAGCCTCCTATATACATACGTTTCTTCCACGGAAGCTATGCAGTTGTTTCTTACAAAATTAGTTTGGTCAAAACAGCTTCAGCCTTAATAATATAAATTCAGGTATCTCATTATTTGCTTATCAAGTTGTTTACCAAATTAACTGGTATTTATTATTCAATTGTTGTTTGTATTTGTAGCTTCAACTAATTAATAGTTGATTTTTATCACCATCATTGCATAAAAGAAGAGAGACGGTCTAGGTGTAATGCTCCGCCAACGCACCATGCATGAAGAAACGTGGACAACATTTGATGTTTTCATAGCTTAAACTTTGACAATATAGAAAACTTGTAGCCTATCAAAGAAGAAAATGACTCCACGCCACATCATTGATTGAAAAAAGATAAAAATTATATTTTTGAAGCTATAAATAATGTTTTGTATATAGGTGGTGCGATGTTTCTTGGATAGATTTCTTATAGTGATGTCTTTACTCAAAGCCAACAAAAACTTTTCAATGAATGGTACATGCACACAAGTGATGCCTGATATGGGTGATTAAAATCATGTTTGTTGCAATTGTGATATATGCACCAGTTCTCTGATCTTGATTATTTTTTTAGTAGAAAAAGGTTCATGAAATAGTTGTTCAGCAATTAGAAAAAGGTTTAGTCGTAAGAATTTACTAAGGTCTAAATTTTCATTGGTCTACAAATTAAGTTGCATTTACATTTATGTTGTATGAAATATTTTCTATTACGATCAATTGTATTTGTTGGTGTTGCATCTTACTAAACCATCTTTTTCTTTATCATATTTAACAATCGTAATATCAATTGTGTTGTTAAACCTTATAATTTTAGGTGCATTTGTTGGATGTTTACTGGGGGACAGTGTTATCACAACTTGTGCTGTTGAAAATCCCAATTCTATGGTAGTCAATCGATTGATACTTCAGATATTATAATTGGTTGATTGCCTAGACCCCCTGTAGTCACCACTCTCAATAAGACACTTTCAGATTTGTATTAGAAGTTACAAGATTGATATGATGGTTTTGACATGCATTTTTGTGATCCTTCAATTTCAGTGCAGCTGAAATTCTCAAGATGTACATTTGTTCTTATACATAATAGACACATTTACATAAATATGAACTGTAATCAATCATTATCTATTTAGCCTCATAACCAATAGCAATTTTAAAAACAAATATTGCTAATTTTCTTTTTGCGTGGTTTGAAAATGCTTCAACGGTGCATGCATAGAGACGTACTTATACATGCTTCATTATATCCAACTGCACATGGGACTATAACATTCTTAAAAATGAACATAAAATAGATGTTATATGGTAGAGGAATGTGATTTTTTAATTTTGCTCGATTTCCTCTGTCTAAAGAATTTATTATTTTATTCATCGTCAATGCCCATTCTTTTTTTTTCACGAAATCAAGTTATATATTATCATTGATAAAAAACAGATCATTCTGTGGGTTTAACCACATACAAGTGGTACGCTCTCGAAGAGCTTGTTTTGCAACAGCATCTGCTCGGCAATTCATGGATCTATAGATGTAACTAAAATTAAGTGGGTCTCCATTCTTAAGTAGTACATGTATATCATGGATTAAAGGATCAATATTACATTTGATGGCAACTGTCGAATTTAATGCCTTGATCACTATCTTTGCTGCTGAATAAATCTTCAAAATTCTGGGGTAGTCACTACAATTCTGCAATGCATACCAAACCGCGATGCACTACGCAGCTTCTACCGACGATGACAGTTGCGGCTTCATTTTATTTTATTGATTGATCTTTTTAGCGATTTAATTTTTGGATGGTGTAAGGTTCTTGTTGTTGTTGTTGTCGTTGTAGTGGTTTGATTTTGGTTTGTTGATATAGTTCGCAAAATAATGGATCTGCAATCATCTTTGCCAAGTATTGTTTCCAAACCAAAAGCACTCGATTCAAGACAACAAAAGCCTTGTCCTTCAAGTTGTGATGATGAGGGCAAGTTTTGAGAATTAATTATGTATTCTCCAACATCACTCCAACATCGCGTCCGTGGAATTCTTGAAGTTAAGAAACGTTGCCATGTTCAGTATATAATGATGGTAAGTCTGGGAACGACACCATGTTCTTCTATTTCTGCCAACTCACATGCCATGTCCCAATGCATTACCCAATACTTGGAGCCCAATATTTTCACAAAGCAAGCTAGCTTAATTCGGCTTTGTATATCATGGGAATGATTGTTTGACATCTACTTGTTATGGTAAGTGCTTAGTAAGAGTCGGTCCAAAGATTTTTTTCCTTTTTTTTTTTTGAGCAAAACTTAAATACACAGTTGACTTGTGGCGACTGTAATTCCAAGAATGCCACCTGTTAAAATACTTTTTTGCAAGTTAAGAAATAAGGTGATTTTGAAAATTTCTCTTCCTAGTAGGACATTTTGGGGATTCTGTAATATATTAAAGGAAAAGAACAAAAGAACACCACAATTTTAACAATGATTTATGTACGTATAGACCAAATGTTTCCCTTGATTAGTCACCAACCCATGAGCTATTATAGTCGTTTCCTTTAAACGACACAATCCCTTTGCTTTGACGAAGCCACGATTTTAGCAATTTTCTTAAAATTCAAATAAATACTCTTTTAATAATCATCTCCCACCTGTCTTCTCTCTCTCACTCTGTCTATCTATGTTGGGCTAGATATAGTAATGCTTCCCAAATTTTTTTTCTTCGATAGGGAGATTATTCCTAAAGAATTTGGTAACACTGCCTTGCCACATTGCCATGCAATGCATTGTAGGTCCTTGAGCTGCACCTTGGGAGCACTGTAGGTCCTTTTTCATCTCTATTTTATAATGTTTGCACTTTGCAGTGCAGCTTGAGAACTTATGAAGATGAATTGTTGAGTTTTTATTGGAACTAGTTCTAGGTGAAAGTGAGATTGAAGGGAGGGTAATTGTAAACTCTTGCTTATGTTGCTCGAGTGACTGCTATGGTTCGTGGAGTGACAAGGGCTTTAACTGTTTCGATGAATTTGTCATTAGTTTGGAGATCATTGCATCATCAGTTACAAGAGAACAATGGAGCTTGAGGTCTCATTTGCCATTCTTTGTTTAATGGACTAGTGAAGGAGTGTGAGATTCTTGGTTCAATTCGTTTTGGAGTTCATTCGACTCAAATAGTAAGTTGCCATTTACATCGTCTTGTCATATAAGTTGTTAAATCAGCAGTGTTACTTATTTGTTGTGTACTCTAATGGTTTTGGTTTTACAATTGAATGCAATAGGTGTTTGCCAATTGTCAAAGAGATACTGTGGATTCTTTCTATTCACAGGTTTGGAGTTCAATCCACCTCGATTCTATCATGTTATTATTCGTCTTTGTTTTGTTTATAGTAGTAGGATGTATCTATCAACAACATACCGTTGCTAGGAATATGACTTTTATACATATTCCTTGTTTGTATTTGTGCAGTTACTATTTTATCTACTTAATTGTTTTCTCTTGGTGACTACATGGAACACACTTTGAGGTCGATTTTGTATGAGTTTTAATGATTAATTTTTCTAACAGGTAGAAGTATCAGCAATCTCCATTAGCAAGCTTTGTGTCTTAAGCTCCTAACCATGTGATTGACTATATTTGCCAGTACCAAATATTCCTTTAAGGGTGAAAACTCCCAGTTCTTACTTATCTTTGTATGCCAAAATTATTTTGCATTACTGAATACTTACATTGCCTATGAAGCTCTTCACAAACTTGGCATTCCCCAGCCTAAATAGTGCGTACAAATACTAAATGTGAATCGTTTTTGATACTTTGTCTGTTATTGTTGTATTGTTTAGATTGTCAGCATGAAGGCCTTACGAAGGTAAATGAAGTTTATATAGTTTGACAGATGGATTTTTTTTTGAATTCTTGATAAATGGATATATATTTTTTGTTTTGATCTTTATGTAATAAAACTGTGTGCTATGCCATCAAATTAAGTCCAGATGTCGTGAAGGTGTTCCCCTAGATACAGTTTTCATTCATCCTTCAGTGATTGAAATGCTGGATTCCGCTGCAGAGGATGCTATTAAATGCAGATATTTGTATGTTTGTGCAACTAATGTATTACTTTTTGATTAAAATATATTTGATTAAATGTTAAATATAAACTTTATGTTGTTAGCAAATTTGTATCCATCAAGTTGTGTGATGGAATGAGTGGAAACTACTTAAATTTTTGTTTTTCTTAATTATACTTTCTCATATGCAACTTTTGATTAGACATTATTATCTTGTCAGTAAATCACTTTATTCAACCTTAAGTGCTAGAATCCAAAAGAAACATATGTTTAAACTTTAGCATTCGAGGTATCAAAAACCCTTTTAATAGATGTTTTGCCACTCCTTAGACTAATTAATATTATGTAAGAGCCTATTTGGAAAAATTTAGATTTTAAATCCCCAAATTCTTTAAATTGAAAGTTACTGAGATGACACACTTTTCGAGGAGAGTTTTCGATGTAAAAATCCTAAAAATTCTCAACAGTAACTTTCCTATAATCTTTCTCAAGTTTTTATGTTTTCCTTGATATTTTTAAAAATCCCTCCTTGATGAATAGTTCTTGCAGTTCTTCTGAACTCCCAACGCAGATTGGAAGATAACCATCAAAGGAAAATTGAGATCTGTTTTTTCTTAAAATATTTTAAACCCTAAACCCAAAATCCTGGTGATTGTCGTCGGAGGAGTGATAATGGTGAGTGTTCTTGGCGCCATGACATACTATGTGGTTAAGTCAAAGAGGACTCAGTTGATCAGGAAGCGGTAGAAGTCCTCGACGAGGAGTGGCTCCAACTCATGGTACCCATCTGATTTTTCTGACTCATAAGTCAATCCAATATATATATCAGACGAATTCTTGTTGTGAGTTCTTGTATAATGAATTTCTTCCTCACGTGAAGAAAAGAAAAATGCATGCATTTGCTCTCCCATTATCAAATGATTCAAATCTCAGCTTTTGTTCCCAAGTTTATCTATCAATTTTGAGCCTTTTGTTGGAAGAAGCTTTAAAAGTTTTTTGACGATGTTTCCACCTTTGTGGTTTTACCCGCTTTGTGGTCTTACCCATTTCGAGTGTATTCTATGTTTGGTCGAGTTGGGGATTGTGTACCCTCTTACTATAATTGATAGAAATTTTACCATATTTTCTCCATTGGTTGTGTTTACCATAATATCTCTACTAATTATGTATACCGTAATATTTTCGAGTCTACCCTAAGTTTGGTCGAGTTAGGGACTATGTACCCTCTTACTATAATTGGCAAAAATATTACCATAATTTCTCCACTGATTGTGCTTACCATAATTTTTCATTGGTTGTGCTTACCATAATTTCTCCATTGGTTGTGCTTACCATAATTTCTCCACTAATTGTGTATACTGTAATATTTTCGAGTCTACTGTAAGTTTGGTCGTGATAGGGACTGTGTACCCTCTTACTATCATTGCCAGAAATCTTAACATAATTTCTCCACTAATTGTGCATACCATAATTTCTCCACTGATTGTGCATACCATATTGTGCAAACCATAATTTCTCCATTGGTTGTGCTTACCATAATTTCTCCACTAATTGTGTATACCGTAATATTTTCACTGATTTTGCTTACCATAATTTGTCAACTGATTGTGTCCATAATTTCTCCTATGATTATGTAAATCAATTATTTCCTTGTATCACATTAGTTTCTATGTATATTGTTCTGTACCATTTGTATAAATAGGGCACCACACTGTACGTTCCTAACATAATTAATTAACAAAAAACGTTGGTGATCTGCTTCGTGTTGATATCCTCCAACAAGAAAATAAGGCTGTATTGTAATCATTAAGAGGCGGCCATTATTAGTGACAAAGAGATGGTAGATGGGATGCAAATATTGACGACAAAGAAATGGTAGACGGGGATGCTAATATTGACGACGAAGAAATGGTGGATGCTAATTTTGACGACGTAGAAGAAGAAATGGTAGGTGCTAATATTGACGACGAAAAGATAGTAGAACCTGGAACTTAAACATGAAACTGATGAAAATACAAGTTGGGAATCACAATGTTTAAGTTCCATGTACTACCATCTCTTCGTCATCAATATTAGCATCCACCATTTCTTCGTCTTCGTCGTCAATATTAGCATCCACCAATTCTTCCTCTTCGTTGTCAATATTAGCTTCCACCATTTCTTCGTCGTCAATATTAGCATCCACCATTTCTTCATCGTCAATATTGGCATCCCCGTCCACCATTTCTTTGTCGTCAATATAAGCATCCCAATCCACCATCACTTCATCACTAATAGTGGCCGCCTCTTCTTGATGATTACAATACAACCTCATCTTCTAGTTAGAGGATATCAACCCGAAGCAGATCACCAATGCTTTTTTGTTAATTAATTGTGTTAGGATCGTAGACTGTGGTGCCCTATTTATACAAATGATACAGAATAATATACATAGAAACTAATGTGATACAAGAAAATAATTGATTTACACAATTATAGGAGAAATTATGGACGCAATCACTAGACAAATTATGGTAAGCACAATATGTGAAAATATTACAATATACACAATTAGGGGAGAAATTATGGTAAGAACAACCAATGGAGAAATTATGGTATGCACAATCAATGGAGAAATTATGGTATGCAAAATCAGTGGAGAAATTATGGTAAGATATCTGCCAATTATAGTAAGAGGGCACACGACCCAAACTCGACCAGACTTAAAGTAGAGTCGAAAAATATTACGGTATAAAAAATAGTGGATAAATTATGGTAAGCACAACAAATGGAGAAATTATGGTAAGCACATCCAATGGAGAAATTATGGAAAGCACAATCAGCAGAGAAATTATGGTACTCAATTGCTTCTACGTTGTTGGTGAGTGTATGAAGAGTTTGCTAGCAACTAAGACTTTTTTCTGGTTTAGGAAAGTGTTGAATGATGGCTATCTAACTATGTTTGTGTTTTTGGTTTTAAAAAAAAAAACAAACTATGTTGGTGTTTTTATTTTTAATTATTTCTTAGCTATGTTGCTATGTTGTATTATTCTATTAATGTATGACTTGTTGCCCAAGCTTTGCAAACTTTACTTGTTCCCCAAGCATCCCTCTCATACAAATCTCTCTCACTTCCCTCTCCCTCATTCACGGCTTAACGTTCTTTTTTCACCTCATTGTCTCGTCTTTCATTCGACCTTTAAAACTGTCTGCATCACTTGTCTTCCTCTTATGTATTCTCTGCTTGGTTGGCCACATTCTCAAGATCCTAAATGTTCATTCTATTCAAAACTGTGTTTCAAACTTCAAATCGTGTTCTCGAGTTCGTGTTTTGACATTAATTTTTGTTGATCTTGTTGGCTTAATTTATGCGGGTTTTTTTGCACATGAGATCAAATTGATTTGGTTGTTAGAGTGATTTCATGTGTTTTTTGTTGTTCCAAAATTGGGTCTCTTAGGTCTCCTTGGATTGACACTTCATCGTATTGAAGGGGCGGAAAAGATGTAGTCCGGTGTTTTAAAAATCGATCATCAATTTTGATCCCTCGAATTCAATACAACCGTGAACATATTCATATTCATCGAAGACCATGACTCATTGATCAATGTTTTAGTTCTCCTCCTCACGATCTACATCACCAAATCATGGTCAGGTACTCACTATTTCTATGTGATTTTGGATCTGAACCGCAACAATGTTGAAGCTAAAATGTGTGATTTAGTTAATCTCTTTGAGTTTTAGGCGTTTGCTGAAGAGACAAGAGCTCAACGTGATGGTGTTACTAGCTCATAGCATTGGCCTAAAAGTACAACCGAAACTAGACGATCTACTGCAAGTAACTTCCTCTCCCCCTCTTTCCATTATTTTCTCAAGCTATGAATGATTTTTCTGTCAATCAACATCTTCGGATGCATATTTCTAAAATGTCAATCTGTATACTAGATGCACAAGACTACTTGTGAATAATTTACCACTCATAGGGGTTATTGATAGTATTTAGAGTCTTATTAATTTAATGTGTGTGCGTGTGTGTGTGTAAATATATATTATGTATGCTCTCCACAAAAAAAATGTAGCACAAAGCTGAATGTTTTTCTAATTGTCCACTATTTAGTGTTGCACCTCAATGGAACAACTTGTGAAGGTATAACTCCTAATTTGTCTCAACATTTGCAAGTTCTGTGAGAGGGCATGTGATGATATATATGGAGATTTTGCCCCTTGTTTGGGCAAATTAGAACTATGTTTTTTGAGTTGGAAGTCCTAAACTAAGGCATTCGTGGCCATGAAAGCGAAATGTGCAGGAATTGCCTTGGTATGCCCCTCCTTTTTTTGGTAACAGTAGACCCATTTCTTATGCTCTATTTAGGTGGTTGTTTGAAGGGAAGGTGTAAGATTCACTTTGTTGATGACTTGTGTGCCTTACTTTTGCTCAATTGGGTAAGCCAGTTTGTATGCAACATTTTCTTGTTAATGGTTGTGGCAGGGCATTTTTGCATCGTACCCATATTTTCATCAGTTCCAACAAACTTTATGGTTTTCTATATCAGAGCATTCAACTTATCCCTCTTGTAATAACTTTTATAATAACTAAAGTAGAGTACGTTTCAATCATCAAATTTGAATATATTTTTGATCCCATTAGCTAACGTAACATTTTTGTTTATTTTTATTTTTGGTATAGATTGCCCTTGAAAATGTTTTCAAGTATTGAAAGAACAATTGATTGTTTTGGTTGATTCGTGGCACTACATATTTTTTTTTGGTTTCCACATTGTTTCCATAAGTGACTCTTCTTCTATATGTATAATTTATCTCATAGAATATGCAAAGAGTTTTCCATACTTAGACAGCATTCATTTATGATGAGCAATTATCTATATATGGATTTTGTTTTTTTAGTTTTTCTTGGATTCAAGCTCATTTTTGGAGACTCCTATATACATAAGTTTCTTCTACGGAAGCTATGCAGTTGCTTTTTTCAAAATTAGTTTGGTCAGAACAACTTCAGCCTTAAGAATATAAATTCAGGTATCTCAATATTTGCTTATCAAATTGTTTACCTAATTCATTGGTATTTATTATTCAATTGTTGTTTGTATTTTTTGGCTTCAACTAATTAATAGTTGATTTTCATCACCATCATTGCATAAAAGAAGAGAGACGGTCTATGTATAATGCTCCGCCTCCGTACCATGCATGAAGAAACTTGGACAACATTTGAAGTTTTCATTGCTTAAACTTTGACAATATAGAAAACTTGTGGCCTATCAAAGAAGAAAATGACTCCACGCCACATCATTGATTGAAAAAATATAAAAATTGTTTTTTTCATGCTAGAAATAATGTTTTGTATATAGGTGTTGCGATGTTTCTTGGATAGATTTCTTATAGTGATGTCTTTACTCAAAGCCAACAAAAAGTTTTGTATGAATAGTATATGCACACAAGTGAAGCCTGATATGGGTGGTTAAAATCATGTTTGTTGCAATTGTGATATATGCACCAGTTCTCTGTTCTTGATTGTTTTTTTAGTAGAAAAAGGTTCATGAAATAGCTGTTCAGCAATTAGAAAAGGTTTAGTCGTAGGAATTTACTAAGGACTAAATTTTCATTGGTCTACATTTTAAGTTGCATTTACATTTATGGTAGATTAAATATTTTCTTTTACGATCAATTTTATTTGTTGGTGTTGCATCTTACTAAAGCATCTTTTTCTTTATCATATTTAACAATCGTAATATCAATTGTGTTGTTGAACCTAATAATTTTAGGTGCATTTGTTGGATGTTTACTGGAGGACAGTGTTGTCACAACTTATGTTGTTGAAAATTCCAATTCTATGGTAGTCGATCCATTGATACTTCAGATATTCTTATTGGTTGATTGCCTAGACCCCCTGCAGCCGCCACTCTCAATAAGGCACTTTCATATTTGTATTAGAAGTTATAGGATTGATATGATGGTTTTGACATGCATTTTTGTGATCCTTCAATTTCAGCGCAGCTGAAATTCTCAAGATGTACATTTGTTGTTATACATAATAGACACATTTACAAAAATATGAACTGTAATCTATCATGATCTATTTAACCTCATGACCAATATCAATTTTAAAAACAAATATTGCTAATTTTCTTTTCGCGTGCTTTGAAAATGCTTCAATGGTGCATGCATAGAGACGTACTTATACATGCTTCATTACATCCATCTGCACATGCCACTGCAACATTCTCACAAATGGACATAAAATAGATGTTATATGGTAGAGGAATGTGTTTTTTAAATTATGCTCGATTTCCTCTGTCTAAAGAATTTGTTATTTTATTCATCGTCAGTGCCCATTCTTTTTTTTTCACGAAACCAAGTTATATATTATTATTGATCAAAAACAGATCATTCTGTGGGTTTAGCGACATATAAGAGGTACGCTCCCGAAGAGCTCGTTTTGCAAGAGCATCTGGTCGGCAAATCATAGATCTAGAGATGTAACTAAAATTAATTCATAGATCTAGAGATGTAACTAAAATTTAGTTGGTCTCTATTTCTAAGTAGTACACACATATCATGGATTAAATAATCAATATTACAATTGATGGAAACTGTCAAATTTAATGCCTTGATCACTATCTTCGCAGCTGAATAAATCTCCAAAATTCTGGGGTAGTCACTACAATTCTGCAGTGGATACCAAACTGCGATGCACACCGCAGTTTCTACTGACGATGATAGTTGCGGCTGCATTTTAATTGATTGATTGATCTTTTTACCAATTCATTTTGGGATGGTGTAAGGTCTTGTTGTTGTTGTTGTTGTTATTGTGGTTTGATTTTGGTTTGTTGATATAATTCACAAAACATTGGATCTGCAATCATCTTAGCCAAGTATAGTTTCCAAACCAAAAGCACTCGATTCAAGACAATGGAAGCCTTGTCCTTTAAGTAGTGATGATGAGGACAAGTTATGAGAATTAATTATGTATTCTCCAACAACACTCCAACATCGCGTCCAAAGAACGGAACTTAAAAATCATGAATTCTTGAAGTTGAGGAATGTTGCCATGTTCAGTATATAATGATGGTAAGTCTTGGAACGATACCATACTCTCCTATTTCTGCCAACTCCCTTGCCATCTCCCAATGCATTACCCAATACTTGCAGGCCATTATTTCTACAAAGCTAGCTAGCTTAATTCGACTTTGTATATCATGGAATTGATTGTTTGACATCTACTTGTTATAGTAAGTGCTTAGTAAGAGTCGGTCCAAAGATATTTTTTTCTTTTTTTTTTTGAGCGAAACTTATATACATAGTTGACTTGTGGCGACAGTAATGCCAAGAATGCGACCTGTTAAAACAATTTTTTGCAAGTTAAGAAAAGAGGTGATTTTGAAAATTTCTCTTCCTAGTAGGACATTTTAGGGATTCTGTAATATAGTAAAGGAAAACAACAAAGAACGCCACAATTTTAGCAATGATTTATGCAAGTATAGACCAAATGTTTCCATTGATTAGTAACCAACCCATTCGCTATTATAGTCGTTTCCTTTAAACGACACAATCCTTTGGCTTTGACGAAACCACGATTTTAGCAATTTTTTTTAAATTGAAATATATTATCTTTTTATAATCATCTCCCACTATCATCTCTCTCTCACTCTGTCTCTCTATCTTGGAGTAGATATAGTAATGCTTCCCAAATTTTTTTCTTCGATAGGGAGCTTATTCCTAAAGAATTTGGTAACACTGCCTTGCCACACTGCCTTACAATGCATTGTAGGTCCTTGAGCAGCACCTTAGGAGCATTGTAGGTCCCTTTTCATCTCTATTTTATACTATTTGCACTTTGCAGTGCAGCTCAAGAACTTATGAAGATGAATTGTTGAGTTTTTATTGGAACTAGTTCTAGGAGAAAGTGAGATTGAAGGGAGGGTAATTGTAAACTCTTGCATATGTTGCTCGTGTGACTGCTATGGTTCGTGGAGTGACAAGGGATTTAACTGTTTTGATGAATTTTTCATTAGTTTGGAGCTCATTGCAGCATCAGTTACAAGAGAACAATGGAGTTTGAGGGCTCATTTGCCATTCTTTGTTTAATGGGCTAGTGAAGGTGTGTGAGATTCTTGGTTCAATTCGTGTTGGAGTTCATTAGACTCCAATAGTAAGTTGCCATTTACATCATCTTGTCATATAACTTGTTAAATCAGCGGTGTTACTTACTTCTTGTGTTCTCTAATGGTTTTGGTTTTACAATTGAATGTATTAGGTGTTTGCGAATTGTCAAAGAGATAGTGTGGATTCTTTCTTTTCACAGGTTTGGAGTTCACTCCACCTCGATTCTATCATGTTATTATTCGTCTTTGTTTTGTTTGTAGAGGTAGGATGTATCTATCAACAACATACTGTTGTTAGGAATATGACTTTTATACATATTCCTTGTTTGTATTTGTGCGGTTACTCTTTTATCTATTTTATTATTTTCTCTTGGTGACTACATGGAATACACTTTGAGGTCGATTTTGCATGAGTTTTGCAGAATTAATTTTTCTAGCAGGTAGAACTATCAGCAATCTCCATTAGCAAGCTTTGTGTCTTAAGCTCCTAACCACGTGATTGACTATGTTTGCCAGTAGCACATTTTCCTTTAAGAGTGAAAACTTCCAGTGCTTACTTATCTTTGTATGCCAAAATTATTTTGCATTACAAAATACTTACATTGCTTATGAAGCTCTTCACAAACTTGGCATTCCCCAGACTAAACGGTGCTTACAAATACTAAATGTCCATCCTTTTCGTTACTTTCTCTGTTATTGTTGTATTGTTTAGATTGTCAGCACGAAGGCCTTACAAAATTAAATGAAGTTTATATAGTTTGATAGATGGATTTTTTTTTGAATTCTTTATAAGTGGATTTATGTTTTTGTTTTGATCTTTATGCAATAAAAATGTGTGCTATGCCATCATATTAAGTCCAGATGTCCTGAAGGTGTTCCCCTAGACACAGTTTTAATTCATCCTTTAGTGATTGACATGCTGGATTCTGCTGCAGAGGATACTATTAAATGCAGACATTTGTATGTTTGTGCAACAATTGTATTACTTTTTGATTAAAATATATTTGAACAAATGTGAAATATAAACTTTATGTTGTTAGGAAATTTGTTTCCATCAAGTTGTGTGATTGAATGAGTGGAAACTACTTAAAGTTTTGTTTTTCTTAATTATAGTTTCTGATCTGCAACTTTTGATCAGACATTATTATCCTGTCAGTAAATCATTTTATTCAACCCTAAGTGCAAGAATCCTAAAGAAACATATGTTTAAACTTTAGCATTATAAGTATCATAAAACGTTTCAATAGATGTTTTGCCACTCCTTAGACTAATTAATATTGTGTAAGAGCCTATTTGGAAAAATTTAGATTTTAAATCCCAAAATTGTTTAAATTGAAAAGTTAATGTGATGACACACTTTTCGAGGAGAGTTTTGGATGTAAAAATCCTCAAAATTCTCAATATTAACCTTCCTATAATCTTTCTCAAGTTTTTATGTTTTTCTCATTTCTCATATTTTCCTTGATTTTTTTTAAAATCCCTCCTTGGACGAATTGCTCTTGCAATTCTTCTGAACTCCCAACGCAGATTGGAAGATAACCATCAAAGGAAAATTAAGATCAGTTTTTTCTTAAAATATTTTTAACCCTAAACCCTAAATCCTGGTGACATTCGTCGGAGGAGTGATAATGGCCAGTGTTCTTGGCGCCATGACATACAATGTAGTTAATTCAAAGAGGACTCGGTTGATCAGGAAGCGGCAGAAGTCCTCAAAGGAGGAGTGGCTCCAACTCATGGTACCCATATGATTTTCAGACTCAGAAGTCAATCAAATATATGCCATTTGAAGCGATGAGAGATTAGGTCTCACTTGAACATGGGGCAGTTTTATCTTTTTAGTCTCTCTAATCCTGCCTAAATAAGGCTACAGAAGAAACAAGTTCTGTATTGTGAATGTATGTATGTCGTTATCACTATCACCAGTATTATATGTATCAGATGAAATCTTATTGTGAGTTCTTGTATCATGAATTTCTTCCACAGGTGAAAAAAAGCGAAATGCATGCCTTTACTCTCCTATCAATTTTGAGCCTTTTGTTGGAAGAACCTTTAAAAGTTTTTGGATGATGTTGCCAAATTTGTGGTTTTACTCGCTTTGTGGTCTTACCCATTTCGAATCTACTCTAAGTCTGGTCGAGTTAGGGACAGCGTACCCTCTTACTATCATTGACATAAATTTTACCATAATTTCTCCATTGATTGTGCTTACCATAATTCCTTCATTGGTTCTGCTTACCACAATTTCTCCACTAAATGTGTATACGGTAATATTTTCTAGTCAACTCTAAGTCTGGTAGAGTTAGGGACTGTGTACCCTCTTCCTATAATTGGCAGAAATCTTACCATACTTTCTCCATTGGTTGTGCTTAACATAATTTCTCCATTGGTTGTGCTTACCATAATTTCTCCACTAAATGCGTATACCGTAATATTTTTGAGTCTACTCTATGTCCGGTCGAGTTAGGGACTGTGTACCCTCTTACTATCATTGGCAGAAATCTTACCGTAATTTCTCAACTGATTGTTCATACCATAATTTCTCCTCTGATTGTGCATACCATAATTTCTCCATTGGTTGTGCTTACCATAATTTGTCCACTAATTGTGTTTACCGTAATATTTTCACTGATTGTACTTACCATAATTAATGTACTGATTATGTCCATAATTTCTCCTATGATTGTATAAATCAATTATTTCCTTGTATCACATTAGTTACTATGTATATTGTTCTGTACCATTTGTATAAATAGGGCACCACACTATACGTTCCTAACAAAATTAATTAACAAAAAAACATTGGTAATCTGCTTCGTGTTGATATCCTCCAACAAGAAAATGAGGCTATATTTTAATCATGAAGAAGAGGCATCCAGTATTAGTGACGAAGAGATGGAAGATGGGGATGCTAATATTGATAACGAAGAAATGGTAGAAGGGGATGCTAATATTGACGACGAAGAAATGGTGGATGCTAATATGGACAACTAATAAATACTAATAGATGGTAGAACATGGAACTTAAACATGAAATTGATAAAAATACAAGTTGGGAATCACAATGTTTAAGTTTCATGTTCTACCATCTCTTCGACATCAATATTAGCATCCACCATTTCGTCGTCTTCGTCATCAATATTAGCATCCACCATTTCTTCGTCGTCAATATTAGCATCCCCGTCCACCATTTCTTCGTCGTTAATATTAGCATCCCTATCTACCATTTCTTCGTCACTAATACTGGCCGCCTCTTCTTCATGATTACAATACAGCCTCATCTTCTAGTTAGAGGATATCAACACGAAGCAAATCATTAATGCTTTTTTGTTAATTAATTGTGTTAAGAACGTACAGTGTAGTGTCGTATTTATACAAATGGTACAGAACAATATACAAAGAAACTAATGTGATACAAAGAAATAATTGATTTAGACAATCATAGGAGAAATTATGGACACAATCAGTAGACAAATTATGGTAAGCACAATCAGTGAAAATATTACGATATACACAATTAGGGGAAAAATTATGGTAAGCACAACCAGTGGAGAAATTATGTTATGCACAATCATTGGAGAAATTATGGTAAGATTTCTGCCAATTATAGTACGAGGGTACACAGTCCCAAACTCGACCAGACTTATAGTAGACACGAAAATATTACGGTATACACATTTAATGGAGAAATTATGGTAAGCACAACCAATGGAGAAATTATGGTAAGCACAACTAATGGAGAAATTATGGAAAGCACAATCGGTGGAGAAATTATGGTACTCAATTGCTTCTACATTGTTGGTGTGTGTATGAAGAGTTTGGTAGCAACTGAGACTTCTTTCCTAGTTTAAGAAAGTGTTGAATGATGGCTATCTAACTATGTTGGTATTTTTGGTTTAAAAAAAAACAAACTATGTTGGTGTTTTTATTTTTAATTATTTCTCAGCTATGTTGCTATGTCGTATTAATGTATTAATGTATGACTTGTTGTCCAAGCTTTGCAAACTTTACTTATTGCCCAATCATCCCTCTCTCACAAATCTGTCTCGCCTTCCCTCTCCCTCGTTCATGGCTTCAAGTTCTTTTTTCACCTCATCGTCACGTCTTTTATTCGACCTTTGAAATTGTCTGCATCACTTGTTTTCCTCTTATCTGTTCTCTGTTTCGTTGGCCTCACATTCTCAAGATCCCAAATGTTCATTCTATTCAAAACTGAGTTTCAAACTTCAAATTGCGTTCTCGAGTTCGTGTTTTGACAATAATTTTTGTTGATTTTGTTTGCTTAATTTATGCGGTTTTATTTCACATGAGATCAGATTGATTCGGTTGTGAGAATGATTTCATGTGTTTTGTGTTGTTCCCAAATTGGGTCTCTTAGGTCTCATTGGATTAACACTTCATTGTATTGAAAGGGCGGAGGAGATGTAGTTCAGTGTTTTAAAAATCGATCATCAACTCTGATCCCTCGAATTCAATACACCCATGAACATATTTAGATTCATCGGAGACCATGACTCATTGATCAATGTTTTGGTTCTCCTCCTCAAGATCTACATCACCAAATCATGGTCAGGTACTCTCTATTTCTATGTGATTTTGGATCTTAACCGCAACAATGTTGAAGCTAAATGTGTGATTTTGTTAATCTCTTTGAGTTTTAGGGGTTTCGGTGAAGAGACAAGAGCTCGACGAGATGGTGTTACTGGCTCAGTACTTGGATCTTTGTGCGGGTCATTGAGCCATCTCTCATGGCATTGGCATAAAAGTACAACCGAAACAAGACGATCTGCTGCAAGTAACTTCCTCTCACCCTCTCTCCATTATTTTCTCAAGCTATGGATGATTTTTCTTTCAATCAACCTCTTCGGATGCATATTTCTAAACTGACAATCTGTATACTAGATGCACAAGATTACTTGTGAATAATTTACCACTCAGAGGGGTTGTTGATAGTTTTTAGAGTCTTATTGATTTAATGTGTGTGCGTGTGTGTGTGTATATATATATTATGTATGCTCTCCACAAAAAAAATGTAGCAAAAAGCTGAATGTTTTTCTAATTGCCCACTATTTAATGTTTTACCTCAATGGAACAACTTGTGAAGGTATAACTCCTAATTTGTCTCGACATTTGGAAGTTTTGTGAGAGGGCATGTGAAGATATATATGGAGATTTTGCCCCTTGTTTGGGCAAATTAGAACTATGTTTTTTAAGTTGGAAGTTCAAAACTAAGGCATTCGTGGCCATGAAAGTTAAATGTGCAGGAATTGCCTTGGTATGCCCCTCCCTTTTTTGGTAATAGTAAACCCATTTTTTATGCTCCATTTAGGTGGTTGTTTGAAGGGAAGGTGTATGATCCACTTTGCTGATGACTTGTACCGTTACATGTGTCATACTTTTACTCAATTGGATAAGCCAGTTTATATGAAACATTTGCTTGTTAATGGTTTTGGCAGGGAATTTTTGCATCGTACCCATATTTTCAGCAGTTCCAACAAACTTTATGGCTCTTTATATCAGAGCATGCAGCTTATCCCTCTTATAATAACTTTTATAATAACTAAAGTAGAGTATGCTTCAATCATCAAATTTGAATATATTTTTGTGATCCCGTTAGCTAACGTAACATTTTTGTTTATTTTTATTTTTGGTATAAATTGCCCTTGAAAATGTTTTCAAGTATTGAAAGAACAATTGATTGTTTGGGTTGATTGGTGGCACCACATTTTTTTTTTTGGTTTCCTCATTGTTTCATTAAGTGACTCTTCTTCTATTTGTATAATTTTATCTCATAGAATATGCAAAGAGTTCTCCATACTTAGATAGCATTCTTTTATGATGAGCAATTATCTATATATGGATTTTGTTTTTGTAGTTTGACATGGATTCAAGCACATTGTTGGAGACTCCTATATACATACTTCCCTTCTACAGAAGCTATGCAGTTGTTTTTTACAAAATTAGTTTGGTCAAAACAACATCAACCTTAATAGTATAAATTCAGGTATCTCATTATTTGCTTATCAAGTTGTTTACCAAATTCACTAGTATTTATTATTCAATTGTTGTTTGTATTTGTGGCTTCAACTAATTAATAGTTGATTTTCATCACCATCATTGCATAAAAGAAGAGAGACGGTCTAGGTATAATGCTCCGCCTCCGCACCATGCATGAAGAAACTTGGACAACATTTGAAGTTTTCATAGCTTAAACTTTGACAATATAGAAACTTGTGGCCTATCAAAGAAGAAAATGACTCCACGCCACATCATTGATTGAAAAAAGATAAAAATTGTTTTTTTGAAGCTAGAAATAATGTTTTGTATATAGGTGGTGCGATGTTTCTTGGATAAATTTCTTATAGTGATGTCTTTACTCAAAGCCAAAAAAAAGTTTTCAACAAATGGTATATGCACACAAGTGAAGCGTGATATGAGTGATTAAAATCATGTTTGTTTCAATTGTGATATATGCACCAGGTCTATGTTCTTGATTGTTTTTTTAGTAGAAAAATGTTCATGAAATCGTTGTTCAGCAATTAGAAAAGGTTTAGTCATAGGAATTTACTAAGGACTAAATTTTCATTGGTCTGAAGTTTATGTTGCATTTACATTTATGGTGTATTAAATATTTTCTTTTACGATCAATTGTATTTGTTGGTGTTGTATCTTACTAAACCATTTTTTTCTTTATCATATTTAACAATCGTAATATCAATTGTGTTATTGAACCTTATAATTTCAGGTGCATTTTTTGGATGTTTACAGGAGGACAGTGTTGCCACAACTTGTGCTGTTGAAAATCCCAATTCTATGGTAGTCAATCCATTGATACTTCAAATATTCTTATTGGTTGATTGCCTCTGCAGCCGCCACTCTCAATAAGACACTTTCAGATTTGTATTAGAAGTTATAGGATTGATATGATGGTTGTAACTTGCATTTTTGTATCCTTCAATTTCAGTGCAACTGAAATTCTCAAGATGTACATTAGTTGTTATACATAATAGACACATTTTACCTAAATATGAACTGTAATCTATCATGATCTATTTGACCTCATAACCAATATCAATTTTAAAAACAAATATTGCTAGTTTTCTTTTTACGTGCTTTGAAAATGCTTCAATGGTGCATGCATAGAGACGTACTTATACATGCTTCGTTATAACCAACAGCACATGGGACTACAACATTCCCAAACATGAACATAAAATAGATGTTATATGGTAGAGGAATGTGTTTTTTTAATTATGCTCGATTTCCTCTGTCTAAAGAATTAATTATTTTATTCATCGTCAGTGCCCATTCTTTTTTTTTCACGAAACCAAGTTATATATTATCATTGATAAAAAAACATATCATTCTATGTGTTTAACCACAAACAAGAGGTACGCTCCCAAAGAGCTCGTTTTGCAAGAGCATCTGCTCAGCAATTCATAGATCTAGAGATGTAACTAAAATTAAGTGGGTCTCTATTTTTAAGAAGTACACGTATATCATGGATAAAAGGATCAATATTACAATCGATGGAAACTGTCGAATTTAATGCCTTGATCACTATCTTCGCAACTGAATAAATCTTCAAAACTTTGGGTAGTCACTACAATTTTGCAGTGCATATCAAACATCGATGCACTCCTCGGCTTCTACCGACGATGACAGTTGCGGCTGCATTTTAATTGATTGATTGATCTTTTTACCGATTCAATTTTGGGATGGTGTAGGTTGTTGTTGTTGTTGTTGTGGTTTGATTTTGGTTTGTTAATATAGTTCGCAAAACAATGGATCTATAATCATCTTTGCTAACTATTGTTTCTAAACTGGAAGCACACGATTCAAGACAATGGAAGCGTTGTCCTTCAAGTAGTGATTATGAGGGCAAGTTTTGAGAATTAACTCTGTATTCTCCAACATCACTCCAACATCGCGCCTACAGAACAGAACATAAAAAGCACGATTTTTGAAGTTGAGGAACGTTTCCATGTTCAGTATATAATGATGGTAAGTCTGGGAATGATACCATGTTCTCCTATTGATGCCAACTCCCATGCCATCTCCCAATGCATTACCCAATACTTGGAGGCCAATATTTCTACAAAGCTAGCCAGCTTAATTCGGCTTTGTATATCATGGAAATGATTGTTTGACATCTACTTGTTATGGTAAGTGCTTAGTAAGAGTCGGTCCAAAGATTTTTTTATTTTTTTTAAGCGAAACTTAAATACACAGTTGACTTGGGGCGACTGTAATTCCAAGAATGCCATCTGTTAAAACACTTTTTTGCAAGTTATGAAATAAGGTGATTTTGAAAATTTCTCTTCCTAGTAGGACATTTTGGGGATTCTGTAATATATTAAAGGAAAACAACAAAAGAACGCCACAATTTTAGCAATGATTTATGTACGTATAGACCAAATGTTTCCCTTGATTAGTCACCAACCCATAAGCTATTATAGTCGTTTCCTTTAAACGACACAATCCTTTTGCTTTGACGAAGCCACGATTTTAACAATTTTTTTAAAATTCAAATATATACTCTTTTTACAATCATCACCCACCTGTCTTCTCTCTCTCACTCTGTCTCTCTATCTTTGGCTAGATATAGTAATGCTTCCCAAATTTTTTTTCTTCGATAGGGAGCTTATTCCTAAAGAATTTGGTAACACTGCGTTGCCACACTGCCTTGCAATGCATTGTAGGTCCTTGAACCGCACCTTGGGAGCATTGTAGGTCCTTTTTCATCTCTATTTTATACTGTTTGCACTTTGCATTGCAGCTCGAGAACGTATGAAGATTAATTGTTGAGTTTTTATTAGAACTAGTTCTAGGTGAATGTGAGATTGAAGGGAGGGTAATTGTAAACTCTTGCATATGTTGCTTGAGTGACTGCTTTGGTTCGTGGAGTGACAAGGGCTTTTATCTGTTCTGATGAATTTTTCATTAGTTTGGAGCTCATTGCAGCATCTGTTACAAGAGAACAATGGAGCTTGAGGGCTCATTTGGCATTCTTTGTTTAATGGGCTAGTGAAGGTGTGTGAGATTCTTGGTTCAATTCGTGTTGGAGTTCATTGGACTCCAATAGTAAGTTTCCATTTACATCGTCTAGTCATATAACTTGTTAAATCAGCGGTGTTACTTATTTGTTGTGTTCTCTAATGGTTTTGGTTTTACAATTGAATGCATTAGGTGTTTGCCAATTGTTAAAGAGATAGGGTGGATTCTTTCTTCTCACAGGTTTGGAGTTCACTCCACCTCAATTCTATCATGTTATTATTCGTCTTTGTTTTGTTTATAGAAGTAGGATGTATCTATCAACAACATACCATTGTTAGGAATATGACTTTTATACATATTCCTTTTTTGTATTTGTGCGGTTACTCTTTTATCTGTTTTATTGTTTTCCCTCGGTGACTACATGGAACACACTTTGAGGTCGATTTTGCATGGGTTTTGAGGATTAGTTTTTCTAATAGGTAGAAGTATCAGCAATCTCCATTAGCAATCTTTGTGTCTTTTGCTCCTAACCATGTGATTGACTATATTTGCCGGTACCACATTTTCTTTTAAGGGTGAAAACTCCCAGTGCTTACTTATCTCTGTATGCCAAAATTATTTTGCATTAAAGAATACTTACATTGCCTATGAAGCTCTTCACAAAGATGGCATTCCCTAGCCTAAATAGTGCTTAGAAATACTAAATGTGCATCCTTTTTGTTACTTTGTCTGTTATTGTAGTATTGTTTAGATTGTCAGCACGACGGCCTTACGAGGTAAATGAAGTATATATAGTTTGACAGATGGATTTTTTTTGGAATTACTGATAAATGGATTTACGTTTTTTTGTTCTGATCTTTATGCAATAAAATAGTGTGCTATGCCATTAAATTAAGTCACGATGTCCTGAAGGTGTTCCCCTAGACATAGTTTTCATACATCCTTCAGTGATTGACATGCTGGATTCTGCTGCAGAGGATACTTTTAAATGTAGACTTTTGTATGTTTATGCAACTATTGCATTACTTTTTGATTAAAATATATTTGAACAAATGTTAAATATAAACTGTATGTTGTTAGGAAATTTGTTTCGATCAAGTTGTGTGATGGAATGAGTGGAAACTACTTTAATTTTTGTTTTTCTTAATTTTAGTTTCTCATATGCAACTTTTGATTAGACAATATTATCCTGTCACTAAATCACTTTATTCAACCTTAAGAGCTAGAATCCTAAAGAAACATATGTTTAAACTAAAGCATTCTAAGTATCATAAACCCTTTCAATAGATGTTTTGCCACTCCTTAGACTAGTTAATATTGTGTAGGAGCCTATTTGGAAAAATTTAGATGTTAAATCCTAAAATTGTTTAAATTGAAAAGTTACTGCGATGACACACTTTTTGAGAGTTTTTGATGTATAAATCCTCAAAATTCTCAACATTAACTTTCCTATAATCTTTCTCAAGTTTTTATATTTTTCTAATTTCACATATTTTCCTTGATTTTTTTTTAAAATCCCTTCATGCACGAATTGCTCTTGCAGTTCTTCTGAACTCCCAACGCAGATTGGAAGATAACCATCAAAGGAAAAATGAGATCTATTTTTTCTTAAAATATTTGTAACCCTAAACCCTAAATCATGGTGACAGTCGTCGGAGGAGTGATAATGGCAAGTGTTCTTGGCACCATGACATGCTATGTAGTTAAGTCAAAGAGGACACGGTTGATTAGGAAGCGGTAGAAGTCCTCGAGGAGGAGTTGCTCCAACTCATGGTACCCATCTGATTTTTCAGACTCAGAAGTCAATCCAATATATGCCATTTGAAGCGATTAGAGATTAGGTCTCACTTGAGCTTGGGCAGTTTTATCTTTTTAGTCTCTCTAATATTGCCTAATTAAGGCTGCAGAAGAAACAACTTCTGTATTGTGATTGTATGTATGTCGTTATCACCGTCACCAGTGTTATATTTATCAGATGAATTCTTGTTCTGAGTTCTTGTATCATGAATTTCTTCCTCAGGTGAAGAAAAGCAAAATGCATGCATTTGCCCTCCCATTATCAAATGATTCGAATCTCGGTTTTTTACCCAAGTTTATCCTATCAAATTTGAGTCTTTTGTTGGAAGAAGCTTTAAAAGTTTTTGGACGATGTTGCCACCTTTGTGGTTTTACTCGCTTTGTTGTCTTACCCATTTTGAGTCTACTCTAAGTCTGGTCGAGTTAGGGACAGTGTACCCTCTTTCGATAATTGACAGAAATTTTACCATAATTTCTCCACTAATAGTGCTTACCATAATTTATCCATTGGTTTAGCTTACCATAATTTCTCCACTAATTGTGTATACTGTAATATTTTCGAGTCTACTCTAAGTTTGGTCGACTTCGGGACTGTGTACCCTCTTACTGTAATTGGCAGAAATCTTACCATAATTTCTCCATTGGTTGTGCTACCATAATTTCTCCATTGGTTGTGCTTACCGTAATTTCTCCACTAATTGTGTATATCGTAATATTTAATAGTCTACTCTAAGTCTGGTCGAGTTAGGAACTATGTACCTTCTTACTATCATTGGCAGAAAACTTACCAAAATTTCTCCACTGATTGTGCATACCTTAATTTCTCCACTGATTGTGCATATCATAATTTCTCCATTGGTTGTGCTTACCATAATTTCTCCACTAATTTTGTATACCATAATATTTTCACTGATTGTGCTTACCATAATTTGTCTATTGATTGTGTCCATAATTTATCCTATGATTGTGTAAATCAATTATTTCCTTGTATCACATTAGTTTCTTTGTATATTGTTCTGTACCATTTGTATAAATAGGGCACCACACTGTAGGTTCCTAACACAATTAATTAACAAAAAAGCATTGGTGATCTGCTTCGTGTTGATATCCTCCAACAAGAAAATGAGGCTGTATTGTAATCATGAAGAAGATACGGCCAGTATTAGTGACGAAGAGATGGTAGATGGGGATGCTAATATTAACGACGAAGAAATGGTAGAAGGAGATGCCAATATTGACGACGACGAAATGGTGGATACTAATATTGACGATGAAGACGAACGAATGGTAGATGCTAATATTGACGACTAAGAGATTGTAGAACATGGAACTTAAACATGAAACTGATAAAAATACAAGTTAGGAATCACAATGTTTAAGTTCCATGTTCTACCATCTCTTTCATCGTCAATATTAGCATCCACCATTTCTTCGTCGTCAATATTAGCAGCTCCGTCCATCATTTATGCGTCGTCAATATTAGCATCCCCATCTACCATCTCTTTGTCACTAATACTAGCCGCCTCTTCTTCATGATTACAGTACAACCTCATCTTCTAGTTAGAGGATATCAACACGAAGCAGATCACCAATGCTATTTTGTTAATTAATAGTGTTCGGAATGTACAGTATGGTGCCCTATTTATACAAATGGTATAGAACAATATACAAAGAAACTAATGTGATACAAGTAAATAATTGATTTACACAATCACAGGAGAAATTATGGACACAATCAGTAGACAAATTATGGTAAGCACAATTAGTGAAAATATTACGATATACACAATTAGGCGAGAAATTATGGTATGCACAATCAGTGGAGAAATTATGGTTAGAATTCTACTAATTATAGTAAGAGGGTACACAGTCCCAAACTCGACCAGACTTAGAGTAGACTCAAAAATATTACGGTATACACAATTAGTTGAGAAATTATGGTAAGCACAACCAAATGAGAAATTATGGAAAGCACAATCAGTGGAGAAATTATGGTACTCAATTGCTTCTACGATGTTGGTTAGTGTATGAAGAGTTTGGTAGCAACTGAGACTTCTTTCCGAGTTGAAGAAAGTGTTGAATGATGGCTATCTAACTATGTCGGTGTTTTTGGTTTGAAAAAAAAACTATGTTGGTATTTTTATTTTTAATTATTTCTTAGCTATGGTTGTATGTTTTATTAAAGTATTAATGTATGACTTGTTGCCCAAGCTTTGCAAACTATACTTGTTGCCCAAGCGTCCCTCTCTCACAAATCTCTCTCGCCTTCCCTCTCCCTCGTTTACGACTTCACGTTCTTTTTTCACCTCATTGTCTCGTCTTTCATTCGACCTTTAAAATTGTCTGCATCACTTGTCTTCCTCTTATGTATTCTCTGCTTCGTTGGCCTCACATTCTCAAGATCCCAAATATTCATTCTATTCAAAACTGAGTTTCAAACTTCAAACCGTGTTCTCGAGTTCGTGTTTTGACATTAATTTTTGTTGATTTTGTTGGCTTAATTTATGTGGGTTTTTTTGCACATGAGATCAAATTGATTTGGTTGTGAGAGTGATTTCATGTGTTTTGTGTTGTTCCCAAATTGGGTCTCTTAGGTCTCATTGGATTAACACTTCATCGTATTGAAGGGGCGAAGGAGATGTAGTTCAGTGTTTTAAAAATTGATCATCAATTCTGATCACTCGAATTCAATACAGCCATGAATATATTCAGATTCATCGGAGACCATGACTCATTGATCAATGTTTAGGTTTTCCTCCTCAAGATCTACATCACCAAATCATGGTCAGGTACTCTCTATTTCTATGAGATTTTGGATCTGAACCGCAACAATGTTGAAGCAAAAATGTGTGATTTGGTTAATCTCTTTGAGTTTTAGGGGTTTCGTCGAAAACACAAGAGCTCTACGCGATGGTGTTACTGGCTCAGTAGTTGGATCTTTGTGGGCTCATCGAGCCATCTCTAATGGCATTGGCCTAAAAGTACAACCGAAACAAGACGATTTGCTGCAAGTTACTTCCTCTCTACCTCTTTCAACTATTTTCTTAAGCTATGCTTGATTTTTCTTTCAATCAACATCTTCGAATGCATATTTTTAAACTGCCAATCAGTATACTAGATGCTCAAGATTACTTGTGAATAATTTACCACTCAGAGGGGTTATTGATAGTTTTTAGAGTCTTATTAATTTAATGTGTGTGCGTGTGTGTGTGCATATATATTATGTATGCTCTCCAGTAAAAAAATTGTAGCAGAAAGCTAAATGTTTTTCTAATTGTCCACTATTTAGTGTTTCACCTTAAAGGAACAACTTGTGAAGGTATAACTCCTAATTTGTCTCGACATTTGGAAGTTCTGTGAGAGGGCATGTGATGATATATATGGAGATTTTGCCCCTTGTTTGGGCAAATTAGAACTATGTTTTTTGAGTAGGAAGTCCCAAACTAAGGCATTCGTGGTCATGAAAGCGAAATGTGCAAGAATTTCCTTGGTATGCTCCTCCGTTTTTTGGTAACAGTAAACACATTTTTTATGCTCCATTTAGGTGGTTATTTGAAGGGAAGGTGTAAGATCCACTTTGCTGATGACTTGTACCATTACATGTGTCATACTTTTGCTCAATTGGGTAAGCCAGTTTGTATGCAACATTTGTTTGTCAATGGTTGTGGCAGGGCATTTTTGCATCGTACCCATATTTTCAACAGTTCCAACAAACTTTATGGCTCTCTATATCAGAGCATGCAGCTTATCCCTCTTATAATACCTTTTATAATGACTAAAGTAGAGTATGTTTCAATCATCAAATTTGAATATATTTTTGTGATCCCATTAGCTAACGTAATATTTTTGTTTATTTTATTTTTGGTATAGATTGCCCTTGAAAATGGTTTCAAGTATTGAAAGAACAATTGATTGTTTCGGTTGATTGGTGGAACCACATATTTTTTTATTGGTTTCCTCATTGCTTACATAAGTGACTCTTCTTCTATATGTATAATTTATCTCATAGAATATGCAAAGAGTTCTCCATACTTAGATAGCATTCTCTTATGATGAGCAATTATCTATATATGGATTTTGTTTTTGTAGTTTGACATGGATTCAAGCACGCTGTTGGAGACTCCTATATACATACATTTCTTCTACGAAGCTATGCAGTTGTTTCTTACAAAATTAGTTTGGTCAAAACAACTTCAGCCTTAAGAATATAAATTCAGGTATCTCATTATTTGCTTATCAAGTTGTTTACCAAATTCACTGGTATTTATTATTCAATTATTGTTTGTATTTGTGGCTTCAACTAATTAATATTTGATTTTCATCACCAACATTGCATAAAAGAGGATAGACGGTCTAGGTATAATGCTCCGCCTCCGCACCATGCATGAAGAATCTTTAACAACATTTGAAGTTTTCATAGCTTAAACTTTGACAATATAGAAAACTCGTGGCCTATCAAAAAAGAAAATGACTCCACGCCACATCATTGATTGAGAAAAGATAAAAATTATTTTTTTGAAGCTATAAATAATGTTTTGTATATAGTTGGTGCGATGTTTCTTGGATAGATTTCTTATAGTGATGTCTTTACTCAAAGCCGACAAAAAGTTTTCAATGAATGGTATATGCACACAAGTGAAGCCTGATATGGGTGATTAAAATCATGTTTGTTGCAATTGTGATATATGCACCGGTTCTTTGTTTTTTATTGTTTTTTTAGTAGAAAAAGGTTCATGAAATAGTTGTTCAACAATTAAAAAAGGTTTTGTCGTAGGAATTTACTAAGGACTAAATTTTCATTGGTCTGAAGTTTAAGTTCCATTTACATTTATGGTATATTAAATATTTTCTTTTATCGATCAATTGTATTTGTTGGTGTTGCATCTTACTAAACCATCTTTTTCTTTATCATATTTAACAATCGTAATATCAATTGTGTTATTGAACCTTAGAATTTTAGGTGCATTTTTTGGATTTTTACTGGAAGACAGTGTTGTCACAACTTGTGCTGTTGAAAATCCCAATTCTATGGTAGTCAATCCATTGATACTTCAGATATTCTTATTGGTTGATTGCTAGACCCCCTGTAGCCGCCACTCTCAATAAGACACTTTCAGATTTGTATTAGAAGTTACAGGATTGATATGATGGTTTTTACATGCATTTTTGTGATCCTTCAATTTCAGTGACTGAAATTCTCAAGATGTACATTTGTTGTTATACATTGACACATTTACTGAAATATTAACTTTAATCTATCATGATCTATTTAACCTCATAACCAATATCAAATTTAAAAACAAATATTGCTAATTTTCTTTTCACGTGCTTTGAAAATGCTTCAACGGTGCATGTATAGAGAGGTACTTATGCATGCTTCATTATATCCATCTGCACATGGGACTACAACATTCTCACAAATGACCATAAAATAGATGTTATATGGTAGAGGAATGTATTTTTTTAATTATGCTCGATTTCTTCTGTCTAAAGAATTTATTATTTTATTCATCGTCAGTGCCCATTCTTTGTTTTTTCACGAAACCAAGTTATATATTATCATTGATAAAAAACAGATCATTCTATGGGTTTAACCACATACAAGTGGTACGCTCCCGAAGAGCTCGTTTTGCCAGAGCATCTGCTCGGCAATTCATAGATCTAGGGATGTAACTAAAATTAAGTTGGTCTCTATTCTTAAGTAGTACACGTATATCATGGATTAAAGGATCAATATTACAATCGATGGAAACTGTCAAATTTAATGCCTTGATCACTATCTTCGCAACTGAATAAATCTTCAAAATTCTGGGGTAGTCACTACAATTCGGTAGTGCATAGCAAAGAGCGATGCACTCCGCAGCTTCTACCAACAATGACAGTTACGGCTGCATTTTAATTGATTGATTGATCTTTTTACCTATTCAATTTTGGGATGGTGTAGGTTGTTGTTGTTGTTGTGGTTTGATTTTGGTTTGTTGATATAGTTCGCAAAACAATGTATCTGCAATCATCTTTGCCAAGTATTGTTTCCAAACCGGAAGCGCTCGATTCAAGACAATGGAAGCCTTGTCCTTCAAGCAGTGATGATGAGGGCAAGTTTTTAGAATTAATTATGTATTCTCCAACATCACTCCAACATCGCGTCCATAGAACGAAACTTAAAAAGCACGAATTGTTGAAGTTGAGGAATGTTGCCATGTTCAGTATATAATGATGTAAGTCTGGGAACGATACCATGTTCTTCTATTTCTGCAAACTCCCTTGCCATCTCCCAATGCATTACCCAATACTTGGAGGCCAATATTTCTACAAAGCTAGCTAGCTTAATTTGGCTTTGTATATCATGGAAATGATTGTTTGACATCTACTTGTTATGGTAAGTGCTTAGTAAGAGTCGGTCCAAAGATTTTTTTCTTTTTTTGTTGAGCGAAACTTCAATACACAATTGACATGTTTCGACTGTAATTCCAAGAATGCCACCTATTAAAACACTTTTTCGCAAGTTAAGAAATAAGGTGATTTTGAAAATTTCTCTTACTAGTAGGACATTTTGTGGATTCTGTAATATATTAAAGGAAAACAACAAAGGAACGCCACAATTTTAGCAATGATTTACGTACGTATAAACCAAATGTTTCCCTTGATTAGTAACCAACCCATGCGCTATTATAGTCATTTCCTTCAAACGACATAATCCTTTTGCTTTGACGAAGCCACGATTTTAACAATTTTTTTAAAATTCAAATCAATACACTTTTTATAATCATCTCCCACCAGCGTTCTCTCTCACACTCTATCTCTCTATCTTGGGCTAGATATAGTAATGCTTCCCAAATTTTTTTTCTTCGATAGGGAGCTTATTCCTCAAGAATTTGGTAACACTACCTTGCCACATTGCCTTGCAATGCATTGTAGGTCCTTGAGCCGCACCTTGCGAGCATTGTAGGTCCTTTTTCATCTCTATTTTATACTGTTGCACTTTGCATTGCAGCAAGTGAACTTATGAAGATGAACTGTTGAGTTTTTATTGGAACTAGTTCTAGGTGAAATTGAGATTGAAGGGAGCGTAATTGTAAACTCTTGCATTTGTTCCACGAGTGACTGCTAAGGTTCATGGACTGACAAGGGCTTTAACTGTTCCAATGAATTTGTCATTACTTTGGAGGTCATTGCAGCATCAGTTACAAGAGAACAATGGAGCTTGAGGGCTCATTTTCCATTCTTTGTTTAATGGGCTAGTAAAGGAGTGTGAGATTCTAGGTTCAATTCGCGTTGGAGTTCATTGAACTCCAATAGTAAGTTTCTGTTTACATCGTCTTGTCATATAACTTGTTAAATCAGCGGTGTTACATATTTGTTATGTACTCTAATGGTTTTGGTTTTACAATTGTTTGTAATAGGTGTTTGCCAATTGTCAAAGAGATAGTGTGGATTCTTTCTTTTCACAGGTTTGGAATTCACTCCACCTCTATTCTATCATGTAATTATTCGTTTTTGTTTTGTTTATAGAAATAGGATGTATCTATCAACAACATATCGTTTTTAGGAATAATACTTTTATACATATTCCTAGGTTGTATTAGCGCGGTTACTCTTTTATCTGTTTTATTATTTTCTCTTAGTGATTACATGGAACACATTTTGAGGTCGATTTTGCATGAGTTTTGAGGATTAATTTTTCTAATAGGTAGAAGTATCAGCAATCTCCATTAGCAAGCTTTGTCTCTTAAGCTCCTAACCATGTGATTGACTATATTTGCCTGTACCACATCTTCCTTTAAGGGTGAAAACTCCTAGTGCTTACTTATCTTTGCATGCCAAAATTATTTTGCATTACAGAATACTTACATTGCCTATGAAGCTCTTCACAAACTTGGCATTCCCTAGTCTAAACAGTGCTTACAAATACTAAATGTGCATCCTTTTTGTTACTTTGTCTGTTATTGGCGTATTGTTTAGATTGACACCACGAAGGCCTTATGAAGGTAAATGAAGTTTACATAGTTTGACAGATGGATTTTTTTTTGAATTCTTGATAAATGGATTTATGTTTTTGTTTAATCTTTATGCAATAAAACAGTGTGCTATGCCATCAAATTAAGTCCAGATGTCCTGAAGGTGTTCCCTTAGACACAGTTTTCATTCATCCTTCAGTGATTGACATGCTGGATTCTGCTGCAGAGGATGCTTTTAAATGCAGACATTTGTATGTTTGTGCAACTAATGTATTACTTTTTGATTAAAATATATTTGAACAAATGTTAAATATAATCTTTATGTTTTCAGGAAATTTGTATCCATCAAGTTGTGTGATGGAATGAGTGGAAACTACTTAAATTTTTATTTTTCTTAATTATAGTTTCTCATATGCACCTTTTGATTAGACATTATTATCCTGTCAGTTAATCACTTTATTCAACCTTAAGTGCTAGAATGCTAAAGAAATATATGTTTAAACTTTAGCATTCTAGGTATCATAAACTCTTTTAATAGATGTTTTGCCACTACTTAGACTAATTAATATTGCGTAAGAGCCTATTTGGAAATATTTTGATTTTAAATCCCAAAATTGTTTAAATTGAAAGTTACTGCGACAACACACTTTTCGAGGAGAGTTTTCAATGTAAAAATCCTCAAAATTCTCAACATTAACTTTCCTATAATCTTTCTCAAGTATTTATGTTTTTCTAATTTCTCATATTTTCCTTGATTTTTTTTTAAATCCCTCTTGGACGAATTGCTCTTGCAGTTCTTCTGCACTCCCAATGCAGATTGGAAGATAACCATCAAAGGAAAATTGAGATTTTTTTTCTTAAAATATTTTTAACCCTAAAACCTAAATCCTGGTGACTGTCGTCGGAGGAGTGATAATGGCCAGTGCTCTTGGCGCCATGACATACTATGTAGTTAAGTCAAAGAAGACTCGGTTGATCAGGAAGTGGCAGAAGTCATCGAGGAGAAGTGGCTACAACTCATGGTACCCATCTGATTTTTCAAACTTAGAAGTCATTCCAATATATGCCATTTGAAGCAATGAGAGATTAGGTCTCACTTGAGATTGGGCAGTTTCATCTTTTAGTCTCTTTAATGCTGCCTAATTAAGGCTCTAGAAGAAACAAGTTCTGTATTGTGTTGTATGTATGTCGTTATCACCATCACCAGTGTTATATGTAACAGAGGAATTCTTGTTGTGAGTTCTTGTATCATGAATTTCTTCCTCAGGTGAAGAAAAGCAAAATGCATGCATTTGCTCTCCCATTATCAAATTATTCAAATCTCAGTTTTTGTTCCCAAGTTTATCTATCAATTTTGAGCCTTTTGTTGGAAGAAGCTTCAAAAGTTTTTGGATGATGTTTCCACCTTTGTGGTTTTACCCGCTTTGTGGTCTTACCCATTTCGAGTCTACTCTAAGTTTGGTCGAGTTAGGGACTGTGTACCCTCTTACTATAATTGACAGAAATTTTACCATAATTTATCCAATTATTGTGCTTACCTTAATTTCTCCATTAGTTGTGCTTACCATAATTTCTCCACTAATTGTGTATACCGTAATATTTTCGAGTCTACTCTAAGTCTGGTCGAGTTAGGGACTGTGTACCCTCTTACTATAATTGGCAGAAATCTTACCATAATTTTCCCACTTATAGTGCTTACCATAATTTTTTCATTGGTTGTGCTTACTTAATTTCTCTATTAGTTGTGCTTTCCATAATTTCTCAACTAATTGTGTATACCGTAATATTTTTGAGTCTACTCTAATTCTGGTCGAGTTAGGGACTGTGTACCCTCTTACTATCATTGGCAAAAATTTTACCATAATTTCTCCACTGATTGTGCATACCATAATTTCTCCACTGATTATGCATACCATAATTTCTCCATTGGTTGTGCTTACCACAATTTCTCCGATAATTGTGTATACCGTAATATTTTTACTGATTGTGCTTACCATAATTTGTCTACAAATTGTGTCAATAATTTCTCCGATGATTGCGTAAATCAATTATTTTCTTGTATAACATTAGTTTCTATATATATTGTTCTGTACCATTTGTATGAATAGGGCACCACACTGTACGTTCCTAACACAATTAATTAACAAAAAAGCATTGGTGATCTGCTTCATGTTGATATCCTCCAACAAGAAATTGAGGCTGTATTGTAATCATGAAGAAAAGGCGGCTAGTATTAGTGACGAAGAGATGGTAGATGGGGATGCTAATATTGACGACGAAGAAATGGTAAACGGGGATGCTAATATTGACGACGAAATGGTGGATGCTAATATTGACGACGAAGACGAAGAAATGGCGGATGCTAATACTGACGACGAAGATGAAGAAAAGGCGGATGCTAATATTGACGGCTAAAAGATGGTAGAACATGGAACTTAAACATGAAACTAATAAAAATACAAGTTGGGAATCACAATGTTTAAGTTCCATGTTCTACTATCTCTTCGTCGTCAATATTAGCATCCACTATTTCTTCGTCTTCATCATCAATATTAGCATCAACCATTTCTTCTTCGTCAATATTAGCATCCACCATTTCTTCATCGTCAATATTAGCATCCCCATCTACCATCTCTTCATCACAAATACTGGCCACATCTTCTTCATGATTACAATACAACCTCATCTTCTAGTTAGAGGATATCAACACGAAGCAGCTCACCAATGCTTTTTTGTTAATTAATTGTGTTAGGAATGTACAGGGTGGTGCCCTATTTATACAAATGGTACAGAACAATATACAGAGAAACTAATCAGTGAAAATATTACGATAGACACAATTAGGGGAGAAATTATGGTAAGCACAACCAATAGAGAAACTATGGTGTGCACAATCATTGGTGAAATTATGGTAAGATTTCTGCCAATTATAGTAAGAGGGTACACAGTCCCAAACTCGACCAGACTTAGAGTAGACTCGAAAATATTACGGTATACACAATTAGTGGAGAAATTATGGTAAGCACAACCAATAGAGAAATTATAGTAAACACAACCAATGGAGAAATTATGGAAAGCACAATTAGTGGAAAAATTATGGTACTCAATTGCTTCTACGTTGTTGGTGTGTGTATGAAGAGTTTGGTAGCAATTGAAACTTCTTTCCGAGTTTAAGAAAGTGTTGAATGATGGCTATCTAACTATGTTGATGTTTTTGGTTTAAAAAAAAACAAACTATGTTGTTGTTTTTATTTTTTATTATTTCTAAGCTATGTTGCTATGTTGCATTAATGTATTAATGTATGACTTGTTGCCAAAGCTATGCACACTTTACTTGTTGCCTAAGCGTCCCTCTCTCATAAATCTCTCTCGCCTTCCCTCTCCTTCGTTCACGGCTTAACGTTCTTTTTTCACCTCATCGTCTCGTCTTTCATTCCACCTTTAAAATTGTCTGCATCACTTGTCTTCCTCTTATGTATTCTCTGCTTAGTTGGCCTCACATTCTCAAGATCTCAAATGTTCATTCTATTCAAAACTGATTTTCTAACTTGAAACCGTGTTCTCGAGTTCGTGTTTTGACATTAATTTTTGTTGATTTTGTGGCTTAATTTATGCGGGTTTTTTTGCACATGAGATCAAATTGATTTGGTTGTGAGAGTCATTTCATGTGTTTTGTGTTGTTCCCAAATTGGGTCTCTTAGGTCTCATTGGATTTACACTTCATCGTATTGAAGGGGCAGAGGAGATGTAGTCCAGTGTTTTAAAAATCAATCATCAATTCTGATCACTCGAATTCAATACAACCATGAACATTTTCAGATTCATCGGAGACCATGACTCATTGATCAATGTGTTGGTTCTCCTCCTCAAGATCTACATCACCAAATCATGGTCAGGTACTCTATAATTCTATGTGATTTTGGATCTTAACCGCAACAATGTTAAAGCTTAAATGTATGATTTGGTTAATCTCTTTGAGTTTTAGTGGTTTCGCTGAAGACACAAGAGCTCTACGCGATGGTGTTACTGGCTCGGTACTTGGATCTTTGTGGGGGTCATCGAACCATCTCTCATGGCATTGGCCTAAAAGTATAATCGAAACAAGATAATCTGCTGCAAGTAACTTCCTCTCTCCCTCTTTCCATTATTTACTCAAGCTATGCATGATTTTTCTATCAATGAACATCTTTGGATACATATTTATGAACTATCAATCAGTATACTAGATGCACAAGATTACTTGTGAATAATTTACCACTTAGAGGGGTTATTGATAGTTTTTAAAGTCTTATTAATTTAATGTGTGTGTGCGTGTGTGTGTATATATATATATATTATGTGTGCTCTCCACAAAAAAAATGCAGCAGAAAGCTGAATGTTTTTCTAATTGTCCACTATTTTGTGTTTCACCTCAATGGAGCAACTTGTGAAAGTATAACTCCTAATTTGCCTCGACATTTGGAAGTTCTGTGAGAGGGCATGTGATGGTATAACTTATAATTTTAGATGCATTTTTTGGTTGTTTACTAGAGGACAGTGTTGTCACAACTTGTGTTGTTGAAAATCCCAATTCTATGGTAGTCAATCTATTGATACTTCAAATATTCTTATTGGTTGATTGCCTAGACCCCTAGCAGACGCCACTCTCAATAAGACACTTTCAGATTTGTATTAGAAGTTACAGGATTGATATGATGGTTTTGACATACATTTTTGTGATCCTACATTTTTGTGATCCTAAATATGAACGGTAATCTATCATGATCTATTTTACCTCATAACCAATATCAATTTTAAAAACAAATATTGCTAATTTTCTTTTCGCGTGCTTTGAAAATGCTTCAATGGTGCATGCATAGAGACGTACTTATACATGCTTCATTATATCCATCTGCACATGGGACTACAACATTCTCACAAATGAACATAAAATAGATGTTATATGGTAGAGGAACGTGTTTTTTTAATTATGCTCGATTTCCTCTGTCTAAAGAATTTATTATTTTATTCATTGTCAATGCCCATTTTTTTTTTCACGAAACCAAGTTATATATTCTCATTGATAAAAAATAGATCATTCTGTGGGTTTCACCACATACATGAGGTATGCTCCCGAAGAGCTCGTTTTGCAAGAGCATCTCCTCAGCAATTCATAGATCTAGAGATGTAACTAAAATTAAGTGGGTCTCTATTCTTAAGTAGTACACGTATATCAAAGATTAAAGGATCAATATTACAATTGATGGAAATAGTCGAATTTAATGCCTTGATCACTATCTTCGCAGCTAACTAAATCTTCACAATTTTGATGTAGTCACTACAATTCTGCAGTGCATACTAAATAGCAACGCACTCCGCAGCTTTTATCGACTATGACAGTTGCGGCTGCATTTTAATTGATTGACTGATCTTTTTACCGATTCAATTTTGGGATGGTGTAGGTTGTTGTTGTTGTTGCGGTTTGATTTTGGTTTGTTGATATAGTTCGCAAAACAATGGATCTGCAATCATCTTTGCCAAGTATTGTTTCCAAACCAGAAGCACTTGATTCAAGACAATGGAAGCCTTGTCCTTCAAGTAGTGATGATGAGGACAAGTTTAGAGAATTGATTCTGTATTTTCCAACATCACTCAAACATCGCGTCCATAAAACGGAACTTAAAATGCACAAATTCTTGAAGTTAAGAAATGTTGCCATGTTCAGTATGTAATGATGGTAAGTCTGGGAACGATACCATGTTATTCTATTTCTGCCAACTCCCTTGCTATCTCCCAATGCATTACCCAATACTTGGAGGCCAATATTTTTACAAAGCTTGCTAGCTTAATTCGGCTTTGTATATCATGGGAATGATTGTTTGACATCTACTTGTTATGGTAAGTGCTTAGTAAGAGTCGGTCCAAAGATTTTTTTTCTTTTGTTTTTTGAGTGAAACTTAAATACACAGATGACTTGTGGCGACTGTAATTCCAAGAATGCCACGTGTTAAAACACTTTTTTACAAGTTAAGAAATAAGGTGATTTTGAAAATTTCGCTTCCTAGTAGGACATTTTGGGGATTCTGTAATATATTAAAGGAAACAACAAAAGAATCCCACAATTTTAGCAATGATTTATGTACGTATAGACCAAATGTTTCCCTTGATTAGTCACCAACCCATGCGCTATTATAGTCATTTCCTTTAAACGACACAATCCTTTTGCTTTGACAAAGCCACGATTTTAGCAATTTTCTTAAAATTCAAATAAATACTCTTTTTATAATCATCTCCCACCTGTCTTCTCTCTCTCACTCAGTCTCTCTATTTTGGGCTAGATATAGTAATGCTTCCCAAATTTTTTTTCTTCGACAGGGAGCTTATTCCTAAAGAATTTTGTAACACTGCCTTGCCACACTGCCATGCAATGCATTGTAGGTCCTTGAGCCGCACCTTGGGAGCACTGTAGGTCCTTTTTCATCTCTATTTTATACTGTTTGCACTTTGCAGTGCAGTTAGAGAACTTATCAAGATGAATTGTTGAGTTTTTATTGGAACTAGTTCTAGGTGAAAGTGAGGTTCAAAGGAGGGTAATTGTAAACTCTTGCATATGTTGCTTGAGTGACTGCTATGGTTCGTGGAGTGACAAGGGCTTTAACTGTTCTGATGAATTTGTTATTAGTTTGGAGCTCATTGCAGCATCAGTTGCAAGAGAACAATGTCGCTTGAGGGCTCATTTGTCATTCTTTGTTTAATTGGCTTGTGAAGGAGTGTGAGATTCTTGGTTCAATTCGCTTTGGAGTTCATTTGACTCCAATAGTAAGTTGCCATTTACATCGTCTTGTCATATAACTTGTTAAATCAGCGGTGTTACTTATTTGTTGTGTACTCTAATGGTTTTGATTTTACTATTGAATGCAATAGGTGTTTGCCAATTGTCAAAGAGAGTGTGGATTCTTTCTTTTCACATGTTTGGAGTTCACTCCACCTCGATTCTATCATGTTATTATTCGTCTTTGTTTTGTTTATTGAAGTAGGATGTATCTATCAACAACATACCGTTGTTAGGAATATGACTTTTATACATATTCCTTGTTTGTATTTGTGCAGTTACTCTTTTATCTATTTTATTGTTTTCTCTTGGTGACTACATGGAACTCACTTTGAGGTCAATTTTGCATGAGTTTTGAGGATTAATTTTTCTAACAGGTAGAAGTATCAGCAATCTCCGTTAGCAAGCTTTGTGGCTTAAGCTCCTAACCATGTGATTGACTATATTTGCCAGTACCACATATTCCTTTAAGGGTGAAAGTCCCAGTGCTTACTTATATTTGTATGCCAAAATTATTTTGCATTACAGAATACTTACATTGCCTATGAAGTGTTGGGAATTGTGCTATAGGTCAATCGATTAATAGTCTTTATGAATACATTTTAGTTAATAAAATAGAGGATTTCATTTGTTGTTTATTATAATTGATTTGCATGTTTACATTATAATAAGATCCATGGGTATTTATAAAAATATCCTAAATGTCTCTAGTCGATTATTATGCTGGGAACTATAATGAATTAAGACTATTGTGAGTCTTGATTGATGATCATACGATGATCATACGTATAGGAATACGAATCAAGATCATGAGTACTTGTTAGGGAACAAGGTACTGGACCAACCCGCTATGAGAACATCACATGGATTAAGTCATAGTTGTTTCTCATGATATGTATATTATTCAGTCCTCTGACTTGAGATTACCAGAGACTTCAACATTAGGAATATAGTGATTTAAAGCAATTAAACGTTGTTTTTAATCGGACGATTATAAAGGTTGTGATTGGTTACTGTGTGAATAATGTGGTGAAGTTGTGTAATCGAGATAGAATTTGTCCCTCTCATATAGAGCGAGATATCCAGTGGATCCCTCGATGTGTTAGACTGTTAAAAGGCCTAGTCTAAGTTAATTGATATTGATCAATGTCACTTGGTTGTTTTCATTCTACCTAGAGATCGAGACTAGTACGATTGAACATGTTGAATGACAATTCCATGCCTTATGTCTAATCAAAAAGGATATCGTGTGACAAAAAGATGTTATATATACTATTTATTAGGTTGTATCGATTTGATATTCGTACAACTTGGGTAGTCATAATGTCGTGCTAGAGGTCACTTATGACTTGTATACCAAAATGTGTTTTGGTACACTACCAACGTTGTATGAGCTTATTGGGTCGTACATTGAGAATGGTTTTGCGAGATTTTAAATGGTTCAGAAAAATGAATTTTATATGATAAAATTCATGACAGAAACGCCCTTGTAGCATATTACACTTATACTTCTTTAAGTAGGGCCTAAACTTTATTTTCGTTTAGAAGAAACGACTTAGGGTTTTTGGTATGCTCTGGATCGTTTTGGAGAGAAACAAAAAGTTTGGTATTCTCTCGTAGCTAGCACTTCAAATCTCGGCCGTCATTCGTGTGTAGACTGTTGATAGAGGGCGTTCATCGTTGGCAGCGCCTTAGAGATCGATTAACCTTCAAAAAGGTACATTAGCGACTGAGGTATGATTAAGTTTTCAAAGTTTAAATGTGTTTTAAATGGAATCAGATTCAGATCCTGTTGGGGTTTTTCTCAAAATACTTTTGAAATCTCCACTGTGCATGAACCCCAAAACCCAACATGAATCTCTTCACAAACTTGGCATTCCCCAACATAAACAGTGCTTACAAATACTAAATGTGCATCCTTTTTGTTACTTTGTTTATTATTGTTGTATTGTTTATATTGTCAGTTCGAAGGCCTTACGAAGGTAAATGAAGTTTATATAGTTTGACAGATGGATTTTTTTTTGAATTCTTGATAAATGGATTTATATTTTTTGTTTTGATCTTTATGCAATAAAACTTTGTGCTATGCCATCAAATTAAGTCCAGATGTCATGAAGGTGTTCCCCTAGACACAGTTTTCATTCATCCTTCAGTGATTGAAATCTTGGATTCTGCTGCAGAGGATGCTATTAAATGCAGACATTTGTATGTTTGTGCAACTAATGTATTACTTTTTGATTAAAATATATTTGAACAAATGTTAAATATGAACTTTATGTTGTTGGGAAATTTGAATTCATCAAGTTGTGTGATGGAATGAGTGGAAACTACTTAAATTTTTGTTTTTCTTAATTATAGTTTCTCATATGCAACTTTTGATTAGACATTATTATCCTATCAGTAAATCACTTTATTCAACCTTAAGTGCTAGAATCCTAAAGAAAAATATGTTTAAACTTTAGCATTCTAGGTATCATATTTAATAGATGTTTTGCAACTCCTTATACTAATTAATATTGTGTAAGAGCCTATTTGGAAAAATTTAGATTTTAAATCCCAAAATTGTTTAAATTGAAAGTTACTGCGATGACACACTTTTCGAGGAGAGTTATGGATGTAAAAATCCTAAAAATTCTCAACATTAACTTTCCTATAATCTTTCTCAAGTTTTTATGTTTTTCTAATTTCTCATATTTTCTTTGATTTTTTTAAAAATCCCTCCTTGGAGGAATTGTTCTTACAGTTCTTCTGAACTACCAGTGCAGATTGGAAGATAACCATCAAAGGAAAATTGAGATCTGTTTTCTCTTAAAATATTTTAATCCCTAAACCCTAAATCCTGGTGACAGTCGTGGGAGGAGTGATAATGGCAAGTGTTCTTGGCGCCATGACATATTATGTGGTTAAGTCAAAAAGGACTCGGTTGATCAGGAAGCGGCAGAAGTCCTCGAGGAGGAGTGGCTCCAACTTATGGTACCCATCTGATTTTTCAGACTCAGAAGTCAGTCCAATATATGTATCAGATGAATTCTTGTTGTGAGTTCTTGTATCATGAATTTCTTCCCCAGGTGAAGAAAAGCAAAATTCATGCATTTGCTCTCCCATTATCAAAAAATTCAAATCTCAGTTTTTGTTCCCAAGTTTATCTATCAAGTTTGTGCCTTTTGTTGGAAGAAGCTTTAAAATTTTTTGGACGATGTTGCCACCTTTGTGGTTTTACCCACTTTGTGGTCTTACCCATTTCGAGTCTACTCTATGTTTGGTCGAGTTAGGGACTGTGTACCCTCTTATTATAATTGACAAAAATTTTACCATAATTTCTCCATTGGTTGTGCTTACCATAATTTCTCTACTAATTGTGTATACTGTAATATTTTTGAGTCTACTCTAAGTTTGGTCGAGTTAGGGACTGTGTACCCTCTTACTATAATTGGCAGAAATCTTACCATAATTTCTTCATTCGTTGTGCTTACCATAATTTCTCCATTGGTTGTGCTTACCATAATTTCTCCACTAATTGTGTATATCGTAATATTTTCGAGTCTACTCTAAGTCCGGTCGAGTTAGGGACTGTGTACCCTCTTACTATCATTGGTAGAAATCTTACCACAATATCTCCACTGATTGTGCATACCATAATTTCTCCACTGATTGTGCATACCATAATTTCTCCATTAGTTGTGCTTACCATAATTTTTCTCCATTAGTTGTGCTTACCATAATTTCTTCACTAATTATGTATATCGTAATATTTTCAATGATTGTGCTTACCATAATTTGTCTACTGATTGTGTCCATAATTTCTCCTATGAATATGTAAATCAATTATTTCTATATATCAGATTAGTTTCTATGTATATTGTTCTGTACCATTTGTATAAATAGGGCACCACACTGTACGTTCCAAACACAATTAATTAACAAAAAAGCGTTGGTGATCTGCTTCGTGTTGATATCCTCCAACAAGAAAATGAGGCTGTATTGTAGTCATGAAGAAGAGGCGGCCATTATTTGTGACGAAGAGATGGTAGATGGGGATGCTAATATTGACGACAAAGAAATGGTAGATGGGGATGCTAATTTTTACGATGAAGTAATGGTGGATGCTAATATTGACGACAAAGAAATGGTGGATGCTAATATTGACGACAAAGAAATGGTGGATGCTAATATTGACGATGTAGACAAAGAAATCGTGGATGCTAATATTGACGACGAAGAGATGGTAGAACATGGAACTTAAACATGAAACTGATAAAAATACAAGTTGGGAATCACAATGTTTAAGTTTCATGTTCTACTATCTCTTCGTCATCAATATTAGCATCCACCATTTCTTCATCTTCGTTGTCAATATTAGCATCCACCATTTCTTCGTCATCAATATTAGCATCCACCATTTCTTCATCGTCAATATTAGCATCCCCGTCCACCATTTCTTTGTCGTCAATATTAGCATCCCCATCCACCATCACTTCTTCACTAATACTGGCCACCTCTTCTTCATGAGTACAATACAGCCTATCTTCTGGTTAGAGGATATCAACACGAAGCAGATCACCAATGTTTTTTTGTGAATTAATTGTGTTAGGAATGTATACTGTGGTGCCCTATTTATACAAATGGTATAGAACAATATACATAGAAACTAATGTGATACAAGAAAATAATTAATTTACACAATTATAGGAGAAATTATGGACACAATCCGTAGACAAATTATGGTAACCACAATCAGTGAAAATATTACAATATACATAATTAGGGGAGAAATTATGATAAGCACAACCAATGGAGAAATTATGGTATGCACAATCAGTGGATAAATTATGGTACGCATAATCAGTGGAGAAATTATGGTAAGATATCTGCCAATTATAGTAAGAGGGTACATGACCCAAACTCAACCAGACTTAGAGTAGACTCGAAAATATTACAGTATAGACAATTAGTAGAGAAATTATGGTAAGCATAACCAATTGAGAAATTATGGGAAGCACAACCAATGGAGAAATTATGGAAAGCACAATCAGTGGAGAAATTATGGTGCTCAATTGCTTCTACGTTGTTGGTGAGTGTATGAAGAGTTTTCTAGCAACTGAGACTTCTTTCCGAGTTTAAGAAAGTGTTAAATGATGGCTATCTAACTATGTTGGTGTTTCTGGTTTAAAAAAAAATATACTATGTTGGTGTTTTTATTTTTAATTATTTCTTAGCTATGTTGCTATGTTGTATTAATCTATTAATGCATGACTTGTTGCCCAAACTTTGCAAACTTCACTTGTTCCCCAAGCATCCCTTTCATACAAATCTCTCTCGCCTTCCTTCTCCCTCGTTCACGGCTTCACGTTCTTTTTTCACCTCATCGTCTCGTCTTTCATTCGACCTTTAAAATTGTCTGCATCACTTGTCTTCCTCTTATGTATTCTTTGGTTGGTTGGCCTCACATTCTCAAGATCCCAAATGTTCATTCTATTCAAAACTGAGTTTCAAACTTCAAACCGTGTTCTCGAGTTCGTGTTTTGACATTAATTTTTGTTGATTTTGTTGACTTAATTTATGCAAGATGCAAGTTTTTTTGCACATGAGATCAAATTGATTTGGTTGTGAGAGTGATTTCATGTGTTTTGTGTTGTTCTCAAATTGGGTCTCTTAGGTCTCATTGGATTAACACTTCATCATATTGAAGGGGTGGAGGAGATGTAGTTCAGTGTTTTAAAAATCGATCATCAATTCTTATCACTCGAATTCAGTATAGCCATGAACATATTCAGATTCATCGGAGACCATGACTCATTGATCAATGTTTTGGTTCTCCTCCTCAAGATCTACATCACCAAATCATGGTCAGGTACTCTCTATTTCTATGTGATTTTGGATCTTAACCGCAACAATGTTGAAGCTAAAATGTGTGATTTGGTTAATCTCTTTGAGTTTTAGGGGTTTCGCTGAACACACAAGAGCTCTACGCGATGGTGTTACTGGCTTGGTACTTGGATCTTTGTGGCGGTCATCGAGCCATCTCTCATGGCATTGGCCAAAAAGTACAACCGAAACAAGACGATCTGCTGCAAGTAACTTCCTCTCTCCCTCTTTCCATTATTTTCTCAAGCTATGAATGATTTTATTGTCAATCAACATCTTCGGATGCATATTTCTAAACTGTCAATCAGTACAGTAGATGCACAAGACTACTTGTGAATAATTTACCACTCAGAGGGGTTATGGATGGTTTTTAGAGTCTAATTAATTTAATGTGTGTGCGCGTGTGTGTGTATATATATATATTATGTATGCTCTCCACAAAAAAATGTAGCAGAAAGCTTAATGTTTTTCTAATTGTCAAAATTTAAAGTTTCACCTCAATGGAACAATTGGTGAAGGTATAACTCGTAATTTGTCTCGACATTTGGAATTTCTGGGAGAAGGCATGTGATGATATATATGGAGATTTTGCCCCTTGTCTGGGCAAATTAAAACTATGTTTTTTGAATTGGAAGTCCCAAACTAAGGCATTCGTGGCCATGAAAGTTAAATGTGCAGGAATTGCCTTGGTATGCCCCTCCCTTTTTTGGTAACAGTAAACCCATTTTTTATGCTCCATTTAGGTGGCTGTTTGAAGGGAAGGTGTATGATCCACTTTGCTGATGACTTGTACCGTTACATGTGTCATACTTTTGCTCAATTGGGTAAGCCAGTTGTATGCAACATTTGCCTGTTAATGGTTGTGGCAGGGCATTTTTGCATCGTACCGATATTTTCATCAGTTCCAACAAACTTTATCGCTCTCTATATCAGAGCATGCAGCTTATCCCTCTTATAATAACTTTTATAATAACTAAAGTAGAGTATGTTTCAATCATCAAATTTGAATATATTTTTGATCCCATTAGCTAACGTAACATTTTTGTTTATTTTTATTTTTGGTATAGATTGCCCTTGAAAATGTTTTCAAGTATTGAAAGAACAATTGATTGTTTGGGTTGATTGGTGGCACCACATATTTTTTTTGGTTTCCTCATTGTTTCCATAAGTGACTCTTCTCCTATATGTATAATTTATCTCATAGAATATGCAAAGAGTTCTCCATACCTAGATAGTATTCTTTTATGATGAGCAATTATCTATATATGGATTTTGTTTTTTTAGTTTGACATGGATTCAAGCACATTGTTGGAGACTCCTATATACATACGTTTCTTCTACGAAAGCTACTCAGTTGTTTTTTACAAAATTAGTTTGGTCAAAACAACTTCAGCCATAAGAATAAATTCAGGTATCTCATTATTTGCTTATCAAGTTGTTTACTAAATTCACTGGTATTTATTATTCAATTGTTGTTTGTATTTGTGGCTTCAACTAATTAATAGTTGATTTTCATCACCATCATTGCATAAAAGAAGAGAGACGGTCTAGGTGTAATGCTCCGCCAACGCACCATGCATGAAGAAACTTGGACAACATTTGAAGTTTTCATAGCTTAAACTTTGACAATATAGAAAACTTGTGGCCAATCAAAGAAGAAAATGACTCCACGCCACATCATTGATTGAAAAAATATAAAAATTGTTTTTTTGAAGCTAGAAATAATGTTTTGAATATAGGTGGTGCGATGTTTCTTGGATAGATTTCTTATAGTGATGTCTTTAATCAAAGCCGACAAAAAATATTCAATGAATAGTATATGCACACAAGTGAAGCCTGATATGGGTGAGTAAAAATCATGTTTGTTGCAATTGTGATATATGCACCAGTTCTCTGTTCTTGATTGTTTTTTAGGAAAAAAAGGTTCACGAAATAGTTGTTCAGCAATTAGAAAAGTTTTAGTCGTAGGAATTTACTAAGGACTAAATTTTCATTCGTCTGCAGTTTAAGTTGCATTTACATTTATGGTGTATTAAATATTTTCCTTTACGATCAATTGTATTTGTCGGTGTTGCATCTTACTAAAGCATCTTTTTCTTTATCATATTTAACAATTGTAATATCAATTGTGTTGTTGAACCTAATAATTTTAGGTGCATTTGTTGGATGTTTACTGGAGGACAGTGTTGTCACAACTTGTGCTGTTGAAAATTACAATTCTATGCTAGTCAATCCATTGATACTTCAGATATTCTTATTGGTTGCTTGCCTAGACCCCCTGCAGCCGCCACTCTTAATAAGCACTTTCAGATTTGTATTAGAAGTTACAAGATTGATACGATGGTTTTGACATGCATTTTGGTGATCCTTCAATTTCAGTGCAGCTGAAATTCTCAAGATGTACGTTTGTTGTTATACATAATAGATACATTTACATAAATATGAACTATAATCTATCATGATCCATTTAACCTCATAACCAATATCAATTTAAAAACAAATATTGCTAATTTTCTATTCGCGTGCATTGAAAATGCTTCAACGGTGCATGCATAGAGACGTACTTATACATGCTTCATTATATCTATCTGCACATGCGACTACAACATTCTCACAAATGAACATAAAATAGATGTTATATGGTAAAGGAATGTGTTTTTTTAATTAAGCTCGATTTCCTCTGTCTAAAGAATTTATTATTTTATTCATCGTCAGTCACCAACCCATGCGCTATTATAGTTGTTTCCTTTAAACGACACAATCCTTTTGCTTTGACGAAGCTACGATTTTAGCAATTTTTTTAAAATTCAAATATATACTCTTTTTATAATCTTCTCCCACCTGTCTTCTCTCGCTCACTCTGTCTCTCTATCTTGGACTATGTAACGACCCGTTATTTTAAGCACGTGATTAACAGTAATCTGAATCCAAATTAATTCGAGTTAGACTCGTGGTTAAGCCCGAATCGTCACGACTAACGTGTGTGTGGATTGCGTGATGTATTGTGTTTGGTTGGTGTGTATTAGTACATATACGTGAATAATCAGACTAACAAGGAAATGCCTAATACCATGTGTGGGTCATGTGGACACACATGAGACGCGAGATAGCGTTGACGCTCGAGTGTGCTCAACAGTGGAAATTACGTAATTATAGGCGTAATTATAGGCATAAATATATATTTATATATTATGGATATATAAATATATATTAAACGGAAAATAATAAAATAATAGTAATTTGTCGGGCGCAGAGTGATACGCGGGGCCACGAGAGACACGCGTCGGACATACGGGGTGCACACGCCCGAGATGTTCTCGTTGGCGCGCCAACCAGAATTTTAGGCGCAATATATCGATAAATATATATATTTATATGAATCAGAATATCTATATATATAATATTTTGAAAAAATGGGAAATTACCATAAAGGGTATTGAGGTTGTTAAGGAGGAGATAATATTGGAAGGGCATTTGGGTCAATTCCTCACCTAAACCGCCTTCTTCACTGTTATATTGAGAAATCGAAAAGAAAAGAAGAGAGCAGAGAAAGACCGAGCAGAGGAGGGAGGATGAGAGAACATTGAACGCGTGAGAAGGAGATGGCGAGAGCTCAGCGATGGCGAGTCGAGGTATTGAGGCCGAGGTGAGTTGCAGCTGTTGTTGTTGTTAATTTTTGATGTATTTGCTCGGTTGTTGTTGTGATTGGTTGTGAGGAGCTCCGCCATGGCGGAAGCCATGGCCGAGATTGGAGATGCAAATGGAGTTTGGGTTGGCGTTGGAAGACAACCCCAATCGATGAAAGAAAGAAGATAAAAAAAAAAAAAATGAACAGAGCGTCTGCTCTGTTCGTGAAGAAGACAATGAACAAGGTCTGAACCGGGCCGGTTCGGTTCGGTTGAGCCGAACCCGGTTCGGCCCGGTTCAGACCTGAACCAAAAGAAAAAAAAAAGAAAGAAAAGAGAGAAAATGGAAAAGAAAATCCAGAAAAATAGGGAAAAATATGGAAAAATAGTATTTTGACCAAACAAATAGAAATTGAGGGATTTCTTTGGAAAATGAGAAATTCAAAAGTCGGATGAGACTTTATACCGGGGTTTTTACCTTGAAAAACGTGAAATGGTCCAAATAGGTTGTAAACTAAGTTTTGGAATTCCGAATTCGAATTGGACCAGTTTAGAAATGTTAGTAAATGAGTATGAGACTTAAATTGATAAGAAATGGTTTATTTTAGGTAATGAACCGATGTGGAAAGGATTGAGGACTTTGGGAGAGTCGTACAAGTCGGAAAAACATAGAAAACTCAGGACAGGTAAGTGAGACTCGTAGCTTTTATCAATTATGCAATGTAAAATAGTATTATTAGAGCATGTAGTGTACTGGACTGGGAATGGGGCAATATACCGTGATTTGACTGTGGTTTTACAAAAATGTTTTGAAATGAAAATGGATTCGGAAAGAGGTTTGACGGGACGGATCGGCCTGGGGTTTGGAAGTGTGTTGGAGTTGCTAACCATCACCACACCCAGTGACTTGGGAATTATCCCGATCAATGCTTTCCAGTTGAGTTTAGCAGTTCATTAGTCATAAACCAATTAGATGAGCAGTGATTGGTTTAGTGATGATAAGTAAGTGCGACTCGGTGTTTTATGAGTTGGCGGCACATTGACAAGAACTGGTTATATGCCCAGTGATTGGTTCTTGAATATGTGAGGGGGCGACTCAATGCAAATACGAAAATGTGAAATACAAATCACGGGTACATTGCAATGAACTAAAGAACTTGCATCTGTTTTATATATTGTTTATATTGATTCATATGCTCCTTTAGATATGCATTTGATTCATGTTGTTATACATTGCCTTCATATTAATTGGTAATTGATGGTTGGTATGAGAGTCACTTAATGAGCATGTAGGAGCTCACCCACCTTAACATTTACAGGTATGGATGTACGCTAGGACTTGGAACTCAGGAAAAGAGAAGACTAGGAGTTTAGTATCTTCTCTACAGTGCAGTGAGTTTCTTGTTATATATATAAATTGTTTTGCTTTATGATTGTAATAAATTGGGTGGGAATACGAGCTCAATACCGATGTTCATACCGGTATTGCATATTTTATATTTTATCGAAAAAGTTTTAAATTTTCCGCTGCGTTGGTTTCGTTTATTTTATTCGATTAATGAATATAGAGATATACAGGTATTGTCTGGAAGTTTTGATAAGGTTGCGGGATCTAATTAGGTCCGAACTGGTTTACCGGGGCTTAATTAGGGTTTCAAGCCGGACATTCCTTAATCAAAATTAGGGGATGTCACAGTTGGCATCAGAGCCAAGGCTTTACAAACTTAAATTTGTTATTGGTCTCGAAGTAAGAGACAATTTTGATATATATTAATACAAGAGACTATGTTGTAAAGCTTGGTTTGATTATTCCACTGAGAAGGCAATGGAATAACTCTGATATAGATTAGTATCAGAGACTGATGTTATCACTTTTGATCAAGCTTTGAAGTGATGTGATAATACTGATACCGTTTGGATTGAAATTTTGAGTTGGACCTGTTTATTAAAATTAAAAATTTAGATTAATTGACTTGGAGATTGATTCTCAAGTCAGGGATAAACCAAGATTAAATGAACGATTTTATCAATGTTTTGGGGGGTAATGAAAGATAAAAGCTTGAGACATATATTTGTGAGCTTTATATTATATCTATGCGATAGATATAGCTGTACTGTCTTGCCTTGGAATGAATCTAAAAGTCTTATCTCTCATCTAGGACTTGGTAAGTCAAAAGAAAATGATGGTGAGGGTTCTTGGGAACCTAGACTTCAGGGATATTGTGATAAAGGAAGACAGTGGAACGATGATAAGATGGGTTATATCCGTCTATGTCTCATGAAATGAGAATGTATATATAATGAGGGTTAGGGTTTATGGAACCTTGAGCCCAAATGATATAGATATGGAAATGAGATGAGTTATGAATAACTCTTTCATTGAGTAGTCTCAAATGGTCTGAATCCTCACTGATATTGTCTGAGGAGAAATAATCAGTATAGAAGGAACGATGGGTCCTGGACTTAGAGACGTATGTCAAGTTAATTGACTTTAAAAATGGAATGAATGACCATACAAGGTAAAGGGAATATGAAACGATTAACAATGATACTCAAAGGTAATGGGTCACTTTGAGTAGAAAATATACTAGTGTTGAAACTAGTTCAGTGAGATGAAAAGTTATTCAATGGGAAAGATTGGTGGTAAATGGTGATGAGAACCTGGTTGAGGTTAGTTAATCACTATATTATTCATAATTAATGAATGAATATGAAGTATAAAACTTCATATAGGATGTGAATCTATACAGAAATAATGAGAAGAAATTTGTCTGTATGGTTGTGGGGTAGCCTCTCCTACTGAAAATAATATAAGAAAGAGGTTTATTAGTGTTGTGGTGATGTAACTGCAAGCACTAATAATATATAATAATAAGGAAATCTGTCAGTGTAGTTGAGATATAGTTGTATATACTGAAGTTAGAATAACAAGGGCTTATTAGTGTTGTTGTGGGTAATCACACTCACTAATAGAGCAATAAGAGAAATTAATGATAATATGGTATAACCATACATAAAGAAATGAGACGTGAGTTTACTAAATGAATGGGTAGATCAATGTTGGATGTAAGGAAATGGTGAAATGTTGAGGTTACATTAAAAGTGAAGACTCACAACAACGGATAAGAGTTGATAGATTGTAGAGACTCTAAGTGGTTGATCAACTTTGTCTTGTTTGTTGAACTTCTATCACTTTTGTGGTAATTCTAGATATGTGAACTCAATGACTAGGACAATCAGAGGTAGAAGTCTAACATTAAATCATCTAAGAATTTAGGGTAATACAGAGAAAGAAATGATGGAATGAAAGGTAAGGATACCTGATTGAGGTATAGATCAAAGATGGAATATACATAAACGAGCTGAAGGTAACAATTACTCTAAAAGTGAAGAGTAAGTTGCAAATATATATGCTGAAGGACTGGAAAGGTCAAAGTTAGAGGCTTAACATCAAAGTATTTAAGAATCTTTTGGAGGCATTAATACATAAAGATTCATAGATATGACACTCTTGTCATCAGAGACATCTGATGTAGACAAGAGGTGTACCGTCCAGGTAATTGAAAAAAAACATAGCAGTGAGCTAGTGAAGTGTTTAAGGTAATCTTTTGGACTAGTACAATCTAAATTGGGGAGAATGAGTTGTCAATAAAGTTAAGGATTGAGAATCCAGAGAATGATGTATAATACTAGGAATGAATAGGTGAGCAACATATTAAGAGGTTGGTATTGACTGCAATAGATGATGGAAAATGTTGAAATTTATAAATTTTGGGAATGAGAATTCGTAGAAATTCAGTAATCATTCGAAATTCAAATGGTTTGGGTTGAACAAATTGATAATAGGGCAGTAAGGGAAAAGCAAGCTTGATGAATGTAAGATTGTGAAATTAAGGTTTCAAGTAATGTGAATATTAGAAAGGCTTGAAATTTTATCATAATGTAGGAAAGAAGGAATTCATCGAAGTATTTGGTTGGTTGATACCAAACTAATGATTAATTATATCATACTTTGAGGTATTGTAAAAATTGTATGAGTTTGAGAACTCAAGTGGAGTGATAAATGAATGTGAGGTGAATTCCCAAGGAATAGTGATTTCTCAGAATTGACAACTCAAATGTTTAAATTAAATGAAACCAATAGTTCTCAATAGATGATTGAGATTTGATTTTTATGGAGTAAAGATCAGAGTTTTGGAGTATATGATAAAGCGATGGTTTGATAATATGAGAAAATTATGGTGTAAATCATAGAAATTCATTAGAGCTCACGTTATGTTTATGAATGAAAATGTAGAGTTGTTAAACTCTATTGAGATAAGATCATCATTAAGTTGACAATAATGACAAATATAAAAATAGTTGAAACTGTACCAAATGCACAAAGTACTTCTACAGAGTTATGTGAAACTCTGATAATAGGTTGGTATATACCAAAAGTTGTATGTGCAATGGATAAGTTTCACCTATAAATCTTGAGATATGTGTTGAATTTGAAAGTTATGAGTCAAAGGAATTGACTGAGATTAAGACAATTTGATAATTATCTTATATTCAACACAAAGAATGGAAAAGTGATGGAACATGAAATGATTGAAACATACAAACAACTTATATAGAGAGTTGTAATATAGTTGTATTATATGAGCAATTAACATTATAATGGAATGAGGATTAGTTGTGCATGATACAAAGGATGACTTTAGGCTTAAGGAAATTGAAATGTAGTTTTACTACAATGGTTGCTTGATTTTACTTGGATTAGAGAAAGGTTAGAGGTGTATTATAATATTTCATCCAAGTAGTTGTCTATTGATACAATGAAGCAAGGGATGGTAGTGAATATCGTTTAGAGGAACTGATAAGAAACAATGGTATTAATAAGAATATCAAATTATTGTAAGACATCAACTGATAATGAAGAACTGAGAATATGTATTTCAAATGATGGATGAAATGAATTGCAAGAATAAATCTTAGAGGAAAGACTTGAAACTGATAAGATAGGGATGATGATCCCAGTATTAGTATAAATTCAGTTGATTGGATCGAATGAACAAGTTCATTCATTCATGAAGGAGTTTTGAAGTACAATTGTGTCATGTACAAGGGTTTGAAGGGTATGAATGTTATTTAGTTATTCCTAAGACTGAAAGATCTTAGAGGAATCACTAAGTGTTAGATGGGAAAAACTTTGAGAACTAGTGAAACTAGTAAAATGTGAATTGGGGGAAGTTTCAAAAGACGAAAATAGTGATGATGTGGTGAAGCCATATGCACTAAAATAAATGGGTGAAAATAAACAGTGTGAGAGTGGTGTACTCACGTGCACTAAAATGCTGGGGTCAAAAAGGAAATAGTGGAGTGGTGGTGTAACCATACTCACTAAATTGAAAAGAATAATGAAATTGTAACTCAGTTATATTTGAGTTAATAGGAAAAGGAGTTTGGCATATGTTCTCAGTAACCAGGAATTACTTTAGTTGTCTACTTTTCGATTAAAGCTAGTAGCTATTTTGGGTTTCAATCACTCTGAGAAATTACTCGCACAAATTGATTGACGGTGATTAATACTTGAATGAAAGAAAGAGGCATGAGGGATAATTATAATAGAAACTTCTCAATATTATCTCCTCAGTGGGATAGATAATAATTGATGAATGAGTGAAGTCCTGCGCAAGCATATCATCAATTGAGAGGTTGGAATTGATAATTACCAGTGCTTTCTTTGGAGTTCAAAATGAGACTGAACTCAGTAAATGAATGAATTAATGGGAGATAGAATTGATTAAGAAATCTGATCGGAACTATTCAAGGTGTTATAGATTGATTATGAATGAGTAGTGTCCAGGTTTGATGTTGTAATGAAAATTGTGCTAGACGTATTAAACTCTGAAATGAAAATTTGATTCATGAGGAAGGTTAGACAAGAATGATTCTAAATATCTCAAGAATCTCTTTATATGATTGATATGTGTATTGCTACACTATATTTGGGGTATAATATTATAAATTTTGAGATGATGATGATATACTATTGATTATAAATAAGTTTAGATGAGGATATACAAGGAGATTATTAAGAGATATGAGATATGAGATATGTTGAGTAATGAAACATGAAAAGTTATATTCTTGTCTATACCGGAGAAGGGAACAAAATATGATTATAGGCTTGTGATGTGAAATAAACGTCAGCACAATGAATTATAGTTGATGAGAGCATCTAGTCTGCACGATTCTTGTCAGTGAAGCATATGTGATGCTCAGAAGAATGGAACAAAAGTATTGTATGGGAGATGTGAGATGGTATAAAAATTAAAAATGTTCCGGATAGAGATCCGAGACTTGCTTCCACTGAGGGAAGAAGTTATTGATATAAATTGAAAACCAGTCTCAATCTCGATACAATATTTTCCTTCGTGTTGACGAAGAGATTGTGTTACTAATTTTAATTCAAAAAGTATGATTGAGCTAGTGTATCATCATGATAATCACTGAAAGAATCGATTTATTTGTGTGAGTTCTTTAATGATCTGAGTAATCTGAAGGTTTACAGAATGAACTATACTCTTTCTTATCCTACCATGAGGGTGAGAGATAAGAATGAGAGATATTGTACTAGAATGAATGAAGTAATAAAGAACTACACAGAGGAAATAGAACAGACTAGGTACCGTATAACTACAATATACAGGAAACGAATAATATGAGGATAAAGTTGTAGTGTATAGATTGACGAAATCTATAAGGTTCAAGCAGGTATCGAGAAAAAAAAATGAAATGAAAATGATGATGATGATGATGAGAATGTTGTGTGATTGACCTTGCCATTCACCGATGGGTGGAATGGAGGTAGGAAACACATATATGCTGACCTTGCTGTTCCTTTGTGGTGAACAGAGGTAGGAAATGTGATGCATACATATGTTGACCTTGCTGTTCATTTGTAGTGGACAGAGGTAGGAGACATGATGATTATCGACCTTGCCGTTCAGTTATGAGATGGACGGAGGTAGGAGACACGATACTGTTGATCCTTAGTAGATTCGTCAATGCTTGAGCTACAACAATCCTTAAGAAAAAGAGAAACGTGACAAATATCATAGGTTATTGATGTATCAAAAGATATATGGGATCTTTTGGAAATCTCACCTATGAACGAGCTATAGAGATTCGAATTAAGTGAAATTAATGGTATAGTGTTATTGGCATTCCATTAAACTGAAAGAGGAGAATGAGACGGTAATTTAGTTACGTTTATTCTTCAAAGTAAAGTTGAGATAAGCTTTGTGCTAGTGATATGGTGGTAAAATCACATATACCAGACAAGCAAGGAATGAGAAAGCTAAAGAGTAGGAAATATAATGGAATAGTGAACTCCATTACTGTTTGAGATCATTGGTAACTTGTATGTTGCCCTAATTTCGAGGACGAAATTGTTGCTAAATTGGGGAGACTGTAACGACTCGTTATTTTAAGTACGTGATTAACAGTAATCTGAATCCAAATTAATCCGAGTTAGACTCGTGGTTAAGCCCGAATCGTCACGACTAACGTGTGTGTGGGATTACGTGATGTATTGTGTTTGGTTGGTGTGTATTAGTACAAATACGTGAATAATCAGACTAACAAGGAAATGCCTAATACCATGTGTGGGTCATGTGGACACACATGAGACGCGAGATAGCGTTGACGCTCGAGTGTGCTCAACAGTGGAAATTACGTAATTATAGGTGTAATTATAGGCATAAATATATATTTATATATATATATATTATGGATATATAAATATATATTAAATGAAAAATAATAAAATAATAGTAATTTGTCGGGCGTAGAGTGATACGCGGGGCCACGAGTGACACACGTCGGACATACGGTGGTGCGCACGCCCGAGATGTTCTCGTTGGCGCACCAACCAGAATTTTAGGCGCAATATATCGATAAATATATATATTTATATGAATCAGAATATATATATATATATAATATTTTGAAAAAATGGGAAATTACCATAAAGGGTATTGAGGTTGTTAAGGAGGAGATAATATTGGAAGGGCATTTCGGTCAATTCCTCACCTAAACCGCCTTCTTCACTGTTATATTGAGAAATCGAAAAGAAAAGAAGAGAGCAGAGAGAGACCGAGCAGAGGAGGGAGGATGAGAGAAGATTGAACGCGTGAGAAGGAGATGGCGAGAGCTCAGCGATGGCGAGTCGAGGTGTTGAGGCCGAGGTGAGTTGCAAATTTGTTGTTGTTAATTTTTGATGTATTTGCTCGGTTGTTGTTGTGATTGGTTGTGAGGAGCTCGCCATGGCGGAAGCCATGGCCGAGATTGGAGATGCAAATCGAGTTGGGGTTGGCGTTGGAAGACAACCCCAATCGATGAAAGAAAGAAGATAAAAAAAAAAAAAACGAAAAAAACGAGCGTCGCGTCGTTCGTGAAGAAGACAATGAACAAGGTCTCGAACCGGGCCGGTTCGGTTCGGTTGAGCCGAACCCGAGCTGCCTCGGCCCGTTGACTCGAACCAAAAGAAAAAAAAAGAAAGAAAAGAGAGAAAATGGAAAAGAAAATCCAGAAAAATAGGGAAAAATATGGAAAAATAGTATTTTGACCAAACAAATAGAAATTGAGGGATTTCTATGGAAAATGAGAAATTCAAAAGTCGGATGAGACTTTATACCGGGGTTTTTACCTTGAAAAACGTGAAATGGTCCAAATAGGTTGTAAACTAAGTTTTGGAATTCCGAATTCGAATTGGACCAGTTTAAAAATGTTAGTAAATGAGTATGAGACTTAAATTGATAAGAAATGGTTTATTTTAGGTAGTGAACCGATGTGGAAAGGATTGAGGACTTTGGGAGAGTCGTACAAGTCGGAAAAACATAGAAAACTCAGGACAGGTAAGTGAGACTCGTAGCTTTTATCAATTATGCAATGTAAAATAGTATTATTAGAGCATGTAGTGTACTGGACTGGGAATGGGGCAATGTACCGTGATTTGACTGTGGTTTTACAAAAATGTTTTGAAATGAAAATGGATTCGGAAAGAGGTTTGACGGGATGGATCGGCCTGGGGTTTGGAAGTGTGTTGGAGTTGCTAACCATCACCACACCCAGTGACTTGGGAATTATCCCGATCAATGCTTTCCAGTTGAGTTTAGCAGCTCATTAGTCATAAACCAATTAGATGAGCAGTGATTGGTTTAGTGATGATGAGTAAGTGCGACTCGGTGTTTTATGAGTTGGCGGCACATTGACAAGAACTGGTTAGATGCCCAGTGATTGGTTCTTGAATATGTGAGGGGGCGAGTCAATGCAAATACGGAAATGTGAAATACAAATCACGGGTACATTGCAATGAACTAAAGAACTTGCATCTGTTTTATATATTGTTTATATTGATTCATATGCTCCTTTAGATATGCATTTGATTCATGTTGTTATACATTGCCTTCATATTAATTGGTAATTGATGGTTGGTATGAGAGTCACTTACTGAGCATGTAGGAGCTCACCCACCTTAACATTTACAGGTATGGATGTACGCTAGGACTTGGAACTCAGGAAAAGAGAAGACCAGGAGTTTAGTATCTTCTCTACGGTGCAGTGAGTTGCTTGTTATATATATAAATTGTTTTGCTTTATGATTATAATAAATTGGGTGGGAATACGAGCTCAATACCGATGTTCATACCGGTATTGCATATTTTATATTTTATCGAAAAAGTTTTAAATTTTCCGCTGCATTGGTTTCGTTTATTTTATTCGGTTAATGAATATAGAGATATACAGGTATTGTCTGGAAGTTTTGATAAGGCTGCTGGCTCTAATTATGTCCGAACTGGTTTACCGGGGCTTAATTAGGGTTTCAGGCCGGACGTTCCTTAATCAAAATTAGGGGATGTCACAGACTAGGTATAGTAATGATTCCTAAATTTTTTTCTTCGATAGGGAGCTTATTCCCAAAGAATTTGGTAACACTGCCTTGCCACACTGCCTTCCAATGCATTGTAGGTCCTTGAGCCGCACCTTGGGAGCATTGTAAGTCCTTTTCATGTCTATTTTATATTGTTTGCACTTTGCAGTGTAGCTCGAGAACTTATGAAGATGAATTGTTGAGTTTCTATTGGAACTAGTTCTAGTTGAATGTGAGATTGAAGGGAGGATAATTGTAAACTCTTACATATGTTGCTCGAGTGACTGCTATGGTACGTGGAGTGATAAGGGATTTAACTGTTCCGATGAATTTGTCATTAGTTTGGAGCTCATTGCAGCATCAGTTACAAGAGAACAATGGAGCTTGAGGGCTCATTTGCCATTCTTTGTTTAATGGGCTAGTGAAGGAGTGTGAAATTCTTGGCTCAATTCGCGTTGGAGTTCATTAGACTCCAATAGTAAGTTTCCATTTACATCGTCTTGTCATATAACTTGTTAAATCAGTGGTGTTACTTATTTGTTGTGTTCTCTAATGGTTTTGGTTTAACAATTGAATGCAATAGGTGTTTGCGAATTGTCAAAGAGATAGTGTGGATTCTTTCTTTTCATAGGTTTGGAGTTCACTCCAGCTCGATTCTATCATGTTATTATTCGTCTTTGATTTGTTTATAGAGGTAGGATGTATCTATCAACAACATATCGTTGTTAGAAATATGATTTTTATACATATTCCTTGTTTGTATTTGTGCGGTAACTCTTTTATCTGTTTTATTGTTTTCACTTGGTGACTACATGGAACACACTTTGAGGTCGATTTTGCATGAGTTTTGCAGGATTAATTTTTCTAGCAGGTAGAAGTATCAGCAATCTCCATTAGCAAGCTTTGTGTCTTAAGCTCCAAACCATGTGATCGACTATATTTGCTAGTACCACATTTTCTGTTAAGGGTGAAAACTTCCAGTGCTTACTTATCTTTGTATGCCAAAATTATTTTGCATTACCAAATACTTAGATTGCCTGAAGCTCTTCACAAACTTAGCATTCCCCAACCTAAACAGTGCAGAAAAATACAAAATTTCCATCCTTTTTGTTAGGTTTTCTGTTATTGTTGTATTGTTTAGATTGTCAACACGAAGGCCTTACGAAGGTAAATGAAGTTTATATAGTTTGACAGATGGATTTTTTTTTGAATTCTTGATAAGTGGATTTATGTTTTTTGTTTTGATCTTTATGCAATAAAACAGTGTGCTATGCCATCAAATTAAGTCCAGATGTCCTGAAGGTGTTCCCCTAGACATAGTTTTAATTCATCCTTCAATGATTGACATGCTAGATTCTGCTGCAGTGGATGCTATTAAATGCAGACATTTGTATGTTTGTGCAACGAATGTATTACTTTTTGATTAAAATATATTTGAACAAATGTTAAATATAAACTTTATGTTGTTAGGAAATTTGTTTCCATCAAGTTGTGTAATGGAATGAGTGGAAACTACTTAAATTTTTGTTTTTCTTAATTATAGTTTCTCATATGCAACTTTTGATTAGACATTATTATCCTGTCAGTAAATCACTTTATTCAACCCTAAGTGCAAGAATCCTAAAGAAACATATGTTTAAACTTTAACATTCTAAGTATCATAAACCCTTTCAATAAATGTTTTATCACTCCTTAGACTAATTAATAATGTGTAAGAGCCTATTTGGAAAAATTAGGATTTTAAATCCCGAAATTGTTTAAATTGAAATGTTAATGCGATGACACACTTTTTGAGGAGAGTTTTGGATGTAAAAATCCTCAAAATTCTCAACATTAAATTTCCTATAATCTTTCCCAAGTTTTTATGTTTTTCTAATTTCTCATATTTTCCTTGATTTTTTTTAATATCCCTCCTTGGACGAATTGCACTTGTAGTTCTTCTGAACTCCCAACACAAATTGGAAGATAACCATGAAAGGAAAATTAAGATCTGTTTTTTCTTAAAATATTTTTAACCCTAAACCCTAAATCCTAGTGACATTCGTCGGAGGAGTGATAATGGCGAGTGTTCTTGGCGCCATGACATACTATGTAGTTAATTCTAAGAAGACTCGGTTGATTAGGAAGCGGCAAAATCCTCGCGGAAGAGTGGCTCCAACTCATGGTACCCATATGATTTTTTAGACTCAAAAGTCAATCCAATATATACCATTTGAATCAATGAGAGATTAGGTCTCACTTGAGCTTGGGCAGATTTATCTTTTTAGTCTCTCCAATCTTGCCTAATTAAGGATGCAGAAGAAACAAATTTTTTATTGTGATTGTATGTATGTCGTTATCCTCATCACCAGTGTTATATGTATCAGATGAATTCTTGTTATCAGTTCCTGTATCATGAATTTCTTCCTCAGGTGAAGAAAAGCAAAATGCATGCCTTTGCTCTCTGATTATCAAATTATTCAAATCTCAATTTTTGTTCCCAAGTTTATCCTATCAATTTTGAGCCTTTTGTTGGAAGAAGCTTTAAAAGTGTTTGGACGATGTTGCCAAATTTGTGGTTTTACTCATTTTGCGGTCTTACCCATTTCATGTCTACTCTAAGTCTGGTCGAGTTAGGGACAGTGTACACTCTTACTATAATTGACAGAAATTTTACCATAATTTCTCCACTGATTGTGCTTACCATAATTTTTTCATTGGTTCTGCTTACCATAATTTCTCCACTAATTGTGTATACCGTAATATTAGTCTACTCTAAGTCTGGTCGAGTTAGGACTGTGTACCCTCTTACTATAATTGATAGAAATCTTACCATAATTTCTCCATTGGTTGTGCTTACCATAATTTTTCCATTGGTTGTGCTTACCATAATTTCTCCACTACTTGTGTATACCGTAATATTTTTGAGTCTACTCTAAGTCTGGTCGAGTTATGGACTGTGTACCCTCTTACCATCATTGGCAGAAATCTTACCATAATTTCTCCACTGATTGTGCATACCATAATTTCTCCACTGATTGTGCATGCCATAATTTCTCCATTGGTTGTGCTTACCATAATTTTCCACTAATTGTGTATACCGTAATATTTTCACTGATTGTGCTTACCATAATTTATCTACTAATTATGTCCATAATTTCTCCTATGATTGTGTAAATGAATTATTTCCTTGTATGATAAATCGGTGTTTATAGAATTTTATAGTCTATTTTAATATAGTTTAGTCTTAAAGTTTATAAAATATAAATCTCATTATATTTACTTTTGGTTTTTAGTTGAAACGGAGTGCACGGTTGGATTCGAGGCGAAAAAATACTCAAAATAGAGTATTTACTTGCAGTATTCGAATACCGGGATAGTTAGTCTCGAAATTTACACCGATAATGGGGTAACTGGAGTCGCAATGCCACATGTCAGAAGCAGATTCGCCAAGCCACGTCTCACAGGCCAGTTCAGCCAATAGGAGAGCGCCACGCCATATGTCCAACAGCGCCAGCGCCAATCCGCAACTGCCATGTCATCTCTCACAGTAGTCTCCTCTCTTAAGCTCGTTGATCTGCCTCGAGATGCGTGCGAGTGCTGTCTCCCAGATTTTCGGTAAGAATCGCGTGACTCCCTCCCGCCTCTCAGTCTGCCACATGTCGCGGCTCACCCCTCTCACGCACGTCACCGCATCTCTTCTCCTCCAATCGCATTGCGCCACGTTAGCCGGTCAACAGACTTCATCCAATCATATTTCGACACGTCAGCAACGGCAGAAAACTAGCCAATAAGCTCCTGCCATGTGTCAAGGATGAAAATACACCCAAGAACTGTTTTCTCTCTTGCAGAGACCAATTCCTAGTAGTTTAACACATTAGGACCTTAGGTATATATAGAACATCTATTATTCATTAGAAAGAACTTTTTGCATTATTTTTATTTGGAGTTTTATGAAGAGTATGTCTAGCTAATCAAGCCATTGCCTAGGTCGGAGGTGAAACAAGTCAAGATTATGGATTCATGGCATAACTTGTGAGATCTTTTAATTTATTATTTAATTTAATTTAATTTCTTCTATTTCATTGTTGTTGATTTTAATAAATATGATTTAAATCTAGGGTATGTATATGGCCATTGCATGCTTTTAGGTGGAAAATCTATAGTTAATGGACTCATTAGTATCTGTAATTGTACTTTTGGGACAATATAAGTAACAAATATTCACCCGATTGCCATCAAAACTTTTCGGCTTTTGAGTGTGCAACAAATGAATCTTGGTTAAATAGGGAGCGGACGTGATTCGGTTATCTAAGATTAGTATTCCCATAGAATTTTATTACTGTGGTTAATGTATTAAATCTTATGGCAGATGTCTAGGGTTATACATTAATTAGGGAAGTAGTTAGTGGCGAATGTCCTAGCTATCGAGATTAGGGGAATTAAGAATTTCTGGCGGATGTCACTTTTCTATAGCTAGTCTAGAAGAATTTGAATTAATAATTATTTTGGGAAAGATTAACGACCATAATATGCCATTGAATCTTGATCTTGTCTTGTGGAACCATAGACCTAGGTGTTTTCTTTCATTGATATTATTCTTGCAATCTTGATTCCTGTTATTTTTATTTTAATTGTTTACTCTAAAACTTCATTTTAAAAATTCCCATTTTTAGTTAACTTAGAGTGAAACTCAAGTCCTATAGATTCGACTCCGTATTTACCACCACTACACCCTTGTGGGATTGGTAACTCAATTACGGGTTATATTTGGCACGCACGACACGTGACCATTGTATCACATTAGTTACCATGTATATTGTTCTGTATCATTTGTATAAATAGGGCAACACACTGTACATTCTTAACACAATTAATTAACAAAAAAACATTGGTGATCTGCTTCGTGTTGATATCATCCAACAAGAAAATGAGGCTGTATTGTAATCATGAAGAAGAGGCGTTCAATATTAGTGATGAAGAGATGGTAGATGGGGGTGCTAATATTGACGACGAAGAAATGGTAGACGGGGATGCTAATATTGACGACGAAGAAATGGTGGATGCTAATATTGGCGACTAGGAAATGGTGGATGCTAATATTGACGACGAAGACGAAGAAATGGTGGATGCTAATATTGACGACTAAGAGATGGTAGAACATGGAACTTAAACATGAAACTGATAAAAATACAAGTTGGGAATCACAATGTTTAAGTTCCATGTTCTACCATCTCTTGGTCGTCAATATTAGCATCCACCATTTCTTCGTCTTCGTCATCAATATTAGCATCCACCATTTCTTCGTCGTCAATATTAGCATCCCCGTCCACCATTTCTTCGTCATCATTATTAGCATCCCCATCTACCAATTCTTCGTCACTAATACTGGCCGCCTCTTCTTCATGATTACAATACAGACTCATCGTCTAGTTAGAGGATATCAACACGAAGCAGATCATCAATGCTTTTTTATTAATTAATTGTGTTAGGAACGTACAGTGTGGTGTCGTATTTATACAAATGATACAGAACAATATACATAGAAACTAATGTGATACAAGGAAATAATTGATTTACACAATCATTGGAGAAATTATGGACACAATCAGTAGACAAATTATGGAAAGCACAATCAATGAAAATATTAGGATATACACAATTAGGGGAGAAATTATTGTAAGCACAACCAATGGAAAAATTATGGTATGCACAATTAGAGGAGAAATTATGGTAAGGTTTCTGCCAATTATAGTAAGAGGGTACATAGTCCCAAACTCGACCAGACTTAGAGTAGACTTGAAAACATTACGGTATACACAATTAGTGGAGAAATTATGGTAAGCACAACCAATGGAGAAATTATGGTAAGCACAACCAATGGACAAATTGTGGAAAGCACAATCCGTTGAGAAATTATGGTACTCAATTGCTTCTACGTTGTTGGTGAGTGTATGAAGAGTTTGGTTGCAACTAAGAGTTCTTTCCGAGTTTAAGAAAGTGTTGAATGATGGCTATCTAACTATGTTGGTGTTTTTGGTTTAAAAAAAAAACAAACTATGTTGGTGTTTTTATTTTTAATTATTTCATAACTATGTTGCTATGTTGTATTAATGTATTAATGTATGACTTGTTGTCCTAGCTTTGCAAACTTTACTAGTTGCCCAATCGTCCCTCTCTCACAAATCTCTCTCGCCTTCCCTCTCCCTCGTTCATGGCTTCACATTCTTTTTTCACCTCATCGTCACGTCTTTTATTCGACCTTTAAAATTGTCTTCATCACTAGTCTACCTCTTATGTATTCTATGCTTCGTTGGCCACACATTCACAATATCCCAAATGTTCATTCTATTCAAAACTGAGTTTCAAACTTCAAACCGTGTTATCGAGTTCGTGTTTTGACATTTATTTTTGGTTGATTTTGTTGGCCTAATTTACGCAGGTGTTTTTGCACATGAGATCAAATTGATTTGGTTGTGAGAGTGATTTCATGTGTTTTGTATTGTTCCCAAATTGGGTCTCTTAGGTCTCATTGGATTGACACTTCATCGTATTGAAGGGGCGGAGGAGATGTAGTCCGATGTTTTAAAAATCGATCATCAATTCTGATCCTTCAAATTCAATACAACCATGAACATATTTACATTCACGGAGACCATGACTCATTGATCAATGTTTCGGTTCTCCTCCTCAAGATCTACATCACCAAATCATGGTCAGGTACTCTCTGTTTCTATGTGATTTTGGATCTTAACCGCAACAATGTTGAAGCTAAATGTGTGATTTGGTTAATCTCTATGAGTTTTAGGGGTTTCACTGAAGGCACAATAGCTCTACGCGATGGTGTTAGTGGCTCAGTACTTGGATCTTTATGGGGGTCATCGAGCCATCTCTCATAGCATTGTCCTAAAAGTACAACCGAAACAAGACGATCTGATGCAAGTAACTTCCTCTCTCCCTCTTTCCATTATTTTCTAAAGCTATGCTTGATTTTTCTATCAATCAACATCTTCGGATGCATATTTCCAAACTGTCAATCAGTAGACTAGATGCAGAAGATTACTTGTGAATATTTTACCACTCAGAGGTGTTATTGATAGTTTTTAGAGTCTTATTAATTTAATGTGTGTGCGTGTGCGTGTGTATATATATTATGTATGCTCTCCACAAAAAAAATGTAGCAGAAAGCTTAATGTTTTTCTAATTGTCCACTATTTAGTGTTTCACCTCAATGGAACAACTTGTGAAGGTATAACTCCTAATTTGTCTAGACATTTGGAAGTTCTGTGAGAGGGCATGTGATTATATATATGGAGATTTTGCCCCTTGTTTGGGCAAATTAGAACTATGTTTTTTGAGTTGGAAGTCCAAAACTAAGGCCTTCGTGGCCATGAAAGTTAAATGTGTAGGAATTGCCTTGGTATGCCCCTCCCTTTTTTGGTAACAATAAACCCATTTTTATGCTCCATTTAGGTGGTTGTTTGAAGGGAAGGTGTATCATCCACTTTGCTGATGACTTGTACCGTTACATGTGTCATACTTTTGCTCAATTGGTAAGCCAGTTTGTATGCAAGATTTGCTTGTTAATGGTTGTGGCAGGGCATTTTTGCATTGTACCCATATTTTCAGTAGTTCCAACAAACTTTATGGCTCTTTATATCAGAGCATGCAGCTTATCCTTCTTATAATAACTTTTATAATACCTAAAGTAGAGTATGTTTCAATCATCAAATTTCAATATATTTTTGATCGCATTAGCTAACGTAACATTTTTGTTTAATTTTATTTTTGGTATAGATTGCCATTCAAAATGTTTTCAAGTATTGAAAGAACAATTGATTGTTTGGGTTGATTGGTGGCACCACATATTTTTTTTATTGGTTTCCTCATTGTCTCCATAAGTGACTCTTCTTCTATATGTATAACTTATCTCATAGAATATGCAAAAAGTTCTCCATACTTACATAGCATTCTCCTATGATGAGCAATTATCTATATATGGATTTTGTTTTTGTAGTTTGACATGGATTCAAGCACATTGTTGGAGACTCCTATATACATACGTTTCTTCTACTGAAGCTATGCAGTTGTTTTTTACAAAATTAGTTTGGTCAAAAGAACTTCAGCCTTAATAATATAAATTCAGGTATCTCATTATTTGCTTATCAAGTTGTTTACCAAATTCACTGGTATTTATTATTCAATTGTTGTTTGTAATTGTGGCTTCAACTAATTAATAGTTGATTTTCATCACCATCATTGCATAGAAGAAGAGAGATGGTCTAGGTATAATGCTCCGCCTCCGCACCATGCATGAAGAAACTTGGACAACATTTGAAGTTTTCATAGCTTAAACTTTGACAATATAGAAACTTGTGGCCTATCAAAGAAGAAAATGACTCCACGCCACATCATTGATTGAAAAATGATAAAAATTGTTTTTTTTGAAGCTAGGAATAATGTTTTGTATATTGGTAGTGCGATGTTTCTTGGATAGATTTCTTATAGTGATATTTTTACTCAAAGCCAACAAAAAGTTTTCAACGAATGGTATATGCACACAAGTGAAGCCTGATATGGGTGATTAAAATCATGTTTGTTTTACTTGTGCTGTTGAAAATCCTAGACCCCCTGCAGGCGCCACTCTCAATAAGACACTTTCAAATTTGTATTAGAAGTTACAAGATTGATATGATGGTTTTGACATGCATTTTTGTGATCCTTCAATTTCAGTGCAGCTGAAATTCTCAAGATGTACATTTGTTGTTATACATAATAGACACATTTACATAAATATGAACTGTAATCTATCATGATCTATTTAACCTCATAACTAATATCAATTTTAAAAACAAATATTGCTAATTTTCTTTCGCGTGCTTTGAAAATACTTCAACGGTGGATGCATAGTGACATACTTATACATGCTTCACTATATCCATCTGCACATGGGACTACAACATTCTCACAAATGAACATAAAATAGATGTTATATGGTTAATGGAATGTGTTTTTTAATTATGCTCGATTTCCTCGGTCTAAAGAATTTATTATTTTATTCATCGTCAATGCCCATTCTTTTTTTTTTTTCATGAAAACGAGTTGTATATTATCATTGATCAATAAAAGATCATTATGTGGGTTTAATCACATACAAGACGTACGCTCCCGAATAGCTCGTTTTGCAAGAGCATCTGCTCGGTAATTCATCGATCTAGAGATGTAACTAAAATTAAGTGCGTCTCTATTCTTATGTAGTACATGCATATCATGGGTTAAAGGATCAATATTACAATTGATGGAAATTGTTGAATTTAATGCCTTGATCACTATCCTCGCTGCTAAATAAATCTTCAAAATTTAGGGGTAGTCACTACAATTCTGCAATGCGTACCAAACAATGATGCACTCCGTAGCTTCTACCAATGATGACAGTTGCGGCTGCATTTTAATTGATTGATTGATCTTTTTACCGATTCAATTTTGGGATGGTGTAGGGTTCTTGTTGTTGTTGTTGTGGTTTGATTTTGGTTTGTTGATATAGTTCGCAAAACATTGGATCTGCAATCATCTTTGCCAAGTATTGAAGTTGGGGAACATTGCCATGTTCAGTATATAATGATGGTAAGTCTGGGAACGATACCATGTTCTCCTATTTCTGCCAACTCCCTTGCCATCTCCCAATGCATTACCCAATACTTGGAGGCCATTATTTCTACAAAGCTAGCTAGCTTAATTCGGCTTTGTATATCAAGGAAGTGATTGTTTGACATCTACTTGTTATGGTAAGTGCTTAGTAAGAGTCGGTCCAAAGATTTTTTTTTTTTTTTTTTGAGCGAAACTTAAATACATAGTTGACTTGTGGCGACTGTAATGCCAAGAATGCCACCTGTTAAAACACTTTTTTGCAAGTTAAGAAATAAGGTGATTTTGAAAATTTCTCTTCCTAGTAGGACATTATGGGGATTCTGTAATATATTAAAGGAAAAAAACAAAAAATGCCACAATTTTAGCAATGATTTATGTAAGTATAGACCAAATGTTTCCATTGATTAGTCACCAACCCATGCGCTATTATTGTCGTTGCCTTTAAACGACACAATCCTTTCGCTTTGACGAAGCCACGATTTTAGCAATTTTTTTTTTTTAAATTCAAATAAATATTCTTTTTATAATCATCTCCCTCTTGTCTTCTCTCTCACACTCTGTCCCTCTATCTTGGGCTAGATATAGTAATGCTTCCCAAATATTTTTGTTCGATAGGAAGCTTATTCTTTAAGAATTTGGTAACACTGCCTTGCCACGCTGCCTTGCAATGCATTGTAGGTCCTTGAGCCCCACCTTGGGAGCATTGTAGGTCCTTTTTCATCTCTATTTTATACTGTTTGCACTTTGCAGTGCAGCTCAAGAACTTATGAAGATGAATTGTTGAGTTTCTATTGGAACTAGTTCTAAGTGAAAGTGAGATTGAAGGGTGGGTAATTGTAAACTCTTGCATGTGTTGCTCGAGTCACTGCTTTGGTTCGTGGAGTGAGAAGAACTTTAACTGTTCTGATGAATTTGTCATTAGTTTGGAGCTCATTGCAGCAGCAGTTACAAGAGAACAATGGAGCTTGAGGGCTCATTTTCCATTCTTTGTTTAATGGTCTAGTGAAGGAGTGTGAGATTCCTGGTTCAATTCGTGTGGGAGTTCATTGGACTCCAATAGTAAGTTGCCATTTACATCGTCTTGTCATATAACTTGTTAAATCAGCGGTGTTACTTATTTGTTGTGTTCTGTAATAGTTTTGGTTTTACAATTGAATGCAATAGGTGTTTGCCAATTGTCAAAGAGATAGTGTGGATTCTTTCTTTTCACATGTTTGGAGTTCACTCCACCTCGATTCTATCATGTTATTACTCGTCTTTGTTTTGTTTATAGAGGTAGGATGTATCTATCGACAACATACCGTTGTTAGGAATATGACTTTTATACATATTTCTTGTTTGTATTTCTGCAGTTACTCTTTATCTGTTTATTGTTTTCTCTTGGTGACTACATGGAACACACTTTGAGGTCAATTTTGCATGAGTTTTGCAGGATTAATTTTTCTAATAGGTAGAAGAATCAACAATCTCCATTAGCAAGCTTTGTGTCTTAAGCTCCTAACCATGTGATTGACTATATTTTCCAGTACCACATTTTCCTTTAAGGGTTAAAACTCCTATGGCTTACTTACCTTTGTATGCCAAAATTATTTTGCATTGCCTATGAAGCTCTTCACAAACTTGGCAATCCCCAGCCTAAACAGTGCTTACAGATACTAAATGTGCATCCTTTTTGTTACTTTGTCTATAGTTGTTGTATTGTTTAGATTGTCAGCACGAAGGCCTTATGAAAGTACATAAAGTTTATATAGTTTGACAGATGGATTTTTTTTTGAATTCTTGATAAATGAATTCATGTTCATATTTTTGATTTTTATGCAATAAAACTGTGTGCTACGCCATTAAATTAAGTCCAGATGTCGTAAAGGTGTTCCACTAGACGCAGTTTTCATTCATCCTTCAATGATTGACATGCTGGATTCTGCTGTAGAGGATGCTATTAAATGTGGACATTTGTATGTTTGTGCAACTAATATATTACTTTTCGATTAAAATATATTTGAACAAATGTTAAATATAAACATTATGTTGTTAGGAAATTTGTATCCATCAAGTTGTGTGATGGAATGAGTGGAAACTACTTAAATTTTTGTTTTTCTTAATTATAGTTTCTCATATGTAACTTTTCATTAGACATTATTATCCTGTCAGTAGATCACTTTATTCAACCTTAAGTGCTAGAATCATAAAGAAACATATGTTTAAACTTTAGCATTCTAGGTATCATAAACCCTTTTAATAGATGTTTTGCCACTCCTTAGACTAACTAATATTGTGTAAGAGCCTATTTGGGAAAACTTAAATTTGAAATCCTGAAATTGTTTAAATTGAAAAGTTACTGCGATGACACTTTTCGAGGAGAGTTTTTGATGTAAAAATCCTCAAAATTCTCAACATTAACTTTCATCTTTCTCAAGTTTTTATGTTTTTCTAATTTCTCATATTTTCCTTGATTTTTTTTAAATCCCTCCTTGGACGAACTGCTCTTGCAGTTCTTCTGAACTCCTAACGCCGATTGGAAGATAACCATCAAATGAAAATTGAGATCTATTTTTTTTAGATATTTTTTACCCTAAACCCTAAATCCTGGAGACAGTCATCGGAGGAGTGATAATGGCGAGTGTTCTTGGTGCCATGACATACTATGTAGTTAAGTCAAAGAGGACTCGGTTGATCAGGAAGCGACAGAAGTCCTTGAGGAGGAGTGGCTCCAACTCATGGTACCCATATGATTTTTCAGACTCAGAAGTCAATCCAATAAATGCCACTTGATGCGATGAGAGATTAGGTCTCACTTGAGCTTGGGCAGTTTTATCTTTTTAGTCTCTCTAATCCTGCCTAATTAAGGCTGCAGAAGAAACAAGTTCTGTATTGTGATTTTATATGTCGTTATCACCATCACCAGTGTTATATGTATCAATTGTGAGTTCTTGTATCATGAATTTCTTCTTCAGGTGAAGAAAAGCAAAATGCATGCATTTGCTCTCCCATTATCAAATGATTCAAATCTCAGTTTTTGTTCCCAAGTTTATCCTATCAATTTCGAGCCTTTTGTTGGAAGAAGCTTTAAAAGTTTTTGGACGATGTTGCCACCTTTGTCGTTTTACCCGCTTTGTGGTCTTACCCATTTCGAGTCTACTCTAAGTTTGGTCGAGTTAGGGACTGTGTACCCTCTTACTATAATTGGCATAATTTCTCCATTGGCATAATTTCTCCATTGATTGTGCTTACCATAATTTCTCCACTAATTGTGCTTACCATAATTTCTCCATTGGTTGTGCTTACCATAATTTCTCCACTAATTGTGTATACCATAATATTTTCGAGTCTACTCTAAGTCTGGTCATGTTCAGGACTGTGTACCCACTTACTATAATTGGCAGAAATCTTACCATAATTTCTCCACTGATTGTGCTTACCATAGTTTCTCCAATGGTTGTGGTGACCATAATTTCTCCACTAATTGTGTATACCGTAATATTTTCGAGTCTACTCTATGTCTAGTCGAGTTTTGGACTGTGTACCCTCTTACTATAAGTGACATAAATCTTGCCAAAATTTCTTCACTGATTTTGCATACCATAATTTTTCCACTGATTGTGCATACCGTAATTTCTCCATTGGTTGTGCTTACCATAATTTCTCCACTAATTGTGTATACCGTAATATTTTCACTAATTATGCTTACCATAATTTGTCTACTGATTACGTCCATAATTTCTCCTATGATTGTGTAAATCAATTATTTCCTTGTATCACATTAGTTTCTATTTATATTGTTCTGTACCATTTGTATAAATAGGGTACCACACTGTATGTTCCTAACACAATTAATTAACAAAAAAGCATTGGCGATTTGCTTCGTGTTGATATCCTGCAACAAGAAGATGAGGTGTATTGTAATCATGAAGAAGAGGCGACCAGTATTAGTAACGAAGAGATGGTAGATGGGGATGCTAATATTGACGACGAAGAAATGCTCGATGCTAATATTGACGGACGATGAAGAAATGGTGGATGGTAATATTGATGACAAAGACGAAGAAATGGTGAATGCTAATATTGACGACGAAGAGAAAGTAAACTTTGAAGTGTGGGATGGCGAGGTAATGATCGGTTTATTGACGATGAAGAGATGGTGAACTTTGAAGCGTGGGATGACGAGGTAGTGATCGATTAATTTAAATATTCTGTTTTTTTTTTTTTTGAAACCAACTTTTCTGAGTTCTTAATTACGTTACGCTCACATTTCTTCCATTAATAGTTTAATTTCTTTTCTTGTGATTTTACAGACTTGTTTTAATAACATAATCAAAATTCTCTTCTAAAATAAAAAAACAGAACGAAAACTCGACTCTCTCGACCCAAATAAAACATAAACCCTGACTTCACTCTCTCTCTCTCTCACGATCCCATCGACCTTCTCTCTCTCGATCTCGACATTCTCTGTTTGAAGCTAAGGCATGATCTGCTCCATGTATAATGAGGTAGGTCCTCGGTCTTTAATCTTTGTTGATTTGCTGGAATTCGATCTGTACAGATTTACAGCTTCGAATTTTGTCAGATAGATGTTCTGATCGTCGTGTTTGTGCCAATTTACAAGTTTTTAGGTTTCTGTGTTTTGTTCAATTTCGATGCTTTGGTGGTGAATTGAATCAATATGGAGGTCTGTATTGATTGGACGAAATAGGCATAGACATTAAAGGCATCATTATGTTCTGGAGACGATGTTATGGAATTGAAGTACAAATCGAAGAGCTCATTTGCGGAATCGAAGCTACTGAAGAAGGTTCTTCAGTCATCGTGCCTTCTCCAATTCAGTGTCATGCTTGGCCATTCCTATTGGACAGTCGAGACCATATCAGCATTGCAAAGACTGAATCAGGTATATGCTACATTGCTATTGTCTCTTGTTTACTAAATTACTAGTTATTGCTTGCGAATTTCTTACAAAGATGATATCTTGGGAGCTCGTATTGGTTGAAACCTATTAGGGGGCGGGGGATATGTAAGTATTGCCTTTTATTTGAAAACTAACATACATAACTAGAAAGATATAACTCAGTCTATTTGAATGGTTGGGAGTTTAAATTGACCTTTTGCGGAATGGTGTCTTTGCTGCGTTATACTGATTCCTTGTTAGGTTTCTCTTGCTTTGTTTTGGTCTTTCATCCTAAAATATGTGTGTTTATACAGTTAGGCAAAACTCTGGCATTTGGAGTTCCTGATCTTGTGCATGATTTATGCAAGAAAATGCTAGGGGATTCAGGGAGAGCGTGTCCTTGGTGTTCTGTACTCTCACCTACAAGAGAGCTTGCTCAACAAGTAAGTTTCTTTTTTCCTGTTATATCAATTTCTTTTAAGTAATTCTATTCACCATAACTATGAACTGCTATTTGGAATTTGGTTTGAAAAAATTCTTTTGGCTAAAAAGTGAACTTCATGTGGATTGTTGATTTATCCCCGAGTTTGTATTCATGTAGTTGGGTAACATATTGAAATGCCTAAGCAGCTGTGTGGGCTTGCTTTCTTCTGCCTAAGTAGCTATGCTGGCCTGCTTTCTTCATCTCTCTGAATCTAGTTTTTCATCAATGGCATGCATCCATGCTGGAAAGAGCATTTATTTTAAGATTGCTCTTGTTATCAAAATCCATGTCTTATTGATTATTACTAATCTATAATGTCTTCTTTGGCTCTTTCGCACTCATGTGAATCCGCGAAATTCTTTTTCTCTCATTTCTGCTTGTTGGTATTCTTTTTGCACTTAAGATGTCATCAAACTTGGTTTTGCCGCTTTTCTTTGTATTGCGGCAGCATTCTTGTGCGTTTACGTGGATGATTTTAATGATGTTGAATTGTTAATATCTTCTTTTTGTTATTTACACTATCACATGGGATCTCTTACAAATTACAAAATTGACTACTTTTTCAGATTAATGATGTCCTATGCGTGGCTAGGAAATCTTGTGGTGTGAAGTCAATTTGTTTGTTTTGAGGATCTTCTAAAGGACCACATATACAAGGTTTGAAGTCTATGTTGTAAGATACCTTGTTCTCTCTCATTTATTCTATGGATGCAAGTAGAAACTTGTTGGTTTGCTCAATTATGTGGCAAAAATACAAGAAAATTTAATCAAAACATAACAATTTGCTCTTTGGGACAACATTTTGAAGTGTGAAGTATATGCTAGGAAACTTGTTGAAAGTAAGGAGGTCTCAAGAGATGTTGTAGCTAGGAATTATAGTTATAGTTTGTGGCTGAAGGATTTGAAGGAACTGAAATCAAGATTTGAACAATCCCCACTTCAATTTCTTAAATTTTTAGGGGACCAAATGGTTCTGTAATTGATGATGGTTCAGGACTTGGCCTAGCGTGAACAAGATCGATGTATGCATTAGTACCCTTGGGTGGTTTTGATTCAGCTTATTTAATTACCATAACAATTCATACTTCCTACTAAGATGCTGAGAGGGATTTTTAATATATTGATATGTATATGGGTCTCCCTCTGAGGAAAGTTGGGGTTCTTAGCTTTAATTTGTGTTGTATATTAATCATCTCATGTACCATTTTAATGACCTTTTGTAAATCTTAGAATAAACCATCGATGACATATAATTGTTAGTATTCTTTTTATGTGAATTCTGATGTAAATTCTAAATCTAAACATGTGTACTTATGACTATATATAGACGCATAAAATTGACCTGTTTGATGATATATCCATACCACTTATAAAAGAGGCTTGAGTATGGTTACTATTCATGCACTGTTCATTTAATATTTACCCTATAGATCTGAAAAATAATAACGCTAAGCATAAGTTCTCTTCAAGAACTTCATGAATCTCTCTTTCTCCTCTGCACACTATTCATTCAAATTTATCAGACCATAACGGTTGAGGAGAGCATTGTTTCTTTTTTTTACTTTTTGAGGAATAAATTTGAAAAAGATGCCCATTTCTTTATTTGGTGTATTCTTTGGCGGGTATGATCTATTTTGGGTGTTTGGGTTCTTGATTAGATGCTCTCATAGTCAGTATCTTCAGATTTAGATGAGTTTGAGGGATTTGTGGGGAATGATGAGAATGATGGGGAAGACTTAGGGTGGGAAGCGTTTTTGTGGATTGAGTTGCAATGTTGTATCTTGGGAATTAAACCTTGTTTGTACAGATGTCGTGTGCTCTTACTACGTGTTGGGTATTTGGTCTCGAATATTGATCCAATACATTCAATCAATTTTTGTTTCAATTCGTTCCCCAAATCTAATTTTTACTTCTTTTGATGAAAATCATTTTGGTTTTCAGTTTCATGGTTATGGAGCTCGAAGTCCTGACCACCCATCTCAATATAAGAATTATTTTGGTCCCCGAATCAGTTTTTAGTTTTTGTGGCTCAATATTGTGATTCCCAACTTGTATTTTTATTAGTTTCATGTTTCAGTTCCATGTTCTACTTCATGTCGTTAAAATCATGTGAGTTTTTAGTTACATGTTTGAGGGGAATGAATTCCTGATAGCTCATTTGAGAATCAGTTAGGTTTCATTATCAATTTTTAGTCTATGTGGCTCAAATGAGATTAGATGACCCATTAACGTTATGTTCGTGTGATTGTTATCATTGTGGTTATCGAATGGGAGGATAGCTTTTGCTAGTTAGTAAAGGATGTATTTTGAATTAGTCCTAAAATAACTTAGGATTGCGGCTCGTTTCCTCAAACTTACTACAATAGGCAAGTGAATAATGAAAGTAACTCTCAATTTATGGTACACAATTGCTTCTACGTTGTTGGTGAGTGTATGAGGAGTTTGGTAGCAGCTGAGACTTCTTTCCGAGTTTAAGAAAGTGTTGAATGATGGCTATCTAACTATGTTGGTGTTTTTGGTTTCAAGAAACAAAAAACAATCTATGTTGGTGTTTTTATTTTTAATTATTTCTTAGCTATGTTGCTATGTTGTATTAATGTATTAATGTATGACTTGTTGCCCAAGCTTTGCAAACTTCACTTGTTGCCCAAGCGCCCTCTCTCAAAAATCTCTCTCGCCTTCCCTCTCCATCGTTCACGGCTTCATGTTCTTTTTTCACCTCATCGTATCATCTTTCATTCGACCTTTAAAATTGTCTGCATCACTTTTCTTCATCTTATGTATTCTCTGCTTCATTGGCCTCACATTCTCAAGATCCCAAATGTTCATTCTATTCAAAACTGAGTTTCAAACTTCAAACCGTGTTATCGAGTTCGTGTTTTGACATTAACTTTCGTTGATTTTGTTGGCTTAATTTATGCTGGTTTTTTTTTCACATGAGATCAAATTGATTTGGTTGTGAGAGTGATTTCATGTGTTTTGTGTTGTTCCCAAATTGGGTCTCTTTGGTCTCATTGGATTGACACTTCATCGTATTGAAGGGGCAGAGGAGATGTAGTCCGGTGATTTAAAAATCGATCATCAATTCTGATCGCTCGAATTCAAAGCAGCCATGAACATATTCAGATTCATCGGAAACCATGACTCATTGATCAATGTTTTGGTTCTCCTCCTCAAGATCTACATTACCAAATCATTGTCAAGTACTCTCTATTTCTATGTGATTTTGGATCTTAACCGCGACAATGTTGAAGGTAAAATGTGTGATTTGGTTAATCTCTATGAGTTTTAGGGGTTTTGCAGAAGACATAAGAGCCTACGCGATGGTGTTACTGGCTCAGTACTTGGATCTTTGTGGGGGTCATCGAGCCATCTCTCATGGCATTGGCCTAAAAGTACAACCGAAACAAGACGATCTGCTGCAAGTAACTTCCTCTCTCCCTCTTTCCATTATTTTCTAAAGCTATGCATGATTTTTCTATCAATCAACATCTTCGGATGCATATATCTAAACTGTCAATCAAAATACTAGATGCACAAGACTACTTGTGAATAATTTACCACTCAGAGGGGTTATTGATAGTTTTTAGAGTCTTATTAATTTAATATGTGTGCGTGTGTGTGTGTATATATATATTATGTATGCTCTCCACAAAAAAAATGTAGCAGAAAGCTGAATGTTTTTCTAATTGTCCACTATTTAGTGTTTCACCTGAATGGAAGAACTTGTGAAGGTATAACTCCTAATTTGTCTTGACATTTGGAAGTTTTGTGAGATGGCATGTGATGATATATATGGAGATTTTACCCCTTGTTTGGGCAAATTAGAACTATGTTTTTTGAGTTGGAAGTCCCAAACTAAGGCATTCGTGGCCATGAAAGCGAAATGTGCAGGAATTGCTTTGGTATGCCCCTCCCTTTTTTGGTAACAGTAAACCCATTTTTTATGCTCCATTTAGGTGGTTGTTTGAAGGGAAGGTGTAAGATCCACTTTGCTGATGACTTGTACCATTACATGTGTCATACTTTTGCTCAATTGGGTAAGCCAGTTTGTATGCACCATTTGCTTGTTAATGGTTGTGGCAGGGCATTTTTGCATCGTACCCATATTTTCAGCAGTTCCAACAAAGTTTATGGCTCTCTATATCAAAGCATGCAGCTTAACCCTCTTATAATAACTTTTATAATAACTAAAGTAGAGTATGTTTCAATCATCAAATTTGAATATATTTATGTGATCCCATTAGCTAACGTAACATTTTTGTTTATTTTTATTTTTGGTATATATTGCCCTTGAAAATGTTTTCATGTATTGAAAGAACAATTGATTGTTTGGGTTGATTGGTGGCACAACACATTTTTTTCAATTGGTTTCCTCATTGTTTCCATAAGTGACTTTTCTTCTATATGTATAATTTATCTCATAGAATATGCAAAGAGTTCTCCATACTTAGATAGCATTCTTCTATGATGAGCAGTTATCCATATATGGATTTTGTTTTTTCAATTTGGCATGGATTCAAGCACATTGTTGGAGACTCCTATATACATATGTTTCTTGTACGGAAGCTATGCAGTTGTTTTTTAAAAAATTAGTTTGGTCAAAACAACTTCAGCCTTAAGAATATAAATTCAGGTATCACATTATTTGCTTATCAAGTTGTTTACCAAATTCACTGGTATTTATTATTCAATTGTTGTTTGTATTTGTGGCTTCAACTAATTAATAGTTGATTTTCATCACCATCATTGCATAAAAGAAGAGAGACGGTCTAGGTATAATGCCCCGCCTCCGCACCATGCATGAAGAAACTTGGACAACATTTGAAGTTTTCATAGCTTAAACGTTGACAATATAGAAAACTTGTGGCCTATCAAAGAAGAAAATGACTCTATGCCACATCATTGATTGAAAAATATAAAAATTGTGTTTTTGAAGGAAGAAATAATGTTTTGTATATAGGTGGTGCGATGTTTCTTGGATAGATTTCTTATAGTGTCGTCTTTACTCAAAGCCAACAAAAAGTTTTCAATGAATAGTATATGCACACAAGTGAAGCGTGATATGGGTGATTAAAATCATTTTTGTTGCAATTGTGACACATGCACCAGTTCTCTGTTCTTGATTTTTTTTAAAAAAAGGTTCATGAAATGGTTGTTCAGCAATTAGAAAAGGTTTAGTCGTAGGAATTTACTAAGGACAAAATTTTCATTGGTCTACAGTTTAAGTTGCATTTACATTTAGGGTATATTAAATACTTTCTTTTATGATCAATTGTATTTGTTGGTGTTGCATCTTATTAAACCATCTTTTTCTTTATCATATTTAACAATCGTAATATCAATTTCGTTGTTGAACCTTATAATTTTAGGTGTATTTTTTGGATGTTTACTGGAGGACAGTATTGTCACAACTTTTGTTGTTGAAAATCCCAATTCTATGGTAGTCAATCCATTGATACTTTAGATATTCTTATTTGTTGATTGCCTAGACCCCCTGCAGCTGCCACTCTCAGTAAGACACTTTTAGATTTGTATTAGAAGTTACAGGATTGATATGATGCTTTTGACATGCATTTTTTTGATCCTTCAATTTCAGTGCAGCTGAAATTCTCAAGAAGTACATTTGTTGTAATACATAATAGACACATTTACCTAAATATGAACTGTAATCTATCATGATCTATTTAACCTCATAACCAATATCAATTTTGAAAAAAAATATTGCTAATTTTCTTTTCGCGTGCTTTGAAAATGCTTCAACAGTGCATGCATAAAGACGTACTTATACATGCTTCATTATATCCCTCTGCACATGCGACTACAACATTCTCACAAATGAAAATAAATTAGTTGTTATATGGTAGAAGAATGTGTCTTTTTAATTATGCTCGATTTCCTCGGTCTAAAGAATTTTTTATTTTATTCATCGTCAGTGCCCATTCTTTTTTTTTCACGATACCAAGTTATATATTATCATTGATAAAAAACAGATTATTCTGTGGGTTTAACCACATACAAGAGGTATGCTCCCGAAGAGCTCGTTTTGCAAGAGCATCTGTTTGGCAATTCATAGATCTTGAGATGAAACTAAAATTAAGTGGGTCTCTATTCTTAAGTAGTACATGTATATCATGGATTAAAGGATCAATATTACAATCGATGGAAACTGTCGAATTTAAATGCCTTGATCACTATCTTCGCAGCTGAATAAATCTTCAAAATTCAAGGGTAGTCACTACAATTCTGCAGTGCATACCAAACAGTGATGCACTCCGCAGCTTCTATCGACGATGACAGTTGTTGCTGCATTTTTATTGATTGATTGATTTTTTTACCGATTCAATATTTGGTTGATTTAGGTTGTTGTTGTTGTTGTGGTTTGATTTTGGCTTGTAGATATTGTTTGCAAAACAATGGACCTGCATTCTTCTTTGCCAAGTATTGTTTCCAAACCGGAACCACTCGATTCAGTACAATGGAAGCCTTGTCCTTCAAATAGTGATGATGAGGGCAAGTTTTGAGAATTAATTCTGTATTCTCCAACATCACACCAACATCGCGTACACAGAACGGAACTTAAAAAGCACGAATTGTTGAAGTTGAGGAACGTTGCCATGTTCTATATATAATGATGGTAAGTCTGGGAATGATACCATGTTCTCCTATTTCTACCAACTCTCTTGCCATCTCCCAATGCATTACCCAATACTTGGAGGCCAATATTTCTACAAAGCTAGCTAGCTTAATTCGGCTTTGTATATCATGGAAATGATTGTTGGACATCTACTTGTTATGGTAAGTGCTTAGTAAGAGTCGGTCCAAAGATTTTTTTTCTTTTTTTTTTGAGCAAAACTTAAATTCACAGTTGACTTGTGGCAACTATAATTCCTAGAATGCCACCTGTTAAAACACTTTTTTGCAAGTTAAGAAATTAGGTGATTTTGAAAATTTCTCTTCCTAGTAAGACATTTTGGGGATTCTGTAATATATTAATGGAAAACAAGAAAAGAACGCCACAATTTTACCAATGATTTATGTACGTATAGACCAAATGTTTCTCTTGATTAGTCACCAATCCATGCGCTATTATAGTCATTTCCTTTAAACGACACAATCCTTTTGCTTTGACAAAAGCCACGATTTTAGCAATTTTTTTAAAATTCAAATAAATACTCTTTGTATAATCATCTCCCACCTGTCTTCTCTCCCTCACTCTGTCTCTCTATCTTGGGCTAGATATAGTAATGCTTCCCAAATTTTTTTTCTTTTATAGGGAGCTTATTCCTAAAGAATTTGGTAACACTGCCTTGCCATACTGCCTTGCAATGCATTCTAGGTCCTTGAGCCACACCTTGGGAACATTGTAGGTCCTTTTTCATCTCTATTTTATACTGCTTGCACTTTGCAGTGTAGCTCGAGAACTTATGAAGATGAATTGTTGAGTTTTTATTGGAACTATTTCTAGGTGAAAGTGAGATTGAAGGGAGGGTAATTGTAAACTCTTGCATATGTTGCTCGAGTAACTGCTATGGTTCGTGGAGTGACAAAGGCTTTAACTGTTTCGATGAATTTGTCATTAGTTTGGAGCTCATTGCAGCATCAGTTACAAGAGAACTATGGATCTTGGGGGCTCATTTGCCATTCTTTGTTTAATGGGCTAGTGAAGGAGTGTGAGATTCTATGTTCAATTCGCATTGGAGTTCATTGGACTCCAATAGTAAGTTGCCATTTACATCGTCTTGTCATATAACTTGTTAAATCTGCGGTGTTACTTATTTGTTGTGTTCTCTAATGGTTTTGGTTTTACAATTAAAAGCAATAGGTGTTTGCCAATTGTCAAAGAGATACTGTGGATTCTCTCTTTACACAGGTTTGGAGTTCACTCCACCTCGATTCTTTCATGTTATTATTCGTCTTTGTTTTGTTTATAGAAGTAGGATGTATCTATGAACAACATACCATTGTTAGGAATATGACTTTTATACATATTCCTTGTTTGTATTTGTGCGGTTACTCTTTTATCTGTTTTGTTGTTATCTCTTGGTGACGACATGGAACACACTTTGTGGTCGATTTTGGATGAGTTTTGAGGATTAATTTTACTAGCATGTAGAAGTATCAACAATCTCCATTAGCAAGCTTTGTGTCTTAAGCTCCTAACCATGTGATTGACTATATTTGCCAATACCACATTTTCCCTTAAGGGTGAAAACTCCCAGTGCTTACTTATCTTTCTATGCCAAAATTATTTTGCATTACGGAATACTTACATTGCCTATGAAGCTCTTCACAAACTTGGCATTGCCCAGCCTAAACAGTGCTTACAAATACTAAATGTGCATCCTTTTTGTTACTTTGTCTGTTATTGTTGTATTATTTAGATTATCAGCACAAAAGCCTTACGAAGGTAAATGAAGTTTATATAGTTTGACAGATGGATTTTTTCTTTGAATTCTTGATAAATGGATTTATGTTTTTTGTTTAATCTTTATGCAATATAACTATGTGGTATGCCATCAAATTAAGTCCAGATGTCGTGAAGGTGTTCCCTTACACACAATTTTCATTCATCCTTCAATGATTGAAATGCTGGATTCTGATGCAGAGGATGCTATTAAATGCAGACAATTGTATGTTTGTGCAACTAATGTATTACTTTTTTATTAAAATATATTTCAACAAATGTTAAATATAAACTTTATGTTGTTAGGAAATTTGTATCCATCAAGTTGTCTAATGGAATGAGTGGAAACTACTTAAATTTTTGTTTTTCTTAATTATAGTTTCTCATATGCAACTTTTGATTAGACATTATTATCTTGTCAGCAAATCGCTTTATTTAACCTTAAGTGCTAGAATCCTAAAGAAACATATGTTTAAACTTTAGCATTCTAGGTATCATAAACCCTTTTAATAGATGTTTTGCCACTCCTTAGACTAATTAAGATTGTGTAAGAGCCTATTTGGAAAAATTTAGATTTTAAATCTCGAAATTGTTTAAATTGAAAAGTTACTACGATGACACACTTTTCAAGGAGAGTTTTCTATGTAAAAATCCTCAAAATTCTCAACATTAACTTTCCTATAATCTTTCTCAAGTTTTTATGTTTTTCTAATTTCTCATATTTTCCTTGATTTTTTTTAAAATCCTCCTTTGACGAATTGCTTTTGCAGTTCTTCTGAACTCCCAATCCAGTTTGGAAGATAACCATCAAAGGAAAATTGAGATATGTTTTTTCTTAAAATATTTTAAACCCTAAACCCTAAATCCTGGTGACAATCGTCGGAGGAGTGATAACGGCGAGTGTTCTTGGTGCCATGACATACAATGTAGTTAAGTCAAAGACGACTTGGTTGATCAGGAAGAGGCAGAAGTCCTCGAGGAGGAGTGGCTCCGACTCATGGTACCCATCTGATTTTTCAGACTCAGAAGTCAATCCAATATATGCCATTTGAAGTAATGAGAGATTAGGTCTCACTTGAGCTTGGGCAGTTTTATCTTTTTAGTCTCTCCAATCCAGCCTAATTATGGCTGCAGAAGAAACAACTTCTATATTGTGATTGTATTTATGTCGTTATCACCATCACTAGTGTTATAGGTATCAGATGAATTCTTGTTGTGAGTTCTTTTATCATGAATTTCTTCCTCAGGTGAAGAAAAGCAAAATGCATGCATTTGCTCTCCCATTATCAAATGATTCAAATCTCAGTTTTTGTTCCCAAGTTTATCTTTCAATTTTGAGCCTTTTGTTAGAAGAAGCTTTTAAAGTTTTTGGACGATGTTGCCACCTTTGTGGTTTTACCCGCTTTGTGGTCTTACCCATTTTGAGTCTACTCTATGTCTGGTCGAGTTAGGGACTGTGTACCCTCTTACTATAATTGACAAAAATTTTACCATAATTTTTCCACTGATTGTGCTTACCAAAATTTCTCCATTGGTTGTGCTTACCATAATTTCGCCACTAATTGTGTATACCATAATATTTTCGAGTCCACGCTAAATTTGGTCGAGTTAGGGACTGTGTACCTTCTTACTATAATTGACAGAAATCTTACCATAATTTCTCCACTGATTGTGCTTACCATAATTCTCCAATGGTTGTGCTTACCATAATTTCTCCATTGGTTGTGCTTACCATAATTTCTCCACTAATTGTGTATACCGAAATATTTTCGAGTCTACTTTAAGTCTGGTTGAGTTAGGGACTGTGTACCCTCTTACTATCATTGGCAGAAATCTTACCATAATTTCTCCACTGATTGTGCATACCATAATTTCTCCACTGATTGTGCATACCATAATTTCTCCATTGGTTGTGCTTACCATAATTTCTTCACTGATTGTGCATACCATAATTTCTCCATTAGTTGTGTTTACCGTAATTTCTCCACTAATTGTGTATACCGTAATATTTTCACTGATTGTGCTTACCGTAATTTGTCTACTGATTGTGTCCATAATTTCTCCTATGATTATGTAAATCAATTATTTCCTTGTATCACATTAGTTTCTATGTATATTGTATTGTACCATTTGTATAAATAGGGCACCACACTGTACGTTCCTGCATTGGTGATCTGCTTCGTGTTTATATCCTCCAACAAGAAAATGAGGCTATATTCTAATCATGAAGAAGAGGCGGCTAGTATTTGTGACGAAGAGATGGTAGATGGTGATGCTAATATTAACGAGGAAGAACTAGTAGATGGGGATGCTAATATTGATGACGAAGAAATGGTGGATGCTAATATTGACAACGCAGACGAAGAAATTGTGGATGCTAATATTGACGACTAAGAGAAGGTAGAACATGGAACTTAAACATGAAACTGATAAAAATACAAGTTGGGAATCACAATGTTTAAGCTCCATGTTCTACTATCACTTCGTCGTGGATATTAGTATCCACCATTTCTTCGTCTTCGTCGTCAATATTAGCATCTACCATTTCTTCGTCATAAATATTAGCATCCACCACTTCTTTATCGTCAATATTAGCATCCCTATCCACCATTTCTTCGTCATCAATATTAGCATTGCCATCTACCATCTCTTCGTCACTAATACTGGCCCCCTCTTCTTCATGATTACAATACAATCTCATCTTCTAGTTAGAGGATATCAACACAAAGCAGATCACCAATGTATTTTTGTTAATTAATTGTGTTAGGAATGTATCGTGTGGTGCCCTATTTGTACAAATTGTACAGAACAATACGCATAGAAACTAATGTGATACAAGGAAATAATTGATTTACACAATCATAAGTGAAATTATGGACATAATCGGTAGACAAATTATGGTAAGAACAATCAGTGAAAATATTACGATATATATAATTAGGGGAGAAATTATGGTAAGCACAACTAAAGGAGAAATTATGGTATGCACAATCAGTGGGGAAATTATGGTATGCACAATCAGTGGAGAAATTATGGTAAGATTTCTCCCAATTAGTGTAAGAGGGTACACAGTCCCAATCTCGACCAAACTTAGAGTAGACTCGAAAATATTACGATATACACCATTAGTGGAGAAATTATGGTAAGCACAACCAATGGAGAAATTATGGTAGGTACAACCAATTGAGAAATTATGAAAAGCACAATCAGTGGAGAAATTATGGTACTCAATTGCTTCTACGTTGTTGGTGAGTGTATGAAGAGTTTGGTGCAACTGAGACTTCTTTCCAAGCTTAAAAAAGTGTTGAATGATGACTATCTTACTATGTTGGTGTTTTTTGTTTAAAAAAAAACAAACTATGTTGGTGTTTTTATTTTTAATAATTTTTTAGCTATGTTGCTATGTTGTATTAATGTATTAATGTATGACTTATTGCCCAAGCTTTGCAAACTTTACTTGTTGCCCAATCGTACCTCTCTCACAAATCTCTCTCGCCTTCCCTCTCCCTCGTTCACGGCTTCACATTCTTTTTTTACCTCATCGTCTCGTCTTTCATTCGACCTTTAAAATTGTCTGCATCACTTGTCTTCCTCTTATGTATTCTCTGCTTTGTTGGCCTCACATTCTCAAGATCCCAAATGTTTATTCTATTCAAAACTGAGTTTCAAACTTCAAACCGTGTTCTCGAGTTCGTGTTTTGACATTAATTTTTGTTGATTTTGTTGGCTTCATTTATGCGGGTTTTTTTGCACATGAGATCAAATTGATTTGGTTTTGAGAGTGATTTCATGTGTTTTGTGTTGTTCGCAAATTCGGTCTCTTAGGTCTCATTGGATTGAAACTTCATCGTATTGAAGGGGCAGAGGAGATGTAGTCCGGTGTTTTAAAAATCGATCATCAATTCTGATCCCTCGAATTCAATACAACCATGAACATATTCAGATTCATCGAAGACCACGAATCATTGATCAATGTTTTGGTTCTCCTCCTCATGATCTACATCACCAAATCATGGTCAGGTAATCTCTTTTTCTATGTGATTATGGATCTTAACCGCAACAATGTTGAAGCTAAAATGTGTGATTTGGCTAATCTCTTTGAGTTTTAGGGGTTTCGCTGAAGACACAAGAGCACTACGCGATGGTGTTGCTACTTGGTACTTGGATCTTTGTGAGGGTCATCTAGCCATCTCTCATGGCATTGGCCTAAAAGTACAACCGAAACAAGACGATCTGCTGCAAGTAACTTCCTCTCTCCCTCTTTCCTTATTTTCTCAAGCTATGCATGATGTTTCAGTCAATCAATATCTTCGGATGCATATTTCTAAAATGTCAATCAGTATACTAGATGCAAAAGATTACTTGTGAATAATTTACCACCCATAGGGGTTATTTATAGTTTTTAGAGTCTTATTAATTTAATGTTTGTGTGTGTGTGTGTGTATATATATATATATATATATATATATGTATGCTCTCCACATAAAAAATGTAGCAGAAAGCTGAATGTTTTTCTAATTGCCCACTATTTAGTGTTTCACCTCAATGGAACAACTTGTGAAGGTATAACTCCTCATTTGTCTCGACATTTGAAAGTTCTGTGAGAGGGCATGTGATGATATATATGGAGATTTTGCCCCTTGTTTGGGCAAATTAGAACTATGTTTTTTGAGTTGGAAGTCCCAAACTAAGGCATTCGTGGCGATGAAAGCGAAATATGCAGGAATTGCCTTGGTATACCCCTCCCTTTTTTGATAACAGTAAACCCATTTTTTATGCTCCATTTAGGTGGTTGTTTGAAGGGAAGGTGTAAGATCCGCTTTGCTGATGACTTGTACCGTTACATGTGTCATACTTTTTTTTAATTGGGTAAGCCAGTTTGCATGCAATATTTGCTTGTTAATGGTTGTGACAGGGCATTTTTGCATCATACCTATATTTTTAGTAGTTCCAACAAACTTTATGGCTCTCTATATCAGAGCATGCAGCTTATCCCTCTTATAATAACTTTTATAATAACTAAAGTAGAGTATGTTTCAATCATCAAATTTGAATATATTTTTGTGATCCCATTAGCTAACGTAACATTTTTGTTTATTTTTATTTTTGGTATAGATTGCCCTTGAAAATGTTTTCAAGTATTGAAAGAACAATTGATTGTTTGGGTTTATTGGTGGCACCACATATTTTTTTATTGGCTTCCTCATTGTTTCCATAAGTGACTCTTCTTCTATATTTATAATTTATCTCATAGAATATGCAAAGAGTTCTCCATACTTAGATAGCATTCTTTTATGATGGGCAATTATCTATATATGGATTTTGTTTTTGTAGTTTGACATGGGTTCAAGCACATTGTTGGAGACTCCTATATACATACGTTTCTTCTACGGAAGCTTTGCAGTTGTCTTTTACAAAATTAGTTTGGTCAAAACAACCTCAGCCTTAAGAATACAAATTTAGGTATCTCATTATTTGCTTATCAAGTTGTTTACCAAATTCACTAGGTATTTATTTTTTAATTGTTGTTTGTATTTGTGGCTTCAACTAACTAATAGTTAATTTTCATCACCATCATTGCATAAAAGAAGAGAGACGGCCTAGGTACAATGCTCCGCCTCCGCACCATGCATGAAGAAACTTGGACAACATTTGTAGTTTTCATAGCTTAAACTTTGACAATAAAGAAAACTTGTGGCCTATCCAAGAAGAAAATGACTCCATGCCACATCATAGATTAAAAAAAGATAAAAATTGTTTTTTTGAAGCTTGAAATAATGTTTTGTATATAGGTGGTGCGATGTTTCTTGGATGGATTTCTTATAGTTATGTCTTTACTCAAAGCCAACCAAAAGTTTTCAGTGAATGGTATATGCACACTCGTGAAACCTGATATGGGTTATTAAAAACATGTTTGTTGCAATTGTGATATATGCACCAGTTCTTTGTTCTTGATTGTTTTTTTAGTAGAAAAAGGTTCATGAAATAGTTGTTCAGCAATTAGAAAAGGTTTAGTCGTAGGAATTAACTAAGGACTAAATTTTCATTGGTCTGAAGTTTAAGTTGCATTTACATTTATGGTATATTAAATATTTTCTTTTACGATCAATTGTATTCGTTGGTGTTGCATCTTACTAAACAATCTTTTTCTTTATCATATTTAACAATTGTAATATCAATTGTGTCATTGAACCTTATATCTTTAGGTGTATTTTTTGGATGTTTACTGGAGGACAGTGTTGTCACAACTTGTGCTGTTGAAAACCCACTTCTATGGTAGTCAATCCATTGATACTTCAGATATTCCTATTGGTTGATTGCCCAGACCCCCTGCAGCCGCCACTCTTAATAAGACACTTTCAGATTTGTATTAGAAGTTACAGGATTGATATGATGGTTTTGACATGCATTTTTGTTATCCTTCAATTTCAGTGACTGAAATTCTCAAGATGTACATTTTTTGTTATACATAATAGACACATTTATCTAAATATTAATTGTAATCTATCATGATCTATGTAACCTCATAACCAATATCAAATTTAAAAACAAATATTGCTAATTTTCTTTTCGCATGCTTTGAAAATGCTTCAACGGTGCATGAATAGAGACGTATTATACATGCTTCATTATATCCATCTGCACATGGGACTACAACATTCTCACAAATGAAAATAAATAAGTTGTTATATGGTAGAAGAATGTGCTTTTTTAATTATGCTCGATTCCCTCTATCTAAAGAATTTATTATTTTATTCATCGTCAGTGTCCATTCTTTTTATTTTTCACGAAACCAAGTTATATATTATCATTGATAAAAAACAGATTATTCTGTGGGTTTAACCACATACAAGTGCTACGCTCCCGAAGAGCTCGTTTTGCAAGAGCATCTTCTTGGCAATTCATAGATCTTGAGATGTCACTAAAATTTAGAGGGTCTCTATTCTTAAGTAGTACATGTATATCATGGATTAAAGGATCAATATTACAATCGATGGAAACTGTCGAATTTAAATGCCTTGATCAATATCTTCGCAGCTGAATAAATCTTCAAAATTCAAGGGTAGTCACTACAATTCTGCAGTGCATACCAAACAGCGATGCACTCCGCAGCTTCTACCGACGATGACAGTTGCTACTGCATTTTTATTGATTGATTGATTTTTTTACCGATTCAATATTTGGTTGGTTTAGGTTGTTGTTGTTGTTGTGGTTTGATTTTGGCTTGTTGATATTGTTCGCAAAATAATGGACCTGCAATCTTCTTTGCCAAGTATTGTTTCTAAACCGGAACCACTCGATTCAGGACAATGGAAGCCTTGTCCTTCAAGTAGTGATGATGAGGGCAAGTTTTGAGAATTAATTCTGTATTCTCCAACATCACACCAACATCGCGTCCACAGAACGAAACTTAAAAAGCACGAATTGTTGAAGTTGAGGAACGTTGCCATGTTCTGTATATAATGATGGTAAGTCTGGGAACGATACCATGTTCTCCTATTACTACCAACTCTCTTGCCATCTCCCAATGCATTACCCAATACTTGGAGGCCAATATTTCTACAAAGCTAGCTAGCTTAATTTGGCTTTGTATATCATGGAAATGATTGTTGGACATCTACTTGTTAGGGTAAGTGCTTAGTAAGAGTCGGTCCAAAGATTTTTTTTCTTTTTTTTTGAGCAAAACTTAAATTCATAGTTGACTTGTGGCGACTGTAATTCCAAGAACGCCACTTGTTAAAACACTTTTTTGCAAGTTAAGAAATAAGGTGATTTTGAAAATTTCTCTTCCTAGTAAGACATTTTGGGGATTCTGTAATATATTAAAGGAAACAAGAAAAGAACACCACAATTTTAGCAATGATTTATGTACGTATAGACCAAATGTTTCCCTTGATTAGTCACCAACCCATGCGCTATTATAGTCGTTTCCTTTAAATGACAAAATCCTTTGCTTTGACAAAGCCACAATTTTAGCAATTTTTTTAAAATTCAAATAAATACTCTTTTTATAATCATCTCCCACCTGTCTTCTCTCCCTCACTCTGTCTCTCTATCTTGGGTTAGATATAGTAATGCTTCCCAAATTTTTTTTCTTTTATAGGGAGCTTATTCCTAAAGAATTTGGTAACACTGCCTTGCAATGCATTCTAGGTCCTGGAGCCACACCTTGGGAGCATTCTAGGTCCTTTTTCATCTCTATTTTATACTTCTTGCACTTTGCAGTGCAGCTCGAGAACTTATGAAGATGAATTGTTGAGTTTTTATTGGAACTATTTCTAGGTGAAAGTGAGATTGAAGGGAGGGTAATTGTAAACTCTTGCATATGTTGCTTGAGTGACTGCTATGGTTCGTGGAGTGACAAAGGCTTTAACTGTTTCGATGAATTTGTCATTAGTTTGGAGCTCATTGCGGCATCAGTTACAAGAGAACAATGGAGCTTGGGGGCTCATTTGCCATTCTTTGTTTAATGGGCTAGAGAAGGAGTGTGAGATTCTCTGTTCAATTCGCATTGGAGTTCATTGGACTCAAATAGTAAGTTGCCATTTACATCGTCTTGTCATATAACTTGTTAAATCGGCGGTGTTACTTATTTGTTGTGTTCTCTAATGGTTTTAGTTTGACAATTTAATGCAATAGGTGTTTGCCAATTGTCAAAGAGATAGTGTGGATTCTTTATTTTCACAGGTTTGGAGTTCACTCCACCTCGATTCTATCATGTTATTATTCGTCTTTGTTTTGTTTATAGAAATAGGATGTATCTATCAACAACATACCATTGTTAGGAATATTACATTTATACATATTCCTTGTTTGTATTTGTGAGGTTACTATTTTATCTGTTTTATTGTTTTCTCTAGGTGACTACATGGAACACACTTTGAGGTCGATTTTGCATGAGTTTTGGGGAGTAATTTTTCTAACAGGTAGAAGTATCAACAATCTCCATTAGCAAGCTTTGTGTCTTAAGCTCCTAACCATGTGATTGACTATATTTGCCAGTACCACATTTTCCTTCAAGGGTGAAAACTTCCAGTGCTTACTTATCTTTGTATGCAAAAATTATTTTGCATTACAGAATACTTACATTGTCTATGAAGCTCTTCACAAACATGGCATTCCCTAGCCTAAACAGTGCTTACAAATACTAAATGTGCATCCTTTTTGTTAATGTCTGTTATTGTTGTATTATTTAGATTGTCAGCACGAAGGCCTTATGAAGGTAAATGAAGTTTATATAGTTTGACAGATGGATTTTTTCTTTGAATTCTTGATAAATGGATTTATGTTTTTTGTTTTGATCTTTATGCAATAAAACAGTGTGCTATGCCATCAAATTAAGTCCAGATGTCCTGAAGGTGTTCCCCTAGGCACAGTTTTCATTCATCCTTCAGTGATTGACATGCTGGATTCTGCTGCAGAGGATGCTTTTAAATGTAGACATTTGTATGTTTGTGCAACTAATGTATTACTTTTCGATTAAAATATATTTGAACAAATGTTAAATATAAACTTTATGTTGCTAGGAAATTTGTATCCATCAAGATGTGTGATGGAATGAGTGGAAAGTACTTAAATTTTTGTTTTTCTTAATTATAGTTTCTCATATGCAACTTTTGATTAGACATTATTATCCAATCAGTAAATCACTTTATTCAACCTTAAGTGCTAGATTCCTAAAGAAACATATGTTTAAACTTTAGCATTCTAAGTATCATAAACCCTTTCAATAGATATTTTGCCACTCCTTAGACTAATTAATATCGTGTAAATGGAAAAATTTAGATTTTAAATCATGAAATTGTTTAAATTGAAAAGTTACTGCGATGACACACTTTTCGAGGGGAGTTTTCGATGTAAAAATCCTCAAAATTCTCAACATTAACTTTGTTTGGAAATGTGCCCTAGGTCAATCCATTAATAGTCTTCATGAATACATTTTAGTTAAGAAAATAAAGGATTTCATTTGTTGTTTATAATAATTGATTTGCATGTTTACATTATAATAAGATCCATGGGTATTTACAGAAATATCCTAAATGTCCCTAGTCGATTATTATACTGGGAACTATAATGTATTAAGATTAGAGTGAGTCTTGATTAATGATCATATGATGATCATACGTATAGGAATATGAATAAAGATCATGAGTACTTGTTAGGGAACAAAGTGTTGGACCGACCTGCTATGAGAACATCACATGGATTAAGTCATAGTTGTTTCTCATGATAGGTATATTTTCTAGACCTCTAACTTGAGATTACTAGAGACTTTAACATTAGGAATACAGTGATTTGACGCAATCAAACGTTCTCTGTAACCGGACGATTATAAAGGTTGTGATTGGTTACTGTATTAATAATGTGGTCAAGTTGAGTAATCGAGATAGAATTTGTCCCTCTCATATAACGAGAGATATATAGTGGACCCCTCACTGTGTTAGACTGTTAAAAGGCCTATTCTAAGTGAATTGATATTGATCAATGTCACTTAGATGTTTTCAGTCTACCTAGAAATCGAGACTAGTACGATTGAACATGTTGGATAACTATTCCATGCCTTATGTTTGATCAAAAGGATATCGTGTGACAAAATGATGTTATACACACTATTGATTAGGTTGTATCGATTTGATATTCGTATAACTTAGGTAGTCATAATGTCTTGCTAGAAGACATTTATGACTTGTATACCAAAATATGTTTTGGTACACTGACAACGTTGTATAAGCCTATTAGGTCGCACACTGAGAATGGTTTGGCGAGATTTTAAGATGGTTCAAAAAATGAATTTTATATGATAAAATTCATGACAGAAACGTTCTTGTAGTATACTACACATATACTTCTTTATGTAGGGGTATATGTGTAATTTACTTAACTGTCTATATACAAGGGTTGTATAAATAGACGCTTTGAGTTAGAATACAAGAACGAAAGATTAAAAAGGGCCGAAACTCTATTTTCGTTTTAAGAAACGACTTAAGGTTTTTTGGTATGCTCTGGATCGTTTTGGAGAGAAATAAAAAGGTTTGGTATTCTCTCGAAGCTAGCATTTCAAATCTCGGCCGCCATTCATGTGTGGACTGCTGATAGAAGGCGTTCGTCGTTGGCAACGCCTCAGAGATCGATTAACCTTCAGAAAGGTACATTGCGATTGTGGTATGATGATTAAGTTTTCATAGTTTAAACGTGTTTTAATGTAATCAAATTCGGATCCTGTTATGGTTTTTCTTAAAATTGTTTTGTAATCTCCGCTGCGAATAAACCCCAAAACCCAACAAACTTCCTATAATCTTTCTCAAGTTTTTATGTTTTTCTAATTTCTCATATTTTCCATGAATTTTTTTTAAATCCCTCCTTGGATGAATTGCTCTTGCAGTTCTTCTGAACTCCCAACGCAGATTGGAAGATAACCATCAAAGGAAAATTGAGATCTATTTTTTCTTGAAATATTTTTAACCCTAAACCCTAAATCCTGGAAACAATCGTCTAAGGAGTGATAAGGGCGAGTGTTCTTGATGCCATGACATACTATGTAGTTAAGTCAAAGAGGACTTGGTTGATCAGGAAGTAGCAGAAGACCTCGAGGAGGAGTAGCTCCAACTCATGGTACCTATCTGATTTTTCAAACTCAGAAATCAATCCAATATATGCCATTTGAAGCGATGAGAGATTATGTCTCACTTGAGCTTGGGCAGTTTTATCTTTTTAGTCTCTCTGACCCTGCCAAATTAAGGCTTTAGAAGAAACAAGTTCTGCATTGTAATTGTATGTACGTCCATCACCAGTGTTATATGTAACAGATGAATTCTTGTTGTGAGTTCTTGTATCATGAATTTCTTCCTCACGTGAGAAAAAGCAAAATGCATGCATTTGCTCTCCCATTATCAATTGATTCAAATCTCAATTTTTGTTCCCAAGTATATCCTATCAATTTTGAGCCTTTTGTTGGAAGAAGCTGTAAAAATTTTTGGACGATGTTGCCACCTTTGTGGTTCTACCCGCTTTGTGGTCTTACCCATTTCGAGTCTACTCTAAGTCTGGTCTAGTTAGGGACTGTGTACCCTCTTACTATAATTGACAGAAATATTACCATAATTTCTCCCTTGATTGTGCTTACCTTAATTTCTCCATTGGTTGTGCTTACCATAATTTCTCCACTAATTGTGGATACCATAATATTTTCAAGTCTACTCTAAGTCTGGTCGAGTTAGGGACTGTGCACCCTCATACTATAATTGGCAGAAATCTTACCATAATTTCTCCACTGATTGTGCTTACCATAATTTCTCTATTGGTTGTGCTTACCATAATTTCTCCACTAATTGTGTATACCGTAATATTTTTGAGTCTACTCTAAGTCTGGTCGAGTTAGGGACTGTGTACCCTCTTACTATCACTGGTAGAAATCTTACCATAATATCTCCACTGATTATGCATACCATAATTTCCCCACTGATTGTGCATACCATTATTTCTCCATTGGTTGTGCTTACCATAATTTCTCCACTAATTGTGTATACAGTAATATTTTCACTGATTGTGCTTACCATAATTTGTCTACTGATTGTGTCCATAATTATGGTAAGCACAATCAATGAAAATATTACGATATACACAATTGGAGAAGAAATTATGGTAAGCACAACCAATGGAGAAATTATGGTATGCACAATCAGTGGAGAAATTATGGTAAGATTTCTGCCAATTATATTGTACACGGTCCCAAACTCGACCAGAATTAGAGTAAACTCGAAAATATTATGGTATACATAATTAGTGGAGAAATTATGGTAAGGACAACCAATGAAGAAATTATAGTAAGCACAACCAATGGAGAAATTATGGAAACACAATCAGTGGAAAAATTATGGTACTCAATTGCTTCAACGTTGTTGGTGAGTGTATGAAGAGTTTGCTAGCAACTGAGACTTCTTTCCGAGTTTAAGAAAGTGTTGAATGATGGCTATCTAATTATATTGGTGTTTTTCGTGTAAAAAAAAAACAAACTTTGTTGGTGTTTTTATTTTTTATTATTTCTTAGCTATGTTGTTATATTGTATTAATGTATTAATGTATGACTTGTTGCCCAAGCTTTGCAAACTTTACTTGTTGCCTAAGCGTCCCTCTCTCACAAATCTCTCTCGCCTTCCCTCTCCCTCGTTCACGGCTTCACGTTCTTTTTCACCTCATCGTCTTGTCTTTCATTCGACCTTTAAAATTGTCTGCATCACTTGTCTTCCTTGTATGTATTTTCTGCTTCGTTGGCCTCACATTCTCAAGATCCCAAATGTTTATTCTATACAAAACTGAGTTTCAAACTTCAAACCGTGTTCTCGAGTTCGTGTTTTGACATTAATTTTTGTTGATTTTGTTAGCTTAATTTATGCAGGTTTTTTTGTACATGAGATCAAATTGATTTGGTTGTGAGAGTGATTTCATGTATTTTGTGTTGTTCCCAAATTGGGTCTCTTAGGTCTCATTGGATTTACACTTCATCGTATTGAATGGGCGGAGGAGATGTAGTCTGGTGTTTTAAAAATCGATTATTAATTATAATCACTCAAATTCAATACAGCCATGAACATATTTAGATTCATTGGAGACTATGACTCATTGATCAATGATTTGGTTCTCCTCCTCAAGATCTACATCACCAAGTCATGGTCAAGTACTCTCTATTTCTATGTAATTTTGGATCTTAACCGCAACAATGTTGAAGCTAAAATATGTGATTTGGTTAATCACTTTGAGTTTTAGGGGTTTCACTAAAGACACAATAGCTCTACGCAATGGTGTTACTGGCTCGGTACTTGGATCTTTGTGGGGGTCATCGAGCCATCTCTCATGGCATTGGCCTAAAAGCACAACCAAAACAAGACAATTTGCTGCAAGTAACTTCCTCTCTCCCTCTTTCCATTATTTTCTCAAGCTATGCATGATTTTTCTTTCAATAAACATCTTTGGATGCGTATTTCTAAACTGCCAATCAGTATACTAGAAGCACAAGATTACTTGTGAATAATTTACCACTCAGAGGGGTTATTGATAGTTTTTAGAGTCTTATTAATTTAATGTGTGTGTGAGTGTGTGTGCCACAACTTGTGGAGAGCATATATTAGGTATGCTCTCCACAAAAAAAATGTAGAAGAAAGCTGAATGTTTTTCTAATTGTCCACTATTTAGTGTTTCACCTCAATGGAACAACTAGTGAAGGTGTAACTCCTAATTTGTCTCGATATTTGGAAGTTCTGTGAGAGGGCATGTGATGGTATAACTTATAATTTTAGGTGCATTTTTTGGATGTTTACTAGAGGACAGTGTTGCCACAACTTGTGCTGTTGAAAATCCCAATTCTATGGTAGTCAATCCATTGATACTTCAGATATTCTTAATGGTTGATTGCTTAGACCCTCTGCAGCCGCCACTCTCAATAAGACACTTTCTGATTTGTAATATAAGTTATAGGATTGATATGATGGTTTTAACATGCATTTTTGTTATCTTTCAATTTCAGTGCAACTGAAATTCTCAAGATGTACATTTGTTGTTATATATAATAAACACATTTACCTAAATATGAACTGTAATCTATCATGATCTATTTAACCTCATAACCAATATCAATTTTAAAAACAAATATTGCTAATTTTCTTTTTACGTGCTTTGAAAATGGTTCAACGGTGCATGCATATAGACGTACTTATACAGGTTTCATTATATCCATCTGCACATGCGACTACAACATTCTCACAAAAAAACATAAAATAGATGTTATATGCTAGAGGAATGTGTTTTTTTAATTATGCTCGATTTCCTCTGTCTAAAGAATTTATTATTTTATTCATCGTCAATGCCCATTCTTTTTTTTTTTCACGCAACCAAGTTATATATTATCTTTGATAAAAAATAGATCATTCTCTGGGTTTAACCACATACAAGAGGTACGCTCCCGAAGAGCTCGTTTTGCAAGAGCATCTGCTCTGCAATTCATAGATCTTGAGATGTAACTAAAATTAAGTGGATCTCTATTCTTAAGTGGTACACGTATATCATGGATTAAAGGATCAATATTACACTCGATAGAAACTGTCGAATTTAATGCCTTGATCACTACCTTCGCAGCTGAATAAATCTTCAAAATTCAAGGGTAGTCACTACAATTCTACAGTGCATACCAAATAGTCTACCGGCGATGACAGCTGCGGCTGCATTTTAATTGATTGATTGATCTTTTTACCGATTCAATTTTAAGATGGTGTAGGTTGTTGTTGTTGTTGTGTGGTTTGATTTATGTTTGTTGATATAGTTCGCAAAGCAATGGATCTGCAATCATCTTTGCCAAGTATTGTTTCCAAACCGGAAGCACTCGATTCAAGACAATGGAAGCCTTGTCCTCAGGTAGTGATGATGAGGGCAAGTTTCGAGAATTAATTTTGTATTCTCCAACATCACTCCAACATCGCGTCCACAGAACGGAACTTAAAAAGTACGAATTGTTGAAGTTGAGGAACGTTGCCATGTTCAGCATATAATGATGGTAAGTCTGGGAACGATACCATGTTCTCCTATTTCTGCCAACTCCCTTGCCATCTCCCAATGCATTACCCAATACTTGGAGGCCAATAATTCTACAAAGCTAGCTAGCTTAATTCGGCTTTGTATATCATGGAAATGATTGTTTAACATCTACTTGTTATGGTAAGTGCTTAGTAGGAGTCGGTCGAAAGATTCTTTTTCTTTTTTTTTTAGCAAAACTTAAATTCACAGTTGACTTGTGGAGACTTTAATTCCAAGAATGCCACCTGTTAAAACACTTTTTTGCAAGTTAAGAAATATGGTGATGTTGAAAATTTCTCTTCCTAGTAAGACATTTTGGGGATTCTCTAATATATTAAAGAAAAACAACAAAAGAGCGCCACAATTTTAGCAATGATTTATGTATGTATAGACCAAATGTTTCCCTTGATTAGTCACCAACCCATGCGCTATTATACTCGTTTCCTTTAAACGACACAATCCTTTTGCTTTGAGGAATCAAAGATTTTAGCAATTTTTTTAAAATTCAAATAAATACTCTTTTTATAATCATCTCCCACCTGTCTTCTCTCCGTCACTCTGTCTCTCTATCTTAGGCTAGATATAGTAATGCTTTCCAAATTTTTTTTCTTTGATAGGGAGCTTATTCCTAAAGAATTTGGTAACACTGCCTTGCCACACTGCCTTGTAATGCATTGTAGGTCCTTGAGCCGCACCTTGGGAGCATTGTAGGTCCTTTCTCATCTCTATTTTATACTACTTGCACTTTGCAATGCAGCTCGAGAACTTATGAAGATGAATTGTTGAGTTTTTATTGGAACTAGAAAGTGAGATTGAAGGGAGGGTAATTGTAAACTCTTGCGTATGTTGCTCGAGTGACTGCTATGGTTCATGGAGTGACAAGGGCTTTAAGTGTTCCAAGGAATTTTTATTAGTTTGGAGCTCCTTGCAACATCAGTTACAAGAGAACAATGGAGCTTAGGGGCTCATTTGCCATTCTGTTTAATTGGCTAGTGAAGGAGTGTGAGATTCTTGGTTCAATTCGCGTTGGAGTTCATTGGACTCCAATAGTAAGTTGCGATTTACATCATCTTGTCATATAGCTTGTTAAATCAGTGGTGTTACTTATTTGTTGTGTTTTCTAATGGTTTTGGTTTTACAATTAACTGCAATAGGTGATGGCCACTTGTCAAAGAGATAGTGTGTATTCTTTTTTTCACAGGTTTAGAGTTCACTCCACCTCGATTCTATCATGTTATTTTTCGTCTTTGTTTTGTTTATATAAGTAGGATGTATCTATCAACAACATACCGTTGTTTGGAATATGACTTTTATACATATTCCTTGTTTGTATTTGTGCGGTTACTTTTTTATCTGTTTTATTGTTTTCTATTAGTGACTACATGGAACACACTTTGAGGTCGATTTTGCATGAGTTTTGAGGATTAATTTTTCTAATAGGTAGAAGTGTCAGCAAGCTCCATTAGCAAGCTTTGTGTCTTAACCTCCTAACCATGTGATAGACTATATTTGCCAGTACCACATTTTCCTTTAAGGGTGAAAACTCCCAGTGCTTACTTATCTTTGTATGCCAAAATTATTTTGCATTACAGAATACTTACATTGCCTATGAAGCTCTTCACAAACTTGGCATTCCCCAGTCTAAACAGTGCTTACAAATACTAAATAGCCATCCTTTTTGTTACTTTGTCTGTTATTGTTGTATTGTTTAGATTGTTAGCACGAAAGCCTTACGAAGGTAAATGAAGTTTATATAGTTTGACAGATGGATTTTTTTTGAACTCTTGATAAATGGATTTATGTTCATAAACCCTTTCAATAGATGTTTTGCCACTTCTTGGACTAATTAATATTGTGTAAGATCCTATTTGGAAAAATTTAGATTTTAAATCCCGAAATTGTTCAAATTGAAAAGTTACTGAGATGACACACTTTTCAAGGAGAGTTTTCGATGTAAAAATCCTCAAAATTCTCAACATTAACTTTCCTATAAAGTTTCTCAAGCTTTTAGATTTTTCTAATTTCTCAAATTTTCCTTGATTTTTTTTAAAAATCCCTTTGCTCTTGCAGTTCTTCTGAACTCCCAACGCAGATTGGAAGATAACCATCAAAGGAAAATTGAGATCTATTTTTTCTTAAAATATTTTTAACCGTAAACCCTAAATCCTGGTGATAGTCGGAGGAGGAGTGATAGTGGCGAGTGTTCTTGGCGCCATGACGTACTATGTAGTTAAGTCAAAAAGGACTCGGTTGATCCGGAAGCAGCGCAAGTCCTCGAGGAGTGGCTCCACCTAATGGTACGCATCTGATTTTTCAGACTTAGAAGTCAATCCAATATATGCCATTTGAAGCGATGAGAGCTTAGGTCTCACTTGAGCTTGGGTAGTTTTATCTTTTTAGTCTCTCTAATCCTGCCTAATTATGGCTGCAAAAGAAACAAGTTTTGTATTGTGATTGTATGTATGTCTATATCACCATCACCAATGTTAAATGTATCAGATGAATTCTTGTTGTGAGTTCTTGTATCATGAATTTCTTCCTAAGGTGAAGAAGAGCAAAATGCATGCATTTGCTCTCCCATTATCAAATGATTCAAATCTCACTTTTCATTCCCATGTTTACCCTATCAATTTTGAGTATGTTGTTGGAAGAAGCTTTAAAAGTTTTTGGACGAGTTGCCACCTTTGTGGTTTTATCCGCTTTGTGGTCTTACCCATTTCGAGTCTACTCTAAGTCTGGTCGAGTTAGGGACCGTGTACCCTCTTACTATAATTGACAGAAATTTTACCATAATTTCTCCACTAATTGTGCTTACCATAATTTCTCCTTTTGTTGCACGTACCATAATTTCTCCACTAATTGTGTATACTATAATATTTTCGAGTATACTCTAAGTCTAGTCGAGTTAGGGACTGTGTACCCTCTCACTATAATTGGCAGAAATCTTACCATAATTTCTCCATTGTATACCATAATATTTTCGAGTATACTCTAAGTCTAGTCGAGTTAGGGACTGTGTACCCTCTCATTATAATTGGCAGAAATCTTACCATAATTTCTCCATTGGTTGTAATTACCATAATTTCTCCATTGGTTGTGCTTACCATAATTTCTCCATTGGTTGTGCTTGCCATAATTTCTCCACCAATTGTGTATACCGTAATATTTTTGAGTCTACTCTAAGTCTGGTCGAGTTAGCGACTGTGTACCCTTTTACAGTCATTGGCAGAAATCTTACCATAATTTCTCCAATGATTGTGCATACCATAATTTCTCCACTGATTGTGCATACCATAATTTCTCTGTTGGTTGGGCTTACCATAATTTTTCAAATAATTGTGTATATCGTAGTATTTTCACTGATTGTGCTTACCATAATTTGTCTACTTATTGTGTCCAAAATTTCTCCTATGATTGTGTAAATCAATTACTTTCTTGTATCACATTAGTTTCTTTATATATTGTTCTGTACCATTTGTATAAATAGCGCACCACACTGTACGTTCCTAACACAATTAATTAACAAAAAAGCATTGATGATCTGTTTCGTGTTGATATCCTCCAATAAGAAAATGAGGTTGTATTATAATCATGAAGAAGAGGCGGCCAGTATTAGTGACGAAGAGTTGGTAGATGGGGATGCTAATATTGACGACGAAGAAATGGCAGACGGGGATGCTAATATTGACGTCGAAAAAATGGTGGATGCTAATATTGACGACAAAGAAATGGTGGATGCTAATATTGACGACGAAGACGAAGAAATGGTAATAATATTAACGACGAAGATGAAGAAATGGTGGATGCTAATATTGACGACTAAGAGATGGTAGAATATGAAACTTAAACACGAAACTGATAAAAATAATTAGGGGAGAAATTATGGTAAGCACAACGAATGGAGAAATTATGTGTAATGGCCCGTTATTTATTAACGTCGTTATTTACCTTATTTTAGATTTGGACGCCAGCTCGGACGCCACATGGACGCCGCGGATAGGCTAGGCATACCTCGAACCTAGGATACTGACTGTATACTGTTGTGAGTTCCTAAATTCTGTGATGCATTAATATTCATTTATCATTATTAGTATGATATATTAGTCATCATAGGTGTGAATTTAAAATATACTTGTCGGGTGAGTTGTGAGCCGGGGTTTTAGTTCGGTGAACGTGCCAACACGGGGATTGGTAGTAGTGAGGCCGGGCGTTGGGGTTTAATTAGATTTAAATTATTTAAACATGTTATGGTTGAGGATTTATTTAATTAAATGTAAATATATAATCTTAGGCTAAGCCAAGGAAATTAAATTGGGTACACAAAGTGTGGGACCGCCTCGGGAAGCGTGCTGGACATGGGGCACGGGGTGCCGAGTGGTCGGGGAATTAATGTGACCATATTTACAAATATATAGAATTTATTGATGACTAGAATAGGTGTTATGAATTAAATCAATTGGATTATAATAGAATCCTGTAGTTTGAAATCAATAATCAGTACACCTAGAATTGTCATCGAGATGCACAACAAGGAAAATTCGAGATACATGGTGTCATGATAGGGTGTTCAAGAACTGTGTGAGACAGGGTGATCAGTGGCTGACTGATTTACCTCGAGATGCGTGTGCACGTGAGATTTAAAAACACACCTATATATCATCGATGGATCAAATGCACGCAAATCCAATATTTGCTCAATTAATTTGAGGGGTTTTGTGAGAGAAATCGAGGTTTGGAAGGAACAAAATTGAGCTTGGAGAGGAGATTGAGCTTCACAACAATCAATCTAAAGTAATTTACCCTCATTTTTGTCGATTTTCCATTAAAATGGATGTTGGAGTGAAATTTCAATTTCAAGAGATTGGGTCACTGATGTTGATGAATTCGGTGTTATTGAAGTTGGTTTTGATGATTTACATTGATTTGGTTCGAATTTGTGGAAAAATTGAGGTGACTTGATAAATTTTGGGTTATTTGCATGTATTTTTTATCTGAGAATTTGGGGTTGTTTTGATGAATTTGTGGAGGAATTTTGAGGTCTTAGAGGTCTTCAATGGAGGGAGAGTGAAGAGGAATCAAGAGGAGTAGAGAAGAGAAGACGATTGACGAAAAAAAAAAGAGACGAGTTTCTTCTCTGGTTAAAACCAGAGACGACGCGTCGTCCCCCCCTCGAACCGGGCCAGATCGGCCCTGGGGCAAGTCTAGGTGGGGCCCACTGGAAAAAATAATAAAATAATAATAATAATAAAAATATAAATAAATAAAATTAAATAATATATATATATATATATATATATTATTTGGTGGAAAATAGGAAAAATATGTGAAAAATATCAGAAAAATTGGGAAAAATTCTAAAAAAATATAGAAAATTAGAAAAAGGTAGAAAAGTGGTTTCGAGGATTTTCGGATATTTTTGGAACCCTGACTCAGCCCGGGAGAGGTACCACAACTGAAAAATTAAAAATATAATATAATATCATAAAATGATATAATATGTTTTCAAAAAGTATAAAACACTATAAAATGGACTTCAGGGACCAGGAAACCATAGCTCGGACATTGGGGATTTAGGTGGGGCGTACTGACGGGTCCGGGAATTCGGAGTGCATATTTTCGGGTATGTAAAACCCAACTGAACACCACTACTGCTTTTACTTATTTATTTCCATTAAGCTTTATTTCCTTGAAAATCTGTGATTTATATTTCTATTGGGACGGTTATGGTACCGTCTATGTATCCATGGGTAGTTGAGGTCGCTGGCTAGGTGTGTAGCGCGTGATCTCGGAACTCAGTAGATGATATCCCGAGTTGAACTCTATTTCACGCGTTCGATTAGACCACTAGGACTAATGCCGCTGGGATACAATCGTAGGGTCGGAGGCATGGGCCACGACCAAGGCTCCTAGTCCTAGTACACACTTAGTAGCTGTGTTCACACCCTTTTGTCTATCAATGTGTTTATATACATGCGATTAGCTTTGAGCAGTTGTCTGCATATTTTCCTTCTTTTCGGATGTTTATTTAACACTACTTATTGGCTCTGTTAATTATTTCCATTATTTATGCACGGTGGTTTTCCTTAGGATTTTACTTACTGGGCTCGCCATCTGCCTTTTTGTGGTGGTTGAGCGTAGATCCTAGTACTAGCAGGGGCAAGGGGATCATCGGCGATTTCATCTGACTTGCTTACGCCAAGGCCTGCTAGTATGTGTGTAGATATTCACATATTTTTGATATTTTGTATTATCTTTTGGGTTGAGAAACTGGATACACACTTGTACTGGTATACATACTCTTATAGTTGATCGCCTGTATGCACAGTACAGTCGGGTTTTCCACTATAGGTTTGATCAGTAAAACTTTTAGATATATACGAATGCATTTTGTTAAACTTTCAATTCTTCCGCTGTTAATTTCTTTGAAAATGATAAATTAAATGACTTTAACAAATTACATGATAACTACCTAAAGTACAAAGGCAGAGAGACACGTGGCACCGATTTCCAGAGATGAGACGAGGGGTAGTGACGGGCGGTATGGGGCCGCCACATTATGGTATGCACAATCGGGGAAATTATGGTATGCAAAATCCGAGAAATATGGGGCCGCCAATTATAGTAAGAGGGTACATTATGGTATGCACAATCGGTGAACAACCAATGAGAAATCTTATGTATTCTCTCGCTTCGTTGGCCTCACATTCTCAAGATCCCAAATGTTCATTCTATTCAAAACTGAGTTTCAAACTTCAAACCATGTTCTCGAGTTCGTGTTTTGACAATAATTTTTGTTGATTTTGTTGGCTTAATTTATGCGGGTTTTTTTGCACATGAGATCAAATTGATTTGGTTGTGAGAGTGATTTCATGTGTTTTGTGTTGTTCGCAAATTAGGTCTCTTAGGTCTCATTGGATTGAAACTTCATCGTATTGAAGGGGCGGAGGAGATGTAGTCCGGTGTTTTAAAAATCGATCATCAATTCTGATTCCTCGACTTCAATACAGCCATGAACATATTCCGATTCATCGGAGATCATGACTCATTGATCAATGTTTTGGTTCATCGGAGATCATGACTCTTTGTGGGGGTTATCGAGCCATGTCTCATTGCATTGCCCTAAAAGTACAACCGAAACAAGACGATCTGCTACAAGTAACTTCCTCTCTCCCTGTTTCCATTATTTTCTGAAGCTATGCATGATTTTTCTGTCAATAAACATCTTTAGATGCATATTTCTAAACTGTCAATTAGTATACAAGATGCACAAGATTACTTGTGAATAATTTACCACTCAAAGGAATTGATAGTTTTTAGAGTCTTATTAATTTAATGTGTGTGCGTGTGTGTGTGTATATATATATTATGTATGCTTTCCACAAAAAAATGTAGCAGAAAGCTGAATGTTTTTCTAATTGTCCACTATTTCGTGTTTCACCTCCATGGAACAACTTGTGAAGGTATAACTCCTAATTTCTCTCGACATTTGGAAGTTCTGTGAGAGGGCATGTGATGATATATATGGAGATTTTGCCCCTTGTTTGGGCAAATTACAATTATGTTTTTTGAGTTGGAAGCCCCAAACTAAGGTATTCATGGCCATGAAAGCGAAATGTGCAGGAGTTGCCTTGGTATGCCCCTCCCTTTTCTGGTAATAGTAAACCCATTTTTTATGCTCCATTTTGCTGGTTTTTTGAAGGGAAGTTGTAAGATCCGCTTTGCTGATGACTTATACCGTTACATGTGTCATACTTTTGCTCAATTGGGTAAGCCATGTTGTATGCAACATTTGCTTGTTAATGGTTGCGGCAGGGAATTTTTGCATCGTACCGATATTTTCAACAGTTCCAACAAACTTTATGGCTCTCTATATCAGAGCATGTAGCTTCTCCCTCTTATAATAACTTTTGTAATAACTAAAGTAGAGTATGTTTCAATCATCAAATTTGAATATATTTTTGTGATCAAATTAGCAAACGTAACATTTTTGTTTATTTTTATTTTTGGTATAGATTGCCCTTGAAAATGTTTTCAAGTATTGAAAGAACAAATGATTGTTTGGGTTGATTGGTGGCACCACATTTTTTTTATTGGCTTCCTCATTGTTTCCATACGTAACTCTTCTTCTATATGTATAATTTAACTCATAGAATATGCAAAGAATTCTCCATACTTAGATAGCATTCATTTATGATGAGCAATTATCTATATATGGATTTTGTTTTTGTAGTTTGACATGCGTTCAAGCACATTGTTGGAAACTTCTATATAGATACGTTTCTTCTACGGAAGCTATGCAGTTGTTTTTTACAAAATTAGTTTGGTCAAAACAACTTCAGCCTTAAGAATTTAAATTCAGGTATCTCATTATTTTCTTATCAAGTTGTTTACCAAATTCACTTGTATTTATTATTCAATTGTTGTTTGTATTTGTGGCTCCAACTAATTAATAGCTGATTTTCATCACCATCATTGCATAAAAGAAGAGAGACGGTCTAGGTACAATGCTCTGCCTCCGCACCATGCATGAAGAAACTTGGACAACATTTGTAGTTTTCATAGCTTAAACTTCGACAATATAGAAAACTTGTGCATATCAAAGAAGAAAATGACTCCACGCCACATCATTGATTGAAAAAAGATAAAAATTGTTTTTTTGAAGCTTGAAATAATGTTTTGTATATAGGTGGTCCGATATTTCTTGGATAGATTTCTTATAGTGATATCTTTACTCAAAGCCGACAAAAAGTTTTCAAGGAATGGTATATGCACAAAAGTGAAGCTTGATATGGGTGATTAAAATCATGTTTTTTGCAATTGTGATATATGCACCAATTCTCTGTTCTTGATTATTTTTTAGTAGAAAAAGGTTCATGAAATAGTTGTTCAGCAATTAGAAAAGGTTTAGTCGTAGGAATTTACTAAGGATTAAATTTTCATTGGTCTGCAGTTTAAGTGGCAATTATATTTATGGTATATTAAATATTTTCTTTTACGATCAATTGTATTTGTTGGTGTTGCATCTTACTAAACTATCTATTTCTTTATCATATTTAACAATCGTAATATCAATTGTGTTGTTGAACCTTATAATTTTAGGTGTATTTTTTGGATGTTTACTGTGGGACAGTGTTGTCACAACTTGTGCTGTTGAAAATCTCAATTCTATGGTAGTCAATCCATTGATACTTCAGATATTCATATTGGTTGATTGCCAAGACCCCCTGCAGCCACCACTCTCAATAAGACACTTTCAGAATTGTATTAGAAGTTACAGGATTGATATGATGGTTTTGACATGCATTTTTTTGATCCTTCAATTTCAGTGACTGAAATTCTCAAGATGTACATTTGTTGTTATACATGATAGACACATTTACCTATCTATTTAACCTCATAACCAATATCAAATTTAAAAACAAATATTACTAATTTTCTTTCGCGTGTTTTGAAAATGCTTCAACGGTGCATGCATAGAGACGTACTTATACATGCTTCATTATATCCATCTGCACATGGGACTACAACGTTCTCACAAATGAATATAAAATAGATGTTATATGGTAGAGGAATGTGTTTTATTAATTATGCTCGATTTCCTACGTCTAAAGAATTTATTATTTTATTCATCGTCAGTGCCCATTCTTTTTTTTTCACGAAACTAAGTTATATATTATCATTGATAAAAAAACAAATCATTTTGTGGGTTTAACCACATACAAGAGGTACGCTCCCGAAGAGCTTGTTTTGCAAGTGCATCTGCTCGGCAATTCATAGATCTAGAGATGTAACTAAAATTAAGAGGGTCTCTATTCTTAAGTAGTAAACGTATATCATGGATTAAAGGATCAATATTACAATCGATGGAAATTGTCGAATTTAATGCCTCGATCACTATCTCGTAGCTGAATAAATCTTCAAAATTATGGGGTAGTCACTACAATTCTGCAGTGCACACCAAACAGTGATGCACTCCGCAGCTTCTACTGACGATGATAGTTGCGGCTGCATTTTAATTGATTGATTTATCTTTTTATCGATTCAATTTTGGGATGTTGTAGGTTGTTGTTGTTTTTGTGGTTTGATTTTGGTTTGTTGATATAGTTCGCAAAACAATGGATTTGCAATCATCTTTGCCAAGTATTGTTTCCAAAATGGAAACACTCGATTCAAGACAATGGAAGCCTTGTGCTTCAAGTAGTGATGATGAGGGCAAGTTTTGAGAATTAATTCTGTATTCTCCAACATCACTCCAACATCGCGTCCACAGAACGAAACTTAAAAAGCACAAATTGTTGAAGTTGAGGAACGTTGCCTTGTTCATTATATAATGATGGTAAGTCTGGGAACGATACCATGTTCTCCTATTTCTGCCGACTCCCTTGCCATCTCCCAATGCATTACCCAATACTTGGAGGCCAATATTTCTACAACTCTAGCTAGCTTAATTTGGCTTTGTATATCATGGAAATGATTGTTTGACATCTACTTGTTATGGTAAGTGCTTAGTAAGTGTCGGCCCAAAGATTTTTTTTCTTTTTTTTTTTAGCGAAACTTAAATACACAGATGACTTGTGGCGACTGTAATTCCTAGATTGCCACCTGCTAAAACACTTTTTTGCAAGTTAAGAAATAAGGTGATTTTGAAAATTTCTCTTACTAGTAGGGCATTTTGGGGATTCTGTAATATATTAAAGGAAAACAACAAAAGAATGCCACAATTTTAGCAATGATTTATGTACGTATAGACCAAATGTTTCCCTTGATTAGTCACCAACCCATGCGCTATTATAGTCGTTTCCTTTAAATGACACAATCCTTTTGCTTTGATGAAGCCACGACTTTAGCAATTTTATAAAAATTCAAATAAATACTTTTTTTATAATCATCTCCCACCATTCTTCTCTCCCTCACTCTGTCTCTCTATCTTGGGCTAGATATAGTAATGCTTTCTAAATTTTTTTTCTTCGATAGGGAGCTTATTCCTAAAGAATTTGGTAACACTACCTTGCCACACTACCTTGCAATGCATTGTAGGTCCTTGAGCCGCACCTTGGGAGCATTGTAGGTCCTTTTTCATCTCTATTTTATATTGTTGCACTTTGCATTGCAGCTCGAGACCTTATGAAGATGAATTGTAGAATTTTTATTGGAACTAGTTCTAGGTGAAAGTGAGATTAAAGGAAGGGTAATTGTAAACTATTGCATATGTTCCTCGAGTGACTGCTAAGCTTCGTGGAGTGACAAGGGCTTTAACTGTTCTGATGAATTTTTCATTAGTTTGGAGCTCATTGCAGCATCAGTTACAAGAGAACAATGGAGCTTGAGGGCTCATTTGCATTCTTTGTTTAATGGGCTAGTGAAGGAGTGTGAGATTCTTGGTTCAATTCGCGTAAGAGTTCATTGGACTCCAATAGTAAGTTGCCATTTACATCGTCTTGTCATATGACTTGTTAAATCAGCGTTGTTACTTATTTGTTGTGTTTTCTAATGGTTTATGTTTGACAATTGAATGCAATAAGTGTTTGCCAATTGTCAAAGAGATAGTGTGGATTCTTTCTTTTCACAGGTTTGGAGTTCACTCCACCTCGATTTTATCATTCATCTTTGTTTTGCTTATAGAAATTGGATGTATCTATCAACGACATACCGTTGTTAGGAATATTACTTTTATACATATTTGAGGTCGATTTTGCATGAGTTTTGAGGATTAATTTTTCTAACAGGTAGAAGTATCAGCAATCTCCATTAGCAAGCTTTGTGTCTTAAGCTCCTAACCATGTGATTGACTATATTTGCGAGTACCACATTTTCCTTTAAGGGTGAAAACTTCCAGTGCTTACTTATCTTTCCATGCAAAAATTATTTTGCATTATAGAATACTTACATTGCCTATGAAGCTCTTCACAAACGTGGCATTCCCTAGCCTAAACAGTGCTTACAAATACTAAATGTGCATCCGTTTTGTTACTTTGTCTGTTATTGTTGTATTGTTTAGATTGTCAGCACGAAGGCCTTATGAAGGTAAATGAAGTTTATATAGTTTCACAGATGGATTTTTTTTTTTGAATTCTTGATAAATTGATTTATGTTTTTTTTTTTGATCTTTATGCAATAAAACAGTGTGCTATGCCATCAAATTAAGTCCAGATGTCCTAAAGGTGTTCCCCTAGACATAGTTTTCATTCATCCTTCAGTAATTGACATTTTGTATTCTGCTGCAGAGGATGCTTTTAAATGCAGACATTTGTATGTTTGTGCAACTAATATATTACTTTTTGATTAAAATATATTTGAATAAATGTTAAACATACACTTTATGTTTTAAGGAAATTTGTATCCATCAAGTTGTGTGATGGAATGAGTGGAAACTACTTAAATTTTTGTTTTTCTTAATTATAGTTACTCATAGCAACTTTTGATTAGACATTACTATCTTGTCAGTAAATCACTTTATTCAACCTTAAGTGCTAGAATCCTAAAGAACCATATGTTTAAACTTTAGCATTCTAGGTATCATAAACCCTTTCAATAGATGTTTTGCCACTCCTTAGACTAATTAATATTGTGTAAGAGCCTATTTGGAAAAATTTAGATTTTAAATCCTGAAATTGTTTAAATTGAAAAGTTACTACAATGACACACTTTTCAAGGAGAGTTTTCGATGTAAGAATCCTCAAAATTCTCAACATTAACTTTCCTATAATCTTTCTCAAGTTTTTATTTTTTCTAATTTCTCATATTTTCCTTGATTTTTTTAAATCCCTCCTTGGACGGATTGCTCTTGCAATATCAAAGGAAAATTGATATCTATTTTTTCTTAAAATATTTTTAACCCTAAACCATAAATCTTAGGGACAGTCGTCGGAGGAGTGATAATGGCCAGTGTTCTTAGCGCCACGACATACTATGTAGTTCAGTCAAAGAGGACTCGGTTGATCAGGAACCGACAGAAGTTCTCGAGGACGAGTGGCTCCAACTCATGGTACCCATCTGATTTTTCAGACTCAAAAGTCAATCCAATATATGCCATTGAAGAGATGAGAGATTAGGTCTCACTTGAGCATGGGCAGTTTTATCTTTTTTGTCTCTCTAATCCTGCCTAATTAAGGCTGCAGAAGAAACAAGTTCTTTATTGTGATTGTATATATGTTGTTATCGCCATCACCAATGTCTTACCATAATTTTTTCCACTAATTGTATATCATAATATTTTCGAGTCTACTCTAAGTCTGGTCGAGTTAGGGATTGTTTACCCTCTTACTATAATTGGCAGAAATCTTACCATAATTTCGCCACTGATTGTGCTTACTATAATTTCTCCATTGGTTGTGCTTACCATAATTTCTCCACTGATTGTGTATACCGTAATATTTTTGAGTCTACTCTAAGTCTGGTCGAATTAGGAACTATGTACCCTCTTACTATCATTGGCATCTATCTTACCATAATTTCTCCACTAATTGTGCATACCTTAATTTCTCCACTAATTGAGCATACCATAATTTTTCCAGTGGTTGTACTTACCATAATTTCTCCACTAATTGTGTATACCGTAATATTTTCACTGATTGTGCTTACCATAATTTGTCTATTGATTGTGTCCATAATTTCTCCTATGATTGTGTAAATCAATTATTTCCTTGTATCACATTAGTTTCTATGTATATTGTTCTGTACTCTTTTGTATAAATAGGACACCACACTGTACGTTCCTAACACAATTAATTAATAAAAAAGCATTGGTGATCTGCTTCATATAGATATCCTCTAACTAGAAGATGAGGCTGTATTGTAATCCTAAAGAAGTGGCAGCGAGTATTAGTGACGAAGAGATGGTAGATGGGGATGATAATATTGATGACGAAGAAATGGTAGAAGGAGATGCTAATATGGACGATGAAGAAGTGGTGGATGCTAATATAGACGACGAAGACCAAGAAATGGTGGATGCTAATATTGACGACGAAGACGAAGAAATGGTGGATGCTTATATTGACGACTAAGAGAGAGTAGAACATGGAACTTAAACATGAATCTGACAAAAATACAAGTTGGGAATCACTATGTCTAAGTTCCATGCTCTACTATCTCTTCGTCGTCAATATTAGCATCCACCATTTCTTCATCGTTAATACTAGCATCCACCATTTCTTCGTCGTCAATATTAGCATCCCTTTCCACCATTTATTCGTCGTCAATATTAGCATCCCCATCTACCATCTCTTTGTCACTAATACTGGCTGCCTCTTCTTTAGGATTACAATACAGCCTCATCTTCTAGTTAGAGGATATCTATGTGAAGCAGATCACCAATGCTTTTTTGTTAATTAATTGTGTTAAGAACGTACAGTATGGTGCCCTATTTATACAAATGGTACAAAACAATATACATAGAAACTAATGTGATACAAGGAAATAATTGATTTACACAATCATAGGAGAAATTATGGACACAAACAGTAAACAAATTATGGTAAGCACAATCAGTGAAAATATTACAATATACACAATTAGGGGAGAAATTATGGTAAGCACAACCAACGGAGAAATTATGGTATGCACAATCATTGGAGAAATTATAGTAAGATTTCTGCCAATTATAGTAAGAGGGTACACAGTCCCAAACTCGACCAGACTTAGAGTAGACTCGAAAATATTACGGTATACACAATTAGTGGAGAAATTATGGTAAGCAGAACCAATGGAGAAATTATGGAAAGCACAATCAGTGGAGAAATTATAGTACTCAATTGCTTCTACGTTGTTGGTGAGTGTATGAAGAGTTTGGTAGCAACTAAGACTTCTTTCCGTGTTTAAGTGTTGAATGATGGCTGTCTAACTATGTTGGTGTTTTTGGTTTAAAAAAAAAACTATGTTGGTGTTTTTATTTTTAATTATTTCTTAGCTATGTTGCTATGTTGTATTAATGTATGACTTGTTGCCCAAGCTTTGCAGACTTTACTTGTTGCCCAAGCGTCCCTCTCTCACAAATCTCTCTCTCCTTCCCTCTCCCTCGTTCACGGCTCCACGTTCTTTTTTCACCTCATTGTCTCGTCTTTCATTCGACCTTTAAAATTGTCTGCATCACTTGTCTTCCTCTTATGTATTCTCTGCTTCGTTGCCCTAACATTCTCAAGATCCCAAATGTTCATTCTATTCAAAACTGAGTTTCAAACTTCAAACCGTGTTCTCGAGTTCGTGTTTTGACATTAATTTTTGTTGATTTTGTTGGCTTAATTTATGCGGGTTTTTTTGCACATGAGATCAAATTGATTTGGTTGTGAGAGTGATTTCATGTGTTTTGTGTTGTTCCCAAATTGGGTCTCTTAGGTCTCATTGGATTGAAACTTCATCGTATTGAAGGGGTGGAGGAGATGTAGTCCGATGTTTTAAAAATTGATAATCAATTATGATCACTCGAATTCAATACAGCCATGAACATATTAAGATTCATCGGAGACCATGACTCATTGATCAATGTTTTGGTTCTCCTCCTCAAGATTTTCTTAGCCAAATCATGGTCAGGTACTCTCTATTTCTATGTGATTTTGGATCTGAACCGCAACAATGTTGAAGCTATAATGCGTGATTTGGTTAATCTCTTTGAGTTTTAGGGGTTTCGTTGAAGACACAAGAGCTCTACGCGATGGTGTTACTGGCTCGGTACTTGGATCTTTGTGGGGGTCATCGAGCCATCTCTCATGTCATTGGCCTAAAAGTACAATCGAAACAAGAAGATCTGCTACAAGTAACTTCTTCTCTCCATCTTTCAATTATTTTCTCAAGCTATGCATGATTTTTCTATCAATCAACATCTTCGGATGCATATTTCTAAAATATCAATCAGTATACTCGATGCACAAGATTACTTGTGAATAATTTACCACTCAGAGGGGTTATTGATAGTTTTTAGAGTCTTGCTAATTTAATGTATGTGCGCTCGCGTGTGTGTATATATATATTATGTATGCTCTCCACAAAAAAAAATGTAGCAGAAAGCTGAATGGTTTTCTAATTGTCCACTATTTAGTGTTTTACCTCATTGGAACAACTTGTGAAGGTATAACTCCTAATTTGTCTCGACATTTGGATGTTCTATGAGAGGGCATGTGATGATATATATGGAGATTTTGCCCCTTGTTTGCACAAATTAGAACTATGTTTTTTGAGTTAGAAGTGCCAAACTAAGGCATTTGTGGCCATGAAAGCGAAATGTGCAGGAATTTCCTTGGTATGCTCCTCCATTTTTTCGTAATAGTAAACCCATTTTTTATGCTCCATTTAAGTGGTTGTTTGAAGGGAAGGTGTAAGATCCACTTTGCTGATGACTTGTACCGTTACATGTGTCCTACTTTTGCTATATTGCGTAAGCCAATTTGTATGCAACATTTGTTTGTCAATGGTTGTGGCAAGGCATTTTTGCATCGTACCCATATTTTCAACAGTTCCAACAAACATTATGGCTCTCTATATCAGGGCATGCAGCTTATCCCTCTTATAATAACTTTTATAATAATTAAAGTAGAGTATGTTTCAATCATGAAATTTGAATATATTTTTGTGATCCCATTAGCTAACGTAACATTTTTGTTTATTTTTATTTTTGGTATAGATTGCCCTTGAAAATGTTTTCAAGTATTGAAAGAACAATTGATTGTTTGGTTTGATTGGTGTCACCATATATTTTTTTTATTTGTTTCCTCATTGCTTCCATAAGTGACTTTTCTTCTATATGTATAATTTATCTCATAGAATATGCAAAGAGTTCTCCATACTTACATAGCATTTATTTATGATGAGCAATTATCTATATATGGATTTTGTTTTTGTAGTTTGACTTGGATTCAAGCACGTTGTTGGAAACTCCTATATACATACGTTTCTTCTACGGAAGCTATGCAGTTGTTTCTTAGAAAATTAGTTTGGTCAAAACAACTTCAGCCTTAAGAATATTAATTCAGGTATCTCATTATTTGCTTATAAAGTTTTTTACCAAATTCATTGGTATTTATTATTCAATTGTTTGTATTTGTGGTTTCAACTAATTAATAGTTGATTTTCATCACCATCATTGTATAAAAGAAGAGAGACGGTCTAGGTATAACGCTCCGCCTCCGCACCATGCATGAAGAAACTTGGACAACATTTGAAGTTTTCCTAGCATAAACTTTCACAATATAGAAAACTTGTGGCCTATCAAAGAAGAAAATGACTCCACGCCACATCATCGATTGAAAAAAGATAAAAATTGTTTTATTGAAGCTATAAATAATGTTTTGTATATAGGTGGTGCGATGTTTCTTGGATAGATTTCTTATAGTGATGTCTTTACTCAAAGCCAACAAAAAGTTTTCAATGATTGGTATATGCACACAAGTGAAGCCTGATATGGGTGATTAAAATCATGTTTCTTGCAATCGTGATATATGCACCAGTTCTCTGTTCTTGAATGTTTTTTAGTAGAAAAAGGTTCATGAAATAGTTGTTCAGTAATTATAAAAGGTTTAGTCGTAGGAATTTAGTAAGGACTAAATTTTCATTGGTCTGCAAATTAAGTTGCATTTACATTTATGGTATATGAAATATTTTCTTTTACGATCAATTGTATTTATTGGTGTTGCATCTTACTAAACCATCTTTTTCTTTATCATATTTAACAATCATTATATCAATTGTGTTGTTGAACCTTATAATTTTAGGTGCATTTGTTGGATGTTTACTGGAGGACAGTGTTGTCACAACTTGTGCAATTGAAAATCCCAATTCTATAGTAGTCAATCCATTGATACTTCAGATATTCTTATTGGTTGATTGCCTAGACCCCCTGCAGCCGCCACACTCAATAAGATACTTTTAGATTTGTATTAGAAGTTACAAGATTGATATGATGGTTTTGACATGCATTTTTGTGATCCTTCAATTTCAGTGCAGCTGAAATTCTCAAAATGTACATTTGTTGTTATACATAATAGACACATTTACATAAATATGAACTTGAATCTATCATGATCTATTTAACCTCTTAACCAATATCAATTTTAAAAACAAATATTGCTAATTTTCTTTTCCGTGCCTTGAAAATGCTTCAACGGTGCATGCATAGAGAAGTACTTATACATGCTTCATTATATCCATCTGCACATGGGACTACAACATTCTCACAAATGAACATAAAATAGATGTTATATGGTTAGAGGAATGTATTTTTTTAATTATGCTCGATTTCCTCAGTCTAAAGAAGTTATTATTTTGTTCATCGTCAGTGCCCATTCTTTTTTTTTCACGAAACCGAGTTATATATTATCATTGATCAAAAACAGATCATTCTATGGGTTTAACCACATACAAGATGTACACTCCCGAATAGCTTGTTTTGCAAGAGCATTTGCTCAGCAATTCATAGATCTAGAGATGTAACTAAAATTAAGTGGGTCTCTATTCTTAAGTAGTACATGTATATCATGGATTAAAGGATCAATATTACAATTGATGGAAATTGTCGAATTTAATGCCTTGATCACTATCTTCGCTGCTGAATAAATCTTCAAAATTTTGGGGTAGTCACTACAATTTTGCAATGCATACCAAACAACGATGCACTCCGCAGCTTTTACGGATGATGACAGTTGCGGCTGCATTTTAATTGATTGATTGATCTTTTTACCGATTCAATTTGGGATGGTGTAGTGTTCTTGTTGTTGTTGTTGTTGTGGTTTGATTTTGGTTTGCTGATATAGTTCGCAAAACATTGGATCTGCAATCATTTTTGTCAAGTATTGTTTCCAAACCGGAAGCACTCGATTCAACACAATGGAAGTCTTGTCCTTCAAGTAGTGATGACGAGGGCAAGTTTTGAGAATTAATTATGTATTCTCCAACATCAGTCCAACATCGCGTCCACAGAACGGAACTTAAAAAGCACGAATTTTTGAAGTTGAGGAACATTGCCATGTTCAGTATATAATGATGGTAAGTCTGGGAACGATACCATGTTCTCTTTTCTGCCAACTCCCTTCCCATCTCCCAATGCATTACCCAATACTTGGAGGCCATTATTTCTACAAAGCTATCTAGCTTAATTCGGCTTTGTATATCATGGAAGTGATTGTTTGTCGTCTACTTGTTACAGTAAGTGCTTAGTAAGAGTCGGTCCAAAGATTTTTTTTTTTTTTTTTTTCGGGCGAAACTTAAATACATAGTTGACTTGTGGCGACTATAATACCAAGAATGCCACCTATTAAAACCATTTTTTGCAAGTTAAGAAATAAGGTGATTTTGAAAATTTCTCTTCCTAGTAGGACATTTTGGGGATTTTGTAATATATTAAAGGAAAACAACAAAAGAACGCCACCATTTTAGCAATGATTTATGCACTTATAGGCCAAATGTTTCCATTGATTTGTCACCAACCCACGTGCTATTATAGTCGTTTCCTTTAAACGACACAATCCTTTAGCTTTAACGAAGCCACGATTTTAGCAATTTTTTAAAAATTCAAATAAATACTCTTTTTATAATCGTCTCCCTCCTATCTTCTCTCTCTCTCACTCTGTCTCTCTATCTTGGGCTAGATATAGTAATGCTTCCAAAATTTCTTTCTTCGATAGGGAGCTTATTCCTAAAGAATTCAGTAACACTGCTTTGCCACACTGCCTTGCAATGCAATGTAGGTCCTTGAGCAGCACCTTGGGAGCATTGTAGGTCCTTTTTCATCTCTATTTTATACTGTTTGCACTTTGCACTGCAGCTCGAGAACTTATGAAGATGAATTGTTGAGTTTTTATTGGAACTAATTCTAGGTGAAAGTGAGATTGAAGGGTGGGTAATTGTAAACTCTTGCTTGTGTTGCTCGAGTGACTGCTATGGTTTGTGGAGTGATAAGGGCTTTAACTGTTCCGATTAATTTGTCATTAGTTTGGAGCTCATTGCAGCAGCAGTTACAAGAAAACAATGGAGCTTGAGACCTCATTTTACATTCTTTGTTTAATGGGCTAGTGAAGGAGTGTGGGATTCTTGGTTCAATTCGCGTGGGAGTTTATTGGACTCCAATAGTAAGTTGCCATTTACATCGTCTTGTCATATAACTTGTTAAATCAGCGGTGTTACTTATTTGTTGTGTTCTCTAATGGTTTTTGTTTTACAATTGAATGCAATAGGTGTTTGCCAATTGTCAAAGAGATAGTGTGGATTCTTTCTTTTCACCGGTTTGAAGTTCACTCCACCTCTTATTATTCGTCTTTATTTTGTTTATAGAGGTAGGGTGTATTTATCAACAACATAACGTTGTTAGGAATATGACTTTTATACATATTCCTTGTTTGTATTTGTGTGGTTACTCTTTATCTGTTTATTGTTTTCTCTTGGTGACTACATGGAACACACTTTGAGGTCGATTTTGCATGAGTTTTGCAAGATTAATTTTTCTAATAGGTAGAAGTATCAGCAGTGTCCATTAGCAAGCTTTGTGTCTTAAGCTCCTAACCATGTGATTGACTATATTTGTCAGTACCACATTTTCCTTTAAGGGTGAAAACTCCCAGTGCTTACTTATCTTTGTATGCCAAAATTATTTTGCATTATAGAATACTTACATTGCCTATGAAGCTCTTCACAAATTCCCCAGCCTAAACAGTGCTTACAGATACTAAATGTGCATCCTTTTTGTTACTTTTTCTGTTATGATTGTATTGTTTTGATTGTCTGTACAAAGGAGTTACGAAAGTAAATGAAGTTTATATAGTTTGACATATGGATTTTTCTATGAATTCTTGATAAATGGATTTATGTTTTTAGTTTTGATCTTTATGCAATAAAACTACGCGCTATGCCATCAAATTAAGTCCAGATGTCTTGAGGGTGTTCCCCACAGTTTTCATTCATCCTTCAGTGATTGACATGCTGGATTCTGCTGCAGAGGATGCTATTAAATGTGGACATTTGTATGTTTGTGCAACTAATGTATTACTTTTTGATTAAAATATATTGGAACAAATGTTAAATATAAACTTTATGTTGTTAGGAAATTTGTATCCATCAAGTTGTGTGATGGAATGAGTGGAAACTACTTAAATTTTTCTTTTTCTTAATTATAGTTTCTCATATGCAACTTTTGATTAGACATTATTATCCTGTCAGTAAATCACTTTATTCAACCTTAAGTGCTAGAATCCTAAAGAAACTTATGTTTAAACTTTAGCATTCTAAGAGACTAATTAATATTGTGTAAGAGCCTATTTGTAAAAATTTAGATTTTAAATCCTGAAATTGTTTAAATTGAAAAGTTATTGCGCTACCACACTTTTCGAGGAGAGTTTTCGATGTAAAAATTCTCAAAATTCTAAACATTAACTTTCCTATAATCTTTCTTAAGCTTTTATGATTTTCTAATCTCTCATATTTTCATTGATTTTTTTTTAAAATCCTTCCTTGGACGAACTGCTGTTGCAGTTCTTCTGAACTCCCAACGCAGATTGGAAGATAATCATCAAAGGAAAATTGAGATCTGTTTTTTCTTAAAATATTTTTAACCCTAAACCCTAAATCCTGGTTACAGTCATCGGAGGAGTGACAATGTCGAGTGTTCTTGGCGCCATGACATACTATGTAGTTAAGTAAAAGAGGGCTCGGTTGATCAGGAAGTGGCAGAAGTACTCCAGGTGGAGTGGCTCCAACTCATGGTACCCATCTGATTTTTCAGACTCAGAAGTCAATCCAATATATGCCATTTGATGCGATGAGAGATTAGGTCTCACTTGAGCTCGGGCAGTTTTATCTTTTTAGTCTCTCTAAGCCTGCCTAATTAAGGCAGCAGAAGAAACAAGTTCTGCATTGTGATTGTATGTATGTCGTTATCACCATCACCAATGTTATATGCATCTGATGAATTCTTGTTGTGAGTTCTTGTATCATATATTTCTTCCTCAAGCGAAGAAAAGCAAAATGCATGCATTTGCTCTCCCAATATCAAATGATTCAAATCTCAGTTTTTGTTCACCAGTTTATCCTATCAATTTCGAGCCTTTTGTTCAAAGAAGCTTTAAAAAATTTTGGACGATGTTGCCACCTTTGTGGTTTTACTCGCTTTGTGGTCTTACCCATTTCGAGTCTACTCTAAGTCTAGTGGAGTTAGGGACTATGTACCCTCTTACTATAATTGACATAAATTTTACCATAATTTCTCTACTGATTATGCTTACCATAATTTCTCCATTGGTTGTGCTTACCATAATTTCTCCACTAATTGTGTATACCATAATATTTTCGAGTCTAATCTTAGTCTGGTCGAGTTAGGGGTTGTGTACCCTCTTACTATAATTGGCAGAAATCTTGCCATAATTTGTCCACTGATTGTGCTTACCATTATTTCTCCATTGGTTGTACTTACTATAATTTCTCCATTAGTTGTGCTTACCATAATTTCTCCTCTATTTGTGTATACCGTAATATTTTGAGTCTACTCTAAGTCTGGTCGAGTTAGGGACTGTGTACCCTCTTACTATAATTGGCAGAAATCTTACCATAATTTCTCCACTGATTGTGCATACCATAATTTCTCCATTGGTTGTGCTTACCATAATTTCTCCACTAATTGTGTATACCGTAATATTTTCAATCATTGTGCTTACCATAATTTGTCTACTAATTGTGTCCATTATTTCTTCTATGATTTTGTAAATCAATTATTTCCATGTATCACATTAGTTTCTATGTATATTGTTCTGTACCATTTGTATAAATAGGGCACCACAATGTACGTTCCTAACACAATTAATTAACAAAAAGGCATTGGTGATCAGCTTCGTGTTGATATCCTCCAACAAGAAGATGAGGCTGTATTGTAATTATGAAGAAGAGGCGGCCAGTATTAGCGATGAAAAGATGGTAGATGTGGATGTTAATATTGATGACGAAGAAATGTTGGACGGGGATGCTAATATTGACGACGAAGAAATGGTGGATGCTAATATTGACAATGAAAAGATGGTGAACTTTGAAGTGTGGGATGGCGAGGTAATGATCAGTTTATTGACGATGAAGAGATGGTGAACTTTGAAGCGTGAGATGATGAGGTAACGATCGGTTAATTATAATTGTTTTGTTTTGTTTTGTTTTGTTTTGTTTTTGTTTTTGTTTTTTTTTTGAAACTAACTTTTCTGAGTTCTTAATTAGGTTACGCTCACATTTCTTACATTGATTGTTTAATTTATTTTCTTGTGATTTTACAGACTTGGCTTTAATAACAAAACCAAAAATATCTTCTAAAATAAAAAACAGAACAAAAACTCGACTCTCTCGACCCAAACAAAACCTAAACCCTAACTTTACTCTCTCTCTCTCGTGATCCCGTCGACCTTCTTTCTCTCGATCTCGACATTCTCTATTTGAAGCTAAGGCATGATTTGCTCCATTTACAATGAGGTAGGTCCTCGGTCTTCAATCTCTGTTGACTTGCTGGAATTCGGTCTGCACATATTTAGAGCTTCGAATTACGTCGGATAGATGTTCTGATCGTCTTGTTTGTGCTAATTTACAAGTTTTTAGGTTTTCTGCGTTTTGTTCGATTTCGATGCTTTGGTGGTGAATTGAATCAAAATGGAGGTCTGTATTGATTGGACGAAATAGGCGTAGATGTTAAAAGGCATCATTGTGTTCTGGAGACGATGTTATGGAATTGAAGTACAAATCTCATTTGCGGAATCAAAGCTACTGGAGAAGTTTCTTCTGTCAACGTGCCTTCTCCGATTCAGTCTCATGCTTGGTCGTTACTGTTGGATAGTTGAGACCTTATCAGCATTGCAAAGACTGGATTAGTTATATGCTACATTGTTGTTGTCTCTTGCTTACTGAATTACTAGTTATTGCTTGCGAATTTCTTACATAGATGATATTTTGGGAGCTCGTATTGGTTGAAACCTATTGGTGGGCGGGGGATATGTAAGTATTGCCTTTAATTTGAAAACTAACATACATAACTAGAAAGATATAACTCAGTCTGTTTGAATGGTCAGGAGTTTTAATTGACCTTTTGCGGAATGATGTCTTTGTTGCGTTATACTGATTCCTTGTTAGGTTTCTCTTGCTTTGTTTTGGTCTTTCATTCTAAAATATGTGTGTTTATACAGTTAGGAAAAACTCTGGCATTTGGAATTCCTACTCTTGTGCATGTTTTATGCAAGAAAAAGCTGGGGGATTCAGGCAGAACATGTCCTTGGTGTTTTGTACGCTCACCTACAGGAGAGCTTGCCCAACAAGTAAGTTTCATTTTTCCTATTATATCAATTTCTTTTAAGTAATTCTGTTCACCATAACCATGCACTGCTATTTGGAATTTGGTTTGAAAAAATTCTTCTGGCTAAAAAGTGAACTTCATGTAGATTGTTGATTTATCCCAGAGTTTGTATTCATGTACTTGGGTAGCATATTGAAATGCCTAAGCGCTATGTGGGCCTGCTTTCTTCTGCCTAAGTAGTTATGCTGGCCTGCTTTCTTCTTTTCTCTGAATCTTGTTTTGAATCAATGACATGCATCCATGCTGGAAAGAACATTTATTTTCAGATTGCTCTTGTTATCAAAACCCACGTCTTATTGATTATTACTAATCTATAATGTCTTCTCTGGCTCTTCCGCACACAGGTGAATCTACGAATTTCTTTTTCTTTGTATTGCGGTAGCATTCTTGTGCGTTTACGTGGATGATTTTACTGATGTTGAATTGTTAATATCTTCTTTTTGTTATTTACACTATCACATGGGATCTCTTACAAATTACGAAATTGACTACTTTTTTCTGATTGTTGATGTCCTATGCGAGACTATAAAATCTTGTGTTGTCAAGTCAATTTGTTTGTTTGGAGGATCTTCTAAAGGACCACATATACAGGGCTTGAAGTTTATGTTGTAAGATACCTTGTTCTCTCCCATTTATTTTATGGATGCAAGTAGAAACTTGTTGGTTTGCTCAACTATGTGGCTAAAATACAAGAAAATTTAATCAAAACATAACAATTTGCTCTTAGGGACAACATTTTGAAGTTTGAAGTATATGCTAGGAAACTTGTTGAAAGTAAGGAGGTCACAAGAGATGTTGGAGCTAGGAATTATAGTTATAGTTTGTGGTTAAAGGATTTGAAGGAGCTGAAATCAAGATTTGAACAATCCCCTCTTCGGTTTCCTATATTTTTAGGGGACCAAATGGTTCTGTAATTGATGACGGTTCACGACTTGGCGTGGCGTGAACAAGATCGATAGCATTAGTTGGGTGGCATTGATTCAGCTTAATTAATTACCATAACAATTCATACTTCCTACTAAGATGGTGCGAGGGATTTTTAATATATTGATATGCATATGGGTCTCCCTCTGAGGAAAGTTAGGGGTTCTTAGCATTAATTTGTGTTGTATATTAATCATCTCATGTACCATTTTAATGACCTTTTGTAAATCTTAGAATAAACCATTGATGACATATAATTGTTAGTTTTTTTTACATGAATTCTGATTTAAATTCTAAATCTAAACTTGTTTACTTATTGAAGAGGGGGGTGAATTGGGTTACCGAGTAGTTATTGCCCTTTTAAAACTTTATGCGCAAATTACAATTATAATGCATATACTAACAATGAATATATATGCTATGCAAGTGAATGAGATAGAAGAGATGAAAAGTGACACACAATTTATAGTGGTTCGATCTAATGATCTGCATCCACTACCTAACCTCCCCGGTTATAATTTTTAATCCCCTACTTATATTGCAAATAAGTATTACAACCTAAGCACACAAGCCTAGAATCCCTAATTACAATTAGGACTTCCTACCTAGTCGCAACTAGGGTTTATGCCTAGCCTCAACTAGGTCTTCCCCTTTGACTTATATTCTACTAAGTCTTACAATCATACAATTACAACAAGTGGCTGAATAATAATGAAATACATTTTACAACATATAGTTGTATCAAATTCAAACACTAGTAAGCCTCCTAGAGCCTAACAACTCTAATGCATGCAAGTATGAGAATAAATAGAATATGCAAATATGTCACTGATTTTGTTGCAAATCCTAAACGTGAAATCATTTTAAAAATCTAATGTATTAGTGCACAACCGATTTCAAAGCTAAGAACAATAGTTTAACAAAAATCAAGTTTAAATGCAAAACTTTTGTACAAATCAATCTTAAGGTTTAATAAAATAAGTTTAAGTGCAAAACCCAAGATGAAGGTGTTCAAACACACAACAAAAATGATTTTCAATTCAAACACGCAAAACTATGTAGATTAAGCACAAGAAAAGATGCTAGAACAGGGACTTCCTTACAACCAAGAAGATGATAAAAGAGATCAGTTTTGAAGAGATTTTTGTACTCCTTTGAATGCGTCAAAAGTGCTGGATTTCTGAGCTAGAGGACAGCCACAAGAATCTTCTTTTTCTTCTTCAAGAAAATCAAAGTTGTTCTCTTGTAAGTTTCGAGCTTTTTGAGTGTGTTTCTTCCTTGTTAAGACACATCCACGTTCTTGGTTTTTTTATAGTGTTAGGTATCCCATCTTACCAGTTTGTGACCATTCAAGGGATCCAAGGGTCCAGAATTCATCAAGAATTCAAATTAAAATATGTTTTTCAGCTTTTTAAAAAAGCTGTTAGGTATGCAATTAGCGCACTAATGCTGAAACCTACCTCGCTAACTCTGCACTTAGCGCGCTAATGACAGCATTAGCGCGCTAACTGCAGGGACCTGAAAATAAATATTTTGTTCCATTCTGTTAGCAACCCTTAAACACGTCTGGGACCCAACCAACCCTTATATAACATGTTATACACGTTTGTTATGGGTCATTAAGCCTAATTGGGTGGTCCAGATATTTTTACGAATCTCGAAAATGGAAAATCACGATTTCATAACGTGCGAGGGACTTTTTTGCAAACTTGCAAATGACCATTAACACATAGTTTCACATTGTTTAAACTCATAGACCTAGTTATGTGTTAAAGTTCCATTTTTGAAACTTCAAGTAATCTCATGACATGTGAAAATTTGTTTAAAAAAACTTGGTATGCATGAACTAATGCATTTAGCTTGCGTGAAAGAATTTGTACACCTTACATCAAAATTACAAATTGTGGTATGATCTTTCGCCTTCATTCCTTTATGAATGCCGAGTCTTGAACTTGTATGGCTTGAATACCCGTGATGTATTGTTTTGCATCCTTTAACAAAAACTGAAATACACTTGATATTTATTAGTCCATTTTCACCTTGTTTGTTTCCATCAAAATCCTGGTTGGAGTTAGAGTGACTAACCACTTAGTCCAACAATCTCCCGCTTTTGATGATAACAAACAATGTGAACTTTAAGGGTGTAAAACATAATCTAAGTGTATATCGCATTCATGATTATACATTTCATTTATGCAAGTTCAACCACATCAACATTTTCAAGTTCAACTACATTTTTCTCCCCCGTTTGATACCATCAAAAGTGGGGCCAAGCTCCCCCGTAGAAAGAACACAATATAAAAGAATAGAATCAATACAAGTAAAATATACGCTACCCCTTACTTTATGTATATCAAGAAATAATAGATGGAAGCGGTACATAGTCATATACGATGAATCATAGTGAAGCAAGAAAGAGCCATATAGAAACTCAAAGATACGCAAAAAGCAATTCACGATATAGATAGCATAAATCAATGAGAGCATAGTTGTGGCTTAAAACATGAGTTAATAAAAAAGAAGTTTTCTTAAACAACTAAGACTAACATTTTGGAGCCTAATGCTCACCTAACAACAAGAACTCTAAACATTCCTCCGAGATGAGCCAGAGCTACGATCATTATGCGGGGGCCAAACTGGGAGCAACTGACCCTCAATGCAACGAAGCTGATTATTCTGATGCTGGATACTTGTCTCGACGACATTGAAGGTCTGAGTCATATATATATGCAGATAGCCTAGCTGTGCAGACACGTACACCGATGATGGAGACATATTCGGTGGAGGGGTGAAGCCGCTAAACGTAGAAGGAGGTGGAGGTGGTGCTGACTCATAATGCTGCTACTGCTGGGGTGGAGCACAAAAGTCCTGATAGACTTCATCATCGCCACCATGTGCATCATTGCCAGCATTGCCTTCATCGTCAGCGTTGTCATCATCGCCAAAACTATGGCTATATTCCAAGAAGTTTGGCGCATCAAAAGGAGCAACTGGAGTCCGTAGGGAGGGGAGACTCATAGCCGCTTTAATACTGACCATCCGGAATGGCATCTTCTCGTGTCCACCTTTGTCTCTCACGTATGTAGTGATACTTCATGGCCATCAAAGTGGCCATGTCAATGGTGTCATAGACAGTGAGGGGACGACCACCTAATGTAAGATCCACCTGGGTAGACTCCAAGTAGGATGTGATGATATGTGCAAATGGGAGATGACGACCCGAGCTACACGTGCTCGTCATATAACTAATAATGATGTGGGGCAGGCTGAGAGGAATCATGCGAATTAGATGCCCAAGAATAAACATGTCAAGAAGAGTGACATAGTTTTTACTTCCACCTCGCGGAAGAATGACCTTGTGAAGTATCTTATGAAGAAGGTGAGGTAGGAGTTAGAAGTCAGTATCCGTTATACCAGTCGGTAAATGGTTAAAGTCCTTTTCGGCCGAAAGAAGGAATTAAGTACTTCAAGACGATCAAAGGGCCAACTGAGAAATTTGCACAGAACCGTAGTGGTAGGAGGGTGCAATGGGAGTTGAAGCCGTTGAGCGAGATTTTCAGGTGTTATCTCAATGGACCGGCTACCAACGGACGATCTTAAAACAAAATGGTTCGTTGTTTCAAGATTTGAATAGAAAACTCGAACTAATGGGGGATTATACACTACAAGAAAAGTTGCTTATTGTGACAAGTTATTTTTTGGCAGTCAAAAAACTGCCACAAAAAAATTTATTATGGCAGGAATTGCCTGCCACTATTAAATAAGCAAGAAACACTATTTAAATAAGCAAGAAGTCCTATATTTTCCTTGTGATTGTTATAAGTTATTTAAGGCAGCTTAAGACTTGCCATAAAAAATTGAAACCAAAAAAATACCAAAACCAAAGTATCAAAAACAAGTGTCGCACGACTTTAAGTTAGTCTTCTTACTTCAAAACACAAAAATCAAACTACACCCTCTCGTTTCTTCGTGGCTTTCAATTTCGTGTTCGTGTTCGTGTTCTTCGATTTCGTCCTCGTCTTCTTCATGTTGCTGCAAATTCATCTGAAGATCTGTGATTCTAAGTATTATCTCTATAGATTTGTTGTTCAGCAGTGATTTCTTTGGGGATTGCTCTTGAGCCTTGTCGTCTCTGCTTGATGGATCTAAAACCCTACCTGAACCGAAACTAGGGTTTCCTAATTTGATGCTTGGGAATGTCTGGTGTGAGGAATTTGTACATGGTGAGAGGGTTTTGAGGAGTTTGTTTGTGATTGAAGGAATCTGCATTTGTTTTTGGTGTGGTTTTAGGTTTGGATCAAAAACTGGAGGCACTCGATTGAAGGAAATGCTCAAAGGTGAGGTTTTGCTTTCGCAGGTGAGTTTCTAGATCTGAAATTGTGAAGATATCTTTACACTCTCATCTTCTTCGCTCGAGACCTCCTCATCGTAGTGAGTGATTCATCGATTTGAGCCTATTGTCTTCGAATCTCAAATTAGTTTCCTCGGACTCTCTCTTTGATCACTAAAACAGAGACATAACCAAAGCCCTAGGAGTTCAATCTTCAGATACTTTGCATCGACTCCTTCGGTAAGTATACCTACTTCATCATCTCTGTTTGATCTGATGGACCCTTTGAAATCTCAATTTCTGATCATATAGATTAATCGATTGATTGATCTGCTTGATTGAAGAGAGAATCCTAGGTTTTGGAAGAGAAAATCTTAGAAAAACCTCTTCGTTGTACTGATTTGAGAGAAATCTCAATCTCAATCTCTCACACTCGCTTCAGTAATCTATCTCTTAATTTGTCATTGTAAACTATTCTTTTCTCTTCTTTCGAGTTTAAGTGTTGTGCCGGTTTGAGTGCTTTTTGATTTTGCAGGTTTCGTATCTAAGTTGATTTCAAAAATATGGAGAAACTCAATCAAGGCGGCTGATTCGACAATTTGTCATCTCTCTGAGGTAGTTTCTTTCATTGGCAATTGAATTCATAGCTGATTTTAGTTTTCTGCCTTTTCAGATGCCTAATTGAGTAATTTTAGGGGTTAAGTTCTTTTAGGATTCAAGTATGTGCCTCTATTTACACTATTTGGCAGGTAGTTTAGAGCAAAGAAATTTATGAATCTTTGCTTTCATAAATAGCTTCATAGCATCTATGGTGAAGCTGTGAATTAGTTACTTCAATGCTAGCGGCGAACTATGTATGTGCCTCTTTGTTCCTTTAGTTAAGTATTTATGCTTGTTCGATCCAAACTCGTTCGAATTAAACTTGAATTTCATGTTTTCTTTTTATAATTTTCAAGATCATATGAACAAAATCTTATTCCATAGAATTGAATTCTTATACTCTGATCACGTTGTAGGCAAGGGGCTTCACTTTGTTATTGTTTCAGTTTTGAAAGAATTGCTTTGGTAGACCAATTTTAGTGCTCCCTATTCTTGGATCGATGCTATGGGAGACCAATTGTGTTTATAATCACTTTGTTGTTGTTTCTGTTTTTAAAGGATTGCTTTGGGAGACTGATTGCTAGTGCTCCATTCATTTAAATATCGAAAACAATTCTCTTGATTCATAAATCTTACTATTACCATTCATTTAAATATGAAAGTACGATTTTGTTTGATACTCAAAGTACGATTTTTTTTGATACTATGGACGACTTCCACTTGCTAATTCTTCATTTGCTGTTGTATCTTCTTCTTGACATAGATTTTCAAGTTCTTAAGTTCCCTTGAAGTAGAGGATTTCAAAGATGTGAAATCAGGGTACTCAATAACATTTGTGAGTTCCTTTTCCTTTTGCTTTCCTGGTGTTTGATTTGGAATTTTCTTGATGTTACAGTACGGTTTATGTCAAATCTCTTCGCTGTATCGTCTTTGGCCTAAGTTTGAGAGGGGTTTCTGCTCTTAGTTAGTGGGAAGAAGGGGATGAAGAATTGTGTATATGTTGATTTTTTTACTGATTTCCGTGCCTTTGATGTTCAGAACTTCAATCCCAATCCTTCTTTGAAGATATAAAGCTTACAAAGACATTCTTATTCTCTGACAAAGGAACAACAAAGATAACAGGCACAACAATCAAGTGGAAGGAGGGAAAGGTTGGATACCACTGTTGTTTACATTTATAGGCATGATTTCTTTGTTCTCTAATTTAAATTTCTTGTATGTATTGTTGGTATTTAGGATCTTGCTAATGGAGTCAATCATGATAAAAAGGGGAGCAAACAACCATTTTCCGATGAGAGGTGGGTTTTTTTTTAATAATTTTTTCTCTCGCTTTGTATTTCATCATTGGCTTGTATTTTACGGCACCAATTTAGTTAATGCAACCTTGGATTTCACTATTCACTCTATTCACAATCACATATAGTATAAATGAAATCAAACTAACATTTTCTCAATAAATGCTCAAATTTGGATTCTGATTTTGATTGCTTAATTTTCATAACAACATCACCTTGTCATCCTCTAGAGTGTGATTGTTGAGGATAATCGGGTGTTCATGCTCAATAATTACTTTTTGGCCATTTTAGACCTTTCATTTCATATTAATGCTCACCTGTAGCTTATCTTCTAATGCTGGTGCAGCTTCTTGAGCTGGTTCAGTGAGACTTAGCAGAAAGATCTTGCAGAAGGGTTTCATGATGAGGTAGCTTCTTATGCTGCTATTTCTTTTTGAATCCTCTTTTTTTTATTTATTTGTTTATTTATTTTTTGTTGACATGCAAATATTATTTTTGTTGGATGATTCATGGCATTGAAAATGACATTTGACATAGCTGCTGCACAGTTTGCTACTTTTGTGTTTGATACATAATTTATACTAGTCTCTCCTCGAAGGACTCATTCTAATCATGGTTCTTTAGGAATCGCAATGAATTCTTTCAGCTCTCTATATGAACTCTTTCAATTCTTAGCACTGAATTTTGTTGTCTTCTGTTCGTGAAATTGCAGGTGGCAGAAATAATCAAGGAAGATTTGTGGCCAAATCCTCTCAAATATTTTAACAATGTAAGTCTTTTTTTTTTCTATTGGAAAACTGTATCCACCTTATTTGATCCCGGATGTCATATTTGCTCCTTTATCGGCTCCTTTCGTTTTCATCTGAGTCTTATTCTCCACTTGATTGGAGCGGTGGGTTGATGAAGAGAATATGGATGGTGATGAAGATGATGAAGAGGTAAATGAATCATGCATTTATTATTTCCTTTTCTTGCACCTAGCAGAAATTTGATGAGTATAGTAATGACTAACGAGCTTTCCCAAATGATGTGGAACATTGTTGTGACATGTGCTTTATGTAATTGATAATATAAGTATAATATTCTTACTATTTTTTCTTTGACACGGTGGTTTTCAAAAAATGTTGCTTACACCTGAAATTTTTTGCAGTACTTGTCAGTTGTCGCACTTACTTGTTTTCTGCATTAAAGGAAAATAATGTTTTTCTTCTTTCATTATGGCTATTTCCTGTTTAACTTTCAAATTAACTGTAGAATGCACGAGACACAACTGAACACAACTCACCATAGCTTTCGCATAACTCCACCAGTTACAAGCATCTTCCACTTTGCTCTGGAAATCTAGAATCTATAGTTGTGGTTGTGGGATCTCATGCTATGTTGTAAATGTAATCACACACTTGTGCTCCAATTTAATTATAATTTGTTGAGGTTAACTGCTGAGTATGGATGATCTGTTGACTATTTGATCTGAGTGACTGATTCACCAACATTACAAATGATTTAATACATATTGGATGGCTATTCTTTTAGTATTTCCTGAGCCTTAGAACTTTTAAGTGTAGCTTAGCAAGTTGTTGCTTTAGGAAGCTGATGCTGCTGCACATTATGCTATTTATTTATTTATTATGTACAAGGATGGGTAGCCACAACACTAAATTGTGCTAGTTAATTTAGGCACTAAGTGAATACATGAACACTGATAACAAGTTGATTGCTTGGTCATTGGATCTTAATATTATATGTCAATTGTCAAATCATTTGAAATATTTTTGCATCAAATCGAAATCCATTTCTATTTTCAGTTTTTGTTGTTTTTTCAAACCATCATCAGTTCACTGCTGGACATGTTTGCACTACCATATACTAATGTGTGAGAAGATGTTAAGGGCATTTGAAGCTTTTATGTGAACAAATTCTCCAATGCCCTTTTTTTACCAATGCAATTTAAGGCAATTAGGTGAACAGATTCTGTATCTTTATTTCGTTATGCCTTAGTCATGTATCTGTGCTTTTGCTTGTGCAAACACACCAACGAGAAGCTTTTGTTATTTGACCATGTTCTTTTTTATCATTCTCAGTTTATTCTTCTCCACTATGCAGTGACCTCTGTATAAAATTGTGTTTTATAAAATGCATTTAGGAATACCCATGGCCTATACAAACTTAAGACTTCATTTGGGCACATTGAATTATTTAGCTTATCAATCTCTAAAGTAGGAGTTTCTGCAATGTTATTTCTTCAACTGCTTGCCATTAATTCAGAAACTTTAAAGAACGAACTATGCATCTAGAATGTTCTCTTTGAGGCATTTAATTCATTCTTGATGCAGGCTCTGGCATTTAATTCATTCTTGATGCATGCTCTGGTTAAACTCAGAAATTTTTAGTTTATTGCATGCTGTAATGGCAAGTGATTTTTCCATTTTACAGTTCCGATTTTTGGAGAGACTTTTGGTTGTCCATGGTTATTGGTGCTACAAGAGGATTGCTCAAATGGTCAGAGGATTGAGAAGTGGAATTTCATTATAATTCATAAAAAATGATATTTATGTATAATAAATCTGTTGTAATCTTTTAAGGTTCTTAATGAATATTTTGTTATAGAATTCTTAGTCTTACTTTTTGTAAATCATAAAATGTTTTGATTTCAGTATTTATTTAATTTCACAGGTTCTATTTTTTTTTTTTGTATGAGCTTTTTTATTTGTGGCATAAAATACTGCCACGATATGTATCTATTATTTGTGGCAGCTAATTTGTTGACACAAATATATACTTTTTGTGGCAGTTAATTATTGTCACAAATATATATTTTTTGTGGCAGCTTCTAATATGCCATAAAAGAACAATATCTTTTTTGGCGGTAGAATGCTGCCACTAAAATTTTTTTATGCTAAAAATATTTTATGTCGTCACAAATACTTTTAGTGGCAGCTACTGGTGTCACAAATGTATTTGCGACGGGCGTATTAGTGGCACTATCCATCCTGTCACATAGCTGCCACAAAAGGTCTTTAATGGCAACAAAAGGCTTTTTATGGTAGTTTTAGTGCTGCCACAAAAAGTGCATTTTCTTGTAGTGATAGTTAGCGTTGTGGGCACAAAAAGTGGTCCATCCCACCGTATCAAAAATCTCCCAAATTGGGAGATGAGCCTTGTCAAAGAAAGCAAAATCGACAACGGCGAGACTTAGGATTTTGGCATCCGTTAGCCGTAGAACCACTAACTCTAGAACCGATGCGGACTCATGGACAGACTTGGCACAACCCTCACGTTGTGGGGCATTTGGCAGAGTGGGAATGGGGTGTGTGGATTCAGATTCACTACTTGAGGACAAAGATGATTGAACGACACGACGGCTAGAGGGACGACGAGAGGACGTGGCTTGGGTTGGACGAGACGTGGTGGGGGCAATTGGACGAGGAGTGGTGGTGGCGGCTTGACGGGAAGAGGGGCGGTTGGAGGTTCAACGAGTTGACATTCGGGTAATTGAAAAGTGAAGAAATTGACAAAGAGAAGTGAAAATTGTTACCTTGTAGGAGTAAAGATCACAGTGGAGACGTGTGGAATCGACAAGAGGAGACGGGAGAGGCGTTGTCTCGTGGAGAGGAGAGGACAGGAGAGGAGAGATGTGTGAGGTGAGTAAAATTTTAGGGTAAAATTGAATATATAGACCCCTGACTGAACGACATTAGCACGCTAATGACAAAATTAGAGTGCTAATGGGTCGATTTGTATTCTGGACCAGAACACTATTAGCACGTTAATGTCTGCTATTAGTGCGCTAATTTCCCTCTGGAAATATTACGTCAGGACACTATTAGCGCGCTAATTTCCCTATTAGCGCGCTAATTTCCCTCTGGAAATTTTAGACATAAAATTTTTGGATTTTTGAAATACAACTCCAATTCACCTTAAACTTCATGGACACTTCACTAATACCATATAAAAAGGTTTGGAACATCTAAAACATGTGTAGAAGGTCTGATTTTTGAACCAAGCCTAACTCACGTCGAATCTTAGAAAATTGATTTCTAGGCAAAGGCTTACTGAATATATCGGCTAGTTGATCCTCTGTGAGAACATGGATGAGCTTAACATCGCCCTTTTGGACATGATCACGAAGAAAATGGTGCCTAATCTCAATATGCTTTGTTCGAGAGTGTAACACCGGATTTTTCGATATGTTAATTGCACTTGTGTTATCACAATAAATTTCGGCACAACCAACTAGGATTTGATAATTCTTAAGTTGTTGGTTCATGTATAGAACTTGAGCACAACAACTTCCTGCAGCCACATATTCGGCCTCCACCGTAGATAAAGCAACGGAATTTTGCTTTTGCTAAACCATTAGATAAGTGAATTTCCTAGCAAATGACAAAATCTGGAAGTGTTTTTCCTATCAACTAGACTTCCTGCATAATCAGAATCAACAAAACTTCAGAGTTTGAAACTCTTAGTTTTGTTGAACCACAATCCTAAGTCTTGTGTTCCACTTAGATATCGAAATATACGCTTTACACATTTTAAGTGTGACTCCTTTGGATCGGATTGAATTCTAGCACATAAGCACACACTAAACATAATGTCGGGTCTACTAGCGGTCAAGTATAAGAGGCTACCTATCATTCCACGGTAAAGTTTAGGATCTATGGATTTTCCTAGTTGGTCTTTGTCCATTTTGATAGTGGAACTACTAGGAGTGTCACATGCTTTCAGATTTTCAAATTTGAACTTCTTTGACATGTCCCTCACATACTTTGCTTGATTTATAAAAATGCCATGTTTGGATTTCTTTATTTGCAAGCCTAGAAAGTATGTTAATTCACCCATCATGCTCATTTGAAATTCATTTGTCATCAATGATGAGAATTCGTCACATAAATGTGTGTTGGATGACCCGAAGATGGTATCATCAACATAGATTTGAACAAGTAGCATGTCACGTTTTTTGATCAAAATGAACAAAGTAGGACCTAGTGTTCCTTTTTTGAATCCTTTCTCAAGTAGAAATGCACTAAGTCTATCATACCAAGCTCTAGGAGCTTGTCTTAGTCCATACAAGGCTTTTTGAAGATGATAGACATGACTTGGATGCTCATGATCTTCAAAACCCGGTGGTTATTCTACATATACTTCTTCATGGATGAACCCATTTAGGAATGCGCTTTTAACATCCATTTGGTATAGTAAAAATCCGTTGTAGCAAGCATAAGCAAGCATCATGCGAATTGCTTCTAGTCTTGCTACGGGTGCAAAGGCTTCCTCATAATCAATTCCTTCTTCTTGATTGTATCCTTGTGCAACCAACCTAACCTTGTTTCTTACAATTTCACCTTTTTCATTCTTTTTGTTTCTAAAAACCCTTTTGGTGCCTATGGTAGTATGGTCCTTAAGTCTAGGTACTAATGTCCATACCTTGTTCCTAACAAAGTGGCTTAGCTCTTCTTGCATAGCCATTACCCAAAATTCATCTCCTTATGCATCATCTATCTTGGTGGGCTCGGTTTATGACACAAACTAAGTGTCCTTCATCTCTATCTAATGTTGACCTAGTGATTATTCTTTTGTTTGGATCACCTATGATTTGTTGAGATGAATGGCCAATAAGAAGTCTTGAATTTTTAGGTGCACTTGTTTCGGATTCCTTTCTTACCTCGACCTCTTGACTATTTGAGGTTTGTCCTAGGGTGCCATCATCTTCATCATCAATCCTCAATTTTTCAAAGTTTTGTATTATCTTAACATTGGGATCTACTTCATCAAATTTCACATGGATAGACTATTCTATAGTTTTGGTTGATCTATTAAACACCCTATATGCTTTGCTATGCATAGAGTACCCTAGGAAAGTACATACCTTTGACTTTGGGTCAAATTTTTCTAATTGATCCTTATCATTTAGAACATAGCAAGTACAACCGAACACCTTAAAATAACTTATGTTGGGTTTTTGGCCTTTCCATAGTTCATAAGGAGTCTTTTTCACTTACTTTCGGACATTTACTCTATTTATAACATAGCATACCTTGTTAATGGCTTCGGCCCAAAAATGCTTAGCTATGTTATACTCATTTCGCATAGTCCTACACATCTCTGTGTCCTAGTTTTTCTTTCAACAACTCCACTTTGTTGGGATGTTCTAGGAGAGGATAATTGGTGTGTATAACCTTATTTAGCACAAAAATCCTTCAAGTTCCTATTTACAAACTCACCACCTCTATCACTTCTTATGATGGTGATTTTGTATCCCTTTTCATTCTGAACTACAGCACAAAATTTTACAAACACATCAAATACTTCATGCTTATGAGATAGGAAATACACCCATGTATACATAGTAAAATAATCAACAATGAGAAAGCAATATGATTTACCTCCTAGACTTTGTGTTTGGGTGGGTCCGAACAGATCCATATGGATAAGTTCTAAGGCTCGAGTCACATCACTTGTTACTTTTGTCTTAAATGACGATTTCACTTATTTACCAAGGATACAATGTTCACACTCCTTATCTTTCTTAAACGTGCATTTGCGTAGGCCCTTGATGAGATCATGCTTAGTCAATTTTGACAAGTTTTCGTTCCTAGAATGTCCTAATTTACGGTGCCACAATCATTCATCACATTCACTTTGTGCACTCAAACATGAAACATTTTGCATATTCATCTCATCAAAGTTAATGACATAAACATTTTTATCTCTATATGCGATAAATGAAGTTTCATGCTTCTTATTCCTAACAATGCATTTCGATGATTCAAACATAACATGAAATCCTTTGTCACTCAATTGACTAATACTAAGCAAATTATGTTTCAAACCATCAAAAAGATAAACATTAGAAATAGAAAGTGAATTGTTACCGACAGTTCCGAGACCTATAAATTTTCCTTTGTTGTTGTCTCCAAATGTAACCTTTCCACCATCATGCCGCTTTAGCTCAATGAATTGATGTGTATCTCCGGTCATGTGTCTTGAGCACCCACTATCTAAGTACCATGGGGTGCTCTTCCCCGCATCCTACACAATGGGAAACACACTAGATTTTGGTACCCAAACACCTTTGGGTCCGAGAAAGTTAGTGTCAAACATTTTTAACTACCCATGCTAGTCTACCCACTTTGGCCTTTTGTTAGGCACATTTTCCAACCATATGAGTTCTATTGTACTTTGAGCATCTACGATCATCGTTTAGCAATTTCTTGTAACTCAACAAGTTTGCTCCATAGCCTATGCCTCTTTTGTTGAGTGCACGTCGTTGTGCTCCCAACATCACGTCAAACATTTCTCTACCATTGGTGAACTTATGCACCGCGCAAGTCAAGTCCTCTACTTCCTTGACTAAAGAATCTCTCTCCTCTAGGACTTCATTCAAGTCACTTTGGAGATCATTAATGGTCTCATTTTGTGACTCTATTTCACTAATTGCTATGGTCAAGTTCTTTTTGAGTTGTTTGGTCTTTTTGACCTCCTTTTCCAACTCTTTCCTAAACTCATCAAGATTTGGAATACCATCCAAATCATCAACATCATCAAAGTTAAGAGAGTTAGAATTTACCTCGCCTTGTGCCATGAGACAAAGTATTGCCTTCTCATTCTCCGATTCGGATTCCGAAATTGATGATGATGAGTCATCCCAAGTTGCCTTGAAGCTCTTCTTCTCTTTCATCTTATCCATCACCTTCTTGGATTTGCATTCCGCCTTGATGTGACCCAGTTTGCCATATGCGAAGCATATAGTCTCACTTGACTTTCCTCCCTTGCTTCCACTTCTAAACTTCTTCTTGTACCTATCTCGCTTGTACATTGCCTTGTTTAGCTTTCTTGAAAGCATAGCTACTTCCTCCTCAAGATCATTCACGTCACAAGATTTTTCATCTTTAACGACGTCTATTGATGCAACCGAGGAGCTATTTGCCTTCAAAGCAATCTCTTTTCTTGAACTCTTTGCGCTTCCATTTAATGCTTCTTGTCTAACTCGATCTTTAAGTTCAAACTCATAAATCGTTAGCTCTCCACACAATGTGCGAGGGACATTTCTGCAAATTTGCAGTTTTCTTTTCAAAGACCTTTCAAAAACAACTTTTTCTTTTTCAAAAACTTCCATAATGATCTTCAATATGCAAATGACCATTAACACATAGTTTCACATCGTTTAAACTCATAGACCTAGTAATGTGTTAAAGTTCCATTTTTGAAACTTCAAGTAATCTCATGACATGTGAAAATTTGTTTAAAAAAACTTGGTATGCATGAAATAATGCATTTGGCTTGCGTGAAAGAATTTGTATACCTTACATTGAAATTACAAATTGTGGTATGATCTTTCGTCTTCATTCCTTCATGAATGTCGAGTCTTGAACTTGTATGGCTTGAATACCCGTGATGTATTATTTAGTATCCTTTAACAAAAACTGAAATACACTTGATATTTATTAGTCCATTTTCACCTTGTTTGTTTCCATCAAAATTCAGGTTGGAGTTAGAGTGACTAACCACTTAGTCCACACTTATGACTATATATAGACACATAAAATTGACCTATTTGATGATGTATACATACCATTTATAAAAGAGGCTTGAGTATGGTTACTATTCATACATTGTTCTTTCGCTATTTACCCTATAGATCTGAAAAATAAAATCGCTAAGCAAAAGTTCTCTTCAAGAACTTCATGAATCTCTCTTTCTCCTCTGCACACTATTCATTCAGTTTTATTAGACCATAACAGTTGAGGAGAGCATTGTTTTTTTTTTCAACTCTGAGGAATAAATTTGAAACAGATGCCCTTTTCTTTATTTGGTGTATTCTTTGGCGGGTATGATCTGTTTTGGGGGTTTGGGTTCTTGATTAGATGCTCTCATAGTTGGTATCTTCAGATTTGGATGGGTTTGAGGGATTTCTGGGGAATGATGAGAATGATTGGGAAGACTTGGGGTGGGAAGTGTTTATGTGGATTGAGTTGCAGTGTTGTATCTTGGGAATTAAACCTTGTTTGTACAGATGTCTTGTGGTCTTACTATGTGTTGGGTATTTGGTCTCGAATATTGATCCATTACCTTCAATCAACTTGTGTTTCAATTTGATCCCCAAATCTAATTTTTACTTCTTTTGATGAAAATCATTTTGGTTTTTAGTTTCATGGTTGTGGAGCTCGAATTCCAGACCACGCATCTCAATATAAGAATTACTTTGGTCCCTGAATCAGTTTTTAGTTTTTGTGGCTCAATATTGTGATTCCCAACTTGTTTTTTTATGAGTTTCATGTTTAAGTTCCATGTTCTAATTCATGTCATTAAAATCATGTGGGTTTTCATTTACATGTTTGAGGGGATCGAATTCCTGATAGCTCATTTGAGAATCAGTTAGGTTTCATTATCAATTTTTAGTCTTTGTGGCTCAAATGAGATTATATGACCCATTAACGTTATGTTCGTGTGATTGTTAACATTGTGGTTATCGAATGGGAGGATAGCTTTTTCAAGTTAGGAAAGGATGCATTTTGAATTAGTCCTAAAATAACTTAGGATTGCGGTTTGTTTCCTCAAACTTACTGCAATAGGCAACTAAATAAGGAAACTAACTCTCAATTTATGGTACTCAATTGCTTCTACGTTGTTGGTGAGTGTATGAAGAGTTTGGTTGCAACTGAGACTTCTTTCCTAGTTTAAGAAAGTGTTGCATGATGGCTATCTAACTATGTTGGTGTTTTTGGTTTCAAAAAAAAAAAAGAACTATGTTGGTGTTTTTATTTTTAATTATTTCTTAGCTATGTTTCTATGTTGTATTAATGTATGACTTGTTGCCCAAGCTTTGCAAACTTTACTTGTTGCCCAAGTGTCCCTCTCTCACAAATCATTCTCGCCTTCCCTCTCCCTCGTTCATGGCTTCAAGCTCTTTTTTCACCTCATCGTCTCGTCTTTCATTCGACCTTTAAAATTGTCTGTATCACTAGCCTTCATCTTATGTATTCTCTGCTTCGTTGGCCTCACATTCTCAAGATCCCAAATGTTCATTCTATTCAAAACTGAGTTTCAAACTTCAAACAGTGTTCTCGAGTTCGTGTTTCGACATTAATTTTTGTTGATTTTGTTGGCTTAATTTATGCTGGTTTTTTTGCCAATGAGATCAAATTGATTTGGTTGTGAGAGTGATTTCATGTGTTTTGTGTTGTTCCCAAATTAGGTCTCTTAGGTCTCATTGGATTGACACTTCATCGTATTGAAGGGATGGAGGAGATGTAGTCCGATGTTTTAAAAATCGATCATCAATTCTAATCACTCGAATTAAATGCAGCCATGAACATATTCAGATTCATTGGAGACCATGACTCATTGATCAATGTTTTGGTTCTCCTCCCCAAGATCTACATCATCAAATCATGGTTAGGTACTCTCTATTTCTATGTGATTTCGGATCTTAACCGCAACAATGTTGAAGCTAAAATGTGTGATTTGGTTAATCTCTTTGAGTTTTAGGGGTTTCCCTGAAGACACAAGAGCTCTACACGATGATGTTACTGGCTTGGTACTTGGATCTTTGTGGGGGTCATCGAGCCATCTCTCATGGCATTGGCCTAAAAGTACAACCGAAACAAGACGATCTGTTGCAAGTAACTTCCTTTCTCGCTCTTTCCATTATTTTCTCAAGCTATACATGATCTTTCGGTCAATCAACATCTTGGGATGCATATTTCTAAACTGTCAATCAGTATACTAGATGCACAAGATTACTTGTGAATAATTTACCACTCAGAGGGTTATTGATACTTTTTAGAGTCTTATTAATTTATTGTGTGTGCGTGTGTGTATATATATATATTTTGTATGCTCTCCACAAAAAAATGTAGCAGAAAGCTTAATGTTTTTCTAATTGTCCACTATTTAGTGTTTCACCTCAATGGAACAACTTGTGAAGGTATAACTCCTAATTTGTCTCGACATTTGGAAGTTCTGTGAGAGGGCATGTGATGATATATATGGAGATTTTGCCCCTTGTTTGGGCATATTAGAACTATGTTTTTTGAGTTGGAAATCCCAAACAAAGGCATTCGTGGCCATGAAGGTGAAATGTGCAGGAATTGCCTTGGTATGCCCCTCCCTTTTTTGGTAACAGTAAACCCATTTTTTATGCTCCATTAAGGTGGTTGTTTGAAGGGAAGGTGTAAGATCCACTTTGCTGATGACTTGTAGCGTTACATGTGTCATACTTTTGCTCAATTGGGTAAGCCAGTTTGTATGCAACATTTGCTTGTTAATGGTTGTGGCAGGGCATTTTTGCACCCTACCCATATTTTCAGCACTTCCAACAAACATTATGGCTCTTTATATCAGAGCATACATCTTATCCCTCTTATAATAACTATTATAATAACTAAAGTAGAGTATGTATCAATCATCAAATTTGAATATATTTTAGTGATCCCATTAGCTAACGTAACATTTTTGTTTATTTTCATTTTTGGTATAGATTGCCCTTGAAAAGGTTTTCAAGTATTGAAAGAACAATTGATTGTTTGGGTTGATTGGTGGCACCAAATATTTTTTTTTTGGTTTCCTCATTATTTCCATAAGTGATTCTTCTTCTATATTTATAATTTATCTCATAGAATATGCAAAGAGTTCTGCATACTTAGATAGCATTCTTTTACGATGAGTAATTTTTTTAATATATGGATTTTGTTTTGTAGTTTGACATGGATTCAAGCACGTTGTTGGAGACTCCTATATACATACGTTTCTTCTACGAAAGCTATGCAGTTGTTTTTTACAAAATTAGTTTGGTCAAAACAACTTCAGCCTTAAGATATATAAATTCAGGTACCCCATTATTTGCTTATCAAGTTGTTTACCAAATTCACTGGTATTTATTATTCAATTGTTGTTTGTATTTATGGCTTCAACTAATTAATAGTTGATTTTCATCACCATCACTGTATAAAAGAAGAGAGACGATCTAGGTATAATGCTCTGCCTCTGCTCCATGCATGAAGAAACTTGGACGACATTTGAAGTTTTCATAGCTTAAACTTCGACAATATAGAAAACTTGTGGCCTATCGAAGAAGAAAATGACTCCACGCCACATCATTGATTGAAAAAAGATAAAAATTATTTTTTTGAAGCTAGAAATAATGTTTTGTATATAGGTGGTGCGATGTTTCTTGGATAGATTTCTTATAGTGATTTCTTTACTCAAAGCCAACAAAAAGTTTTAAATGAATGGGTATATGCACACAAGTGAAGCCTGATATGGGTGATTAAAATCATGTTTGTTGCAATTGTGATATATGCACCAGTTCTCTGTTCTTGATTTTTTTTTAGTAAAAAAAGGTTCATGAAATAGTTGTTCAACAATTAGAAAAGGTTTAGTCGTAGGAATTTACTAAGGACTAAATTTTCATTGGTCTGCAGTTTAAGTTGCATTTACATTTATGGTATTTTAAATATTTTCTTTTTACGATCAATTGCATTTGTTGGTGTTGCATCTTACTAAATCATCTTTTTCTTTATCATATTTAACAATCGTAATATCAATTGTGTTGTTGAACCTAATAATTTTAGGTGCATTTGTTTGATGTTTACTGGAGGACAGTGTTGTCACAAGTTGTGCTGTTGAAAATCCCAATTCTATTGTAGTCAATCCATTGATACTTCAGATATTCTTATTGGTTGATTGCCTAGACCCCCTGTAGCCGCCACTTGCAATAAGGCACTTTGAGATTTGTATTAGAAGTTACAGGATTGATATGATGGTTTTGACATGCATTTTTGTGATCCTTCAATTTCAGTGCAGCTAAAATTCTCAAGATGTACATTTGTTGTTATACAAAATAGACACATTTACATAAATATGAACTGTAATCAATCATGATCTATTTAACCTCATAACCAATATCAATTTTAAAAACAAATATTGCTAATTTTCTTTTCGCGTGCATTGAAAATGCTTCAACGGTGCATGCATAGAGACATACTTATACATGCTTCATTATATCCATCTGCACATGGGACTACAACATTATCACAAATGAACATAAAATAGATGTTATATGGTAGAGGAATGTGTTTTTTTAATTATGCTCGATTTCCTCTGTCTAAAGAATTTATTATTTTATTCATCGTTAGTGCCCATTCTTTTCTTTCACGAAACCAAGTTATATATTATCATTGATCAAAAACCGATCATTTTGTGGGTTTAACCACATACAAGAGGTACGCTCCCGAAGAGCTTGTTTTGCAAGAGCATCTGCTCGGCAATTCATAGATCTAGATATGTAACTAAAATTAAGTGGGTCTCTATTCTTAAGTAGTACATGTATATCATGGATTAAATGATTAGTATTGCAATTGATGGAAACTATTGAATTTAATGCCTTGATAACTATCTTCGTAGCTGAATAAATCTTAAAAATTCTGGAGTAGTCGTTACAATTCTGCAGTGCATACCAAACAGCAATGCACTCCACAGTTTCTACCGGCGATGACAGTTGTGGCTACATTTTAATTGATTGATTGATCTTTTTACAGATTCAATATTGGGATGGTGTAAGGTTCTTGTTGTTGTTGTTGTTGTGGTTTTATTTTGGTTTGTTGATATAGTTCACAAACATTGGTTCTGCAATCATCTTTTCCAAGTATTGTTTCAAAATCGGAAGCACTCGATTCAAGACAATGGAAGTTTTGTCCTTCAAGTAGTGATGATAAGGGCAAGTTTTGAGAATTAATTCTGTATTCTCCAACATCACTCCAACATCGCGTCCACAGAACGGAACTTAAAAAGCACGACTTATTGAGGTTGAGGAACGTTACTTTGTTCAGTATATAATGATGGTAAGTCTGGGAATGATACCATGTTCTCCTATTTCTGCCAACTCCCTTGCCATCTCCCAATGCATAACCTAATACTTGGAGGCCATTATTTCTACAAAGCTAGCTAGCTTAATTCCGATTTGTATATCATGGAAGTGATCGTTTGACATCTACTTGTTATGGTAAGTGCTTAGTAAAAGTCGGTCCAAAGATTTTTTTTCTTTTTTTTTTGAGCGAAACTTAAATACACCGTTCACTTTTTAGCGACTGTAATGCCAAGAAGGCCACCTGTTAAAACACTTTTTCGCAAGTTAAGAAATAAGGTGATTTTGAAAATTTCCCTTCCTAGTAGGACATTTTGGCGATTCTGTAATATATTAAAGGAAAACAACAAAAGAACGCCACAATTTTAGCAATGATTTATGTAAGTATAGACCAAATGTTTTCATTGATTAGTCACCAACCCATGCGCTATTGTAGTCGTTTCCCTTAAACGACACAATCCATTTGCTTTGACGAAGCCACGATTTTAGCAATTTTTTTAAAATTAAAATAAATACTCTTTTTATAATCATCTCCCCCCTGTCTTCTCTCTCTCACTCTGTCTCTCTATCTTGGGCTACATATAGTAATGCTTCCCAAATTTTTTTCTTCGATAGGGAGTTTATTCCTAAAGAATTTGGTAACACTTCCTTGCCACACTGCCTTGCAATGCATTGTAGGTCCATGAGCCGCACGTTGGGAGCATTGTAGGTCCTTTTTCATCTCTATTTTATATTGTTTGCACTTTGCAGTGCAGCTCGAGAACCTATGAAGATGAATTGTTGAGTTTTTATTGGAACTAGTTCTAGGTGAAAGTGAGATTGAAGGGTGGGTAATTGTAAACTCTTGCATGTGTTGCTCAGGTGACTGTTATGGTTCGTGGAGTGATAAGGGCTTTAACTGTTCCAATGAATTTGTCATTAGTTTGGAGCTCGTTGCAGCAGCAGTTACAAGAGAACAATGGAGCTTGAGGGCTCATTTTCCATTCTTTGTTTAATGGGCTAGAGAAGGAGTGTGAGATTTTTGGTTCAATTCACGTGGGAGTTCATTGGACTCCAATAGTAAGTTGCCATTTACATCGTCATGTCATATAACTTGTTAAATCAGCGGTGTTACTTATTTGTTGTGTTCTCTAATGGTTTTGGTTTTACAATTGAATGCAATAGGTGTTTGCCAATTGTCAAAGTGATAGTGTGGATTCTTTCTTTTCATAGGTTTGGAGTTCACTCCACCTCGATTCTATCATGTTATTATTCGTCTTTGTTTTGTTTATAGAGGTAGGATGTATCTATCACTTACATACCGTTGTTAGGAATATGACTTTTATATATATTCCTTGTTTGTATTTGTGTGGTTACTCTTTGTCTATTTATTGTTTTCTTTTGGTGACTACATGGAACACAGTTTGAGGTCGATTTTGCATGAGTTTTACAGGATTAATTTTTCATACAGGAAGAAGTATCAACAATCTCCATTAGCAAGCTTTGTGTCTTAAGCTCCTAACCATGTAATTGACTATATTTGCCAGTACCACATTTTCCTTTAAGGGTGAAAACTCCTAGTGCTTACTTACCTTTGTATGCCAAAATTATTTTGCATTACAGAATACTTACATTGCCTATGAAGCTCTACACAAACTTGGCATTCCCCAGCCTAAACAATGCTTACAGATACTAAATGTGCATCCTTTTTGTTACTTTGTCTGTTATTGTTGTATTGTTTAGATTGTCAGCATGAAGGCCTTATGAAAGTAAATGAAGTTTATATAGTTTTACATATGGATTTTTATTTGAATTCTTGATAAACGGATTCATGTTTTTAGTTTTGATCATAATGCAATAAAACTATGTGCTATGCCATCAAATTAAGTCCAGATGTCGTGAAGGTGTTCCCCTAGACACAGTTTTCATTCATCCTTCAATGATTGACATGCTGGATTCTGTTGCAGAGGATGCGATTAAATGCGGACATTTGTATGTTTGTGCAACTAATGTATTACTTTTTGATTAAAATATATTTGAACAAATGTTAAATATAAACTTTATGTTGTTAGGAAATTTGTATCCAACAAGTTGTGTGATGGAATGAGTGGAAACTATTTAAATTTTTGTTTTTCTTAATTATAGTTTCTCATATGCAACTTTTGATTAGACAATATTATCCAATAAGTAAATCACTTTATTCAACCTTAAGTGCTAGAATCCTAAAGAAACATATGTTTAAACTTTAGCACTCTAGGTATCATAAACCCTTTTAATAGATGTTTTGCCATTCCTTAGACTAATTAATATTGTGTAAGAGCCTATTTCGGAAAATTTAGATTTTAAATCCCAAAATTGTTTAAATTGAAAAGTTACTGTGATGACACACTTTTCAAGGATAGTTTTCTATGTAAAAATCCTCAAAATTCGCAACATTATCTTTCCTATAATCTTTCTTAAGTTTTTATGTTTTTCTAATTTCTCAAATTTTCCTTGATTTTTTTTTAAAATCCCTCCTTGGATGAACTGCTCTTGCAGTTCTTCTGAACCCCAACGCAGATGGGAAGATAACCATCAAAGGAAAATTAAGATTTGGTTTTTCTTAAAATATTTTTAACCCTAAAACCTAAATCTTGGTGACAGTTATCGGAGCAGTGCTAATGGTGAGTGTTCTTGGCGCCATGACATACTATGTAGTTAAGTCAAAGAGGACTCGGTTGATCAGGAAGTGGCAGAAGTCCTCGAGGAGGAGTGGCTCTAACGCATGGTACCCATATGATTTTTCAGACTCAGAAGTCAATCCAATATATGCCACTTGATGCGATGAGAGATTAGGTCTAACTTGAGCTTGGGCAGTTTTATCTTTTTAGTCTCTCTAATCTTGCCAAATTAAGGCTGCAGATGAAACAAGTTTTGTATTGTGATTGTATGTATGTCGTTATCACCATCACCAGTGTCATATGTATCAAATGAATTCTTGTTGTCAGTTCTTGTATCATGAATTTCTTCCTCAGCTGAAGAAAAGCAAAATGCATGCATTTGTTCTCCCATTATCAAATGATTCAAATCTCAGTTTTTGTTCCCAAGTTTATCCTATCAATTTTGAGCCTTTTGCTGGAAGAAGCTTTAAAAGTTTTTGGACGATGTTGCTACCTTTTTGGGTTTACCCACTTTGTGGTCTTACCCATTTCGAGTCTACTCTAAGTTTGGTCGAGTTAGGGACTGTGTACCCTCTTTCTATAATTGACAGAAATTTTACCATACTTTCTCCACTGATTGTGCTTACCATAATTTCTCCATTGGTTGTGCTTACCATAATTTCTCCACTAATTGTGTATACCATAATATTTTTGAGTCTACTCTAAGTCTGGTCGTGTTAGGGACTGTGTGCGCACTTACTATAATTGGCAGAAATCTTACCATAATTTCACAACTGATTGTGCTTAGCATAATTTATCCATTGGTTGTGCTTATTATAATATCTCCACTAATTATGTATGCTGTAATATTTTCGAGTCTACTCTAAGTCTGGTCGAGTTAGGGACTGTGTACCATCTTACTTTAATTGGCAAAAATCTTGTCGTAATTTCTCCACTGATTGTGCATACCGTAATTTCTCCATTGGTTGTGCTTACCATAATTTCTCCTCTAATTGTGTATATCGTAATATTTTCACTGATTGTGCTTACTATAATTTGTCTACTGATTGTGTCCATAATTTCTCCTATGATTTTGTAAATCAATTATTTCCTTGTACCACATTAGTTTCTATGTAAATTGTTCTGTACCATTTGTATAAATAGGGCACCACACTGTACGTTCATAAGATAAGTAATTAACAAAAAAACATTGGTGAACTGCCTCGTGTCGATATCCTCCAACAAGAAGATGAGGCTGTATTGTAATCATGAAGAAGAGGCGGCCAGTATTAGTGACGAAGAGATGGTAGATGGGGATGCTAATATTAACGACGAAGAAATGGTGGACGGGGATGCTAATATTTACGATGAAGAAATAGTGGATGCTAATATTGACGATGAAGAGATGGTGAACTTTAAGGTGTGGAATGGCGAGGTAGTGATCAGTTTATTGACGATGAAGAGATGGTGAACTTTGAAGCGTGGGATGATGAGATAATGATCAGTTAATTTAAATATTCTATTTTTTTTTGAAACCAACTTTTCTGAGTTCTTAATTAGGTTACGCTCACATTTCTTGCATTAATTGTTTAATTTCTTTTCTTGTGATTTTACAGACTTGGCTTTAATAACATAACCAAAATTCTCTTCTAAAATAAGAAAATAGAAAGAAAACTCGACTCTCTCGACACAGAAAAAACGTAAACCCTAACTTTACTCTCTCTCTCTCGCGATCCCGTCGACCTTCTCTCTCTCGATCTCGACATTCTCTACTTGAAGCTAAGGCATGAACTACTCCATGTACAATGAGGTAGGTCCTCAATCTTCAATCTCTGTTGATTTGCTGGAATTCGGTCTGTACAGATATAGAGATTCAAATTTCGTCAGATAGATTTTCTGATCGTCGTGTTTGTGCCAATTTACAAGTTTTTAGCTTTTTTGCGTTTTGTTTGATTTTGATGCTTTGGTTGTGAATTGAATCAAAATGGAGGTCTGTATTAATTGGACGAAATAGGCGTGGACGTTAAAGGCATCATTGTGTTTTGGAGACGATGTTATGAAATTGAAGTACAAATCGCAGAGCTCATACGCGAAATCGAAGCTACTGGAGAAGGTTCTTCAGTCATCGTGCCTTCTCATATTCAGCCTCATGCTTGTTCTTTCCTGTTGGACAGTCGAGATCTTATCGGCATTGCAAAGACTGGATCAGGTATATGCTACATTGCTATTGTCTCTTGTTTACTGAATTACTGGTTATTGCTTGCGAATTTCTTACAAAGATGATATCTTGGAAGCTCATATTGTTTGAACCCTATTGGGGGGTGGGGATATGTAAGTATTGCTTTTTATTTGAAAACTAACATACATAACTAGAAAGATATAACTCAGTATGTTTGAATGGTTGAGAGTTTTAATTGACTTTTTGTGGAATGGTGTCTTTGCTGCGCTATACTGATTCCTTGTTAGGTTTCTCTTGCTTTGTTTTGGTCTTTCATCTTAAAATATGTGTGTTTATACAGTTAGGCAAACCTCTGGCATTTGGAATTCCTACTCTTGTGCATGTTTTATGCAAGAAAATGCTGGGGGATTCAGGGACAGCATGTCCTTGGTGTTCTGTACTCTCACCTACATGAGAGCTTGCTCAAAAAGTAAGTTTCTTTCTTCCTGTTATATCAATTTCTTTTAAGTAATTCTGTTCACCATAACCATGAACTGCTATTTCGAATTTGCTTTGAAAAAAGTCTTCTGGCTAAAAAGTGAACTTCATGTAGATTGTTGATTTATCCCCGAGTTTGTATCCATGTAATTGGGTAACATATTGAAATGCCTAAGCATATGTGTGGGCTTGCTTTATGCTGCCTAAGTAGCTATGCTGGCCTGCTTTCTTCGTCTCTCTGAATGTAGTTTTGCGTCAATGACATGCATCAATGCTGGAAAGGGCATTTATTTTCAGATTGCTCAAGTTATCAAAATCCATGTCTTATTGATTATTGCTAATCTATAATGTCTTCTCTGGCTCTTCCGTACACATGTGAATCTGCAAAATTCTTTTTCTCTCATTTATGCTTATTGGTATTCTTTTTGCACTTAAGATGTCATCAAACTTGGTTTTGCCGCTTTTCTTTGTATTGCGGTAGTATTCTTGTGCGTTTACGTGGATGATTTTACTGATGTTGAATTGTTAATATCTTCTTTTTGTTATTTACACTATCACATGGGAACTCTTACAAATTACAAAATTGCCTACTTTTTCAGATTGCTGATGTCCTATGCGAGGCTAGGAAATCTTGTGGTGTGAAGTCAATTTGTTTGTTTGGAGGATCTTTTAAAGGACCACATTTACATGGCTTGAAGTCTATGTTGTAAGATACCTTGTTCTGTCTCATTTATTTTATGGATGCAAGTAGAAACTTGTTGGTTTGCTCAACTATGTGGCTAAAATACAAGAAAATTTAATCAAAACATAACAATTTGCTCTTTGGGACAACATTTTGAAGTTTGAAGTATATGCTAGGAAAGTTGTAGAAAGTAAGGAGGTCTCAAGAGATGTTGGAGCTAGGAATTATAGTTATAGTTTGTGGTTGAAGGATTTGAAAGAACTGAAATCAAGATTTGAACAATCCTCTCTTTGGTTTCCTAAATTTTTAGAGGACCAAATGGTTCTGTAAATGATGACAGTTTACGACTTGGCCTGGCGTGAACAAGATCGATGTATGCATTAGTACTCTTGGGTGGCATTGATTTAGCTTATTTAATTACCATAACAATTCATAATTCCTACTAAGATGCTGAGAGGGATTTTTAATATATTGATATGCATATGTCCCTCTGAGGAAATTAGGGGGTTCTTAGCTTTAATTTGTATTGTATATTAATCATCTCATGAACCATTTTAATGACCTTTTGTAAATCTTAGAATAAACCATTGATGACATATAATTGTTAGTATTTTTTACATGAATTCTGAGGTAAATTCTAAATCTAAACTTGTTTACTTATGACTATATATAGACGCATAAAATAGACCTATTTGATGATATATCCATATCATTTATAAAAGAGGCTTGAGTATGGTTACTATTCATGCACTGTTCATTCACTATTTACCCTATAGATCTGAACAATAAAATCGCTAAGCATAAGTTCTCTTCAAGGACTTCATGAATCTTTCTTTCTCCTCTGCACACTATTCATTCAGATTTATCAGACCATAACGGTTGAGGAGAGCATTGTTTCTTTTTTTCACTTTTTGAGGAATAAATTTGAAACAGATGCCCATTTCTTTATTTGGTGTATTCTTTGGCGGGTATGATCTATTTTGGGGGTTTGGGTTCATGATTAGATGCACTCATAGTCGGTATCTTCAGATTTGGATGAGTTTGAGGGATTTGTGGGGAATGATGAGAATGATTGGGAAGACTTAGGGTGGGAAGTGTTTTTGTAGATTGAGTTGCAGTGTTGTATCTTGGGAGTTAAACCTTGTTTGTACAGATGTCTTGTGCTCTTACTACGTGTTGGGTATTCGGTCTCGAATATTGATCCATTACCTTCAATCAATTTGCGTTTCAATTCAATCCCCAAATCTAATTTTTACTTCTTTTGGTGAAAAACATTTTGGTTTTTTGTTTCATGGTTGTGGAGCTCGAATTCCTAACCACCCATCTCAATATAAGAATTATTTTGGTCCTCGAATCAATTTTTAGTTTTTGTGGCTCAATATTGTGATTCCCAACTTGTATTTTTATCAGTTTCATGTTTAAGTTCCATGTTCTACTTCATGTCGTTATAATCATATGAGTTTTCAATTACATGTTTGAGGGGATCGAATTCCTGATAGCTCATTTGAGAATCAGTTAGGTTTCATTATCAATTTTTAGTCTTTGTGGCTCAAATGAGATTAGATGACCCATTAGTGTTATGTTCGTGTGATTGTTATCATTGTGGTTATCGAATGGGAGGATAGCTTTTGCAAGTTAGGAAGGGATGCATTTTGAATTAGTCCTAAAATTACTTAGGATTGCGGCTTGTTTCCTCAAACTTACTGTAATACGCAAGTGAATAATGAAAGTAACTCTCAATTTATGGTACTCAATTGCTTCTATGTTTGTTGGTGAGTGTATGAAGTGTTTGGTAGCAATTGAGACTTCTTTCTGAGTTTAAGAAAGTGTTGAATGATGACTATCTAACTATGTTGGTGTTTTTGGTTTCAAAAAACAAAAAACAAACTATGTTGGTGTTTTTATTTTTAATTATTTCTTAGCTACGTTGCTATGTTGTATTAATTTATTAATGTATGACTTGTTGCCCAAGCTTTGCAAACTTTACTTGTTGCCCAAGCATCCCTCTCTCACAAATCTCTCTCGCCTTCCCTCTCCCTCGTTCATGGCTTCACGCTCTTTTTTCACCTCATCGTCTCATATTTCATTCGAGCTTTAAAATTGTCTGCATCACTTGTCTTCATCTTATGTATTCTCTGCTTCGTTGGCTTCACATTCTCAAGATCCCAAATACTCATTCTATTCAAAATTGAGTTTCAAACTTCAAACCGTACTCTTGAGTTCGTGTTTTGACATTAATTTTTGTTGATTTTGTTGGCTTAATTTATGCGGGTTTTTTTGCACATGAGATCAAATTGATTTGATTGTTAGAGTGATTTCATGTGTTTTGTGTTGTTCCCAAATTGGGTCTCTTAGGTCTCATTGGATTGACACCTCATCGTATTGAAGGGGCGGAGGAGATGTAGTCCGTTGTTTTAAAAATTGATCATCAATTCTGATCACTCGAATTCAATGCAGCCATGAACATATTCAGATTCATTGGAGAACATGACTCATTGATCAATGTTTTGGTTCTCCTCCTCAAGATGTACATCACCAAATCATGGTCAGGTACTCTCTATTTCTATGTCATTTTGGATCTTAACTGCAATAATGTTGAAGCTAAAATGTGTGATTTCTTTAATCTCTATTAGTTTTAGGGGATTTGCCGAAGACACAAGAGCTCTACGCGATGGTGTTACTGGCTCTGTACTTGGATCTTTGTGGGGGTCATTGAGCCATCTCTCATGGCATTGACCTAAAAGTACAACCGAAACAAGATGATCTGCTGCAAGTAACTTCCTCTTTCCCTCTTTCCATTATTTTCTCAAGCTATGCATAATTTTTCTGTCAATCAACATCTTCGAATGCATATTTCTAAACTGTCATTCAGTATACTAGATGCACAAGATTACTTGTGAATAATTTACCACTCAGAGGGGGTATTGATAGTATCTAGAGTCTTATTAATTGAAAGTGTGTGCATGTGTGTGTATATATATATATTATGTATGCTCTCCACAAAAAAATGTAGCAGAAAGCTGAATGTTTTTCCAATCGTCCACTATATAGTGTTTCACCTCAATGGAACAACTTGTGAAGGTATAATTCCTAATTTGTCTCGACATTTGGAAGTTCTGTGAAAAGGCATGTGATGATATATATGGAGATTTTGCCACTTGTTTGCGCAAATTAGAACTATGTCTTTTGAGTTGGAAGTCCCATACTAAGGCATTTGTGGCCATCAAAGTGAAATGTGCAGGAATTGCCTTGGTATGCCCCTCCCTTTTTTGGTAACAGTAAACCCATTTTTTATGCTCCATTTAGGTGGTTGTTTGAAGGGAAAGTGTAAGATCCACTTTGCTAAGGACTTGTACTGTTACATGTGTCATACTTTTGCTCAATTGGGTAAGCCAGTTTGTATGCAACATTTGCTTGTTAATGGTTGTGGTAGGGCATTTTTGCATCCTACCCACATTTTTAGTACTTCCAACAAACTTTGTGGCTCTCTATATCAGAGCACGCAGCTTATCCCTCTTATAATAACTCTTATCATGACTAAAGTAGAGTATGTTTCAATCATCAAATTTGATTATATTTTTGTGATCCAATTAGCTAACGTAACATTTTTTTTTTTTTTTTTTTTGGTATAGATTGCCCTTGAAAATGTTTTCAAATATTGAAAGAACAATTGATTGTTTCGGTTGATTGGTGGCACCACATATTTTTTTTTATTGGTTTCCTCATTGTTTCCATAAGTGACTCTTCTTCTATATGTGTAATTTATCTTATAGAATATGCAAAGAGTTCTCCATACTTAGATAGCATTCCTTTATGATGAGCAATTATCTATATATGGATTTTGTTTTTGTAGTTTGACATTGATTCAAGTTGTTTACCAAATTCACTGGTATTTATTATTCAATTGTTTTTCGTATTTGTGGCTTCAACTAATTAATAGTTTATTTTCATCACCATCATTGCATAAAAGAAGAGAAATGGTCTAGGTATAATGCTCCACCTCCACACCATGCATGAAGAAACTTGGACAACATTTGATGTTTTCATAGCTTAAACTTCGACAATATAGAAAACTTGTGGCCTATCAAAGAAGAAAATGACTCCACGCCACATCATTGATTGAAAAAAGATAAAAATTATTTTCAATGAATGGTATATACACACAAGTGAAGCGAGATATGGGTGATTAAAATCATGTTTGTTGCAATTGTGATATATGCACCCGTTTTCTATTCTTAATTGTTTTTTTAGTAGAAAAAGGTTCATGAAACAGTTGTTCAGCAATTAGAAAAGCTTTAGTCGTAGGAATTTACTAAGGACTAAATTTTCATTGGTCTACAGTTTAACTGGCATTCACATTAACGGTATATTAAATATTTTCTTTTACGATCAATTTTATTTGTTGGTGTTGCATCTTACTAAACGATCTTTTTCTTTGTCATATTTAACAATCGTAATATCAATTGTGTTGTTGAACCTTATAATTTTAGGAGCATTTGTTGGACGTTTACTGGAGGACAGTGTTGTCACAACTTGTGCTGTTGAAAATCCCAATTCTATGGTAGTCAATCCATTGATACTTCAGATATTCTTATTGTTTGATTGCGTAGACCCCCTACAGCCGCCACTCTCAATAAGACGCTTTTAGATTTGTATTAGAAGTTATAGGATTGATATGATGGTTTTCACATGCATTTTGTGATCCTACAATTTCAGTGCAGCTGAAATTCTCAAGATGTACATTTGTTGTTATACATATTAGACACATTTACCTAAATATGAACTGTAATCTATCGTGATCTATTTAACCTCATAACCAATATCAATTTCATGAAACCAAGTTATATATTATCATTGATCAAAAACAGATCATTATGTGAGTTTAACCACGTACAAGTGGTACGCTCCCGAAGAGCTCGTTTTGCAAGAGCATCATCTCGGCAATTCATAGATCTAGAGATGTAGCTAAAATTAACTTGGTCTATATTCTTAAGTAATACACGTATATCATGGATTAAAGGATCAATATTACAATCGATGGAAACTGTCGAATTTAATGCCTTGATCACTATCTTCGCAGCTGAATAAATCTTCAAAATTATGGGGTAGTCACTACAATTGTGCAGTGCATTGCAAACAGCGATGCACTCCACAGGTTCTACCGACGATGACAGTTGCGGCTGCATTTTAATTTATTGATTTATCTTTTTACTGATTCAATTTTGGGTTGGTGTAGGTTGTTGTTGTTGTTGTGGTTTGATTTTGGTTTGTTGATATAGTTCACAAAACAATGGATCTGCAATCATCTTTGCCAAGTATTGTTTCCAAACTGGAAGCACTCGATTCAAGACAATGGAAGCCTTGTCCTTTAAGTAGTGATGATGAGAGCAAGTTTTGAGAATTAATTCTGTATTCTCCAACATCACTCCAACATCGCGTCCACAGAACGGAACTTAAAAAGCACGAATTCTTGAAGTTGAGGAACGATGCCATGTTCAGTATATAATGATGGTAAGTTTGGGAATGATACCATGTTCTCCTATTTCTGCCAACTCCCTTGCCATCTCCCAATGCATTAGCCAATACTTGGATTATTTCTACAAAGCTAGCTAGCTTAATTTGGCTTTGTATATCATGGAAATGATCGTTTGACATCTACTTGTTATGGTAAGTGCTTAGTAAGAGTCGGTCCAAAGATTTTTTTCCTTTTTTTTGAGGGAAACTTAAATACATAGTTGAATTGTGGCGACTGTGATTCCAAGAATGCCACCTGTTAAAACACTTTTTTGCAAGTTAAGAAATAAAGTGATTTTGAGAATTTCTCTTCCTAGTAGGACATTTTGGGGATTCTATAATATATTAAAGGAAAACAACAAAAGAATGCTACAATTTTAGCAATCATTTATGTACGTATAGACCAAATGTTTCCCTTGATTAGTCACCAACCCATGCGCTATTATAGTCGTTTCCTTTAAACGACACAATCCTTTTGCTTTGACGAAGCCACGATTTTACCAATTTTTTTAAAATTCAAATAAATACTCTTTTTGTAATCATCTCCCACCTGTCTTCTCTATCTCACTCTGTCTCTCTATCTTGGGCTAGATATAGTAATGCTTCCCAAATTTTTTTTCTTCGATAGGGAGCTAATTCCTAAAGAATTTGGTAACACTGCCTTGCCACACTGCCTTGCAATGCAATATTAGGTCCTTGAGCCGCACCTTGGGAGCATTGTAGGTCCTTTTTCATCTCTATTTTATATTGTTTGCACTTTGCAGTGCAGTTCAAGAACTTATGAAGATGAATTGTTGAGTTTTTATTGGAACTAGTTCTAGGTGAAAGTGAGATTGAAGGGAGGGTAATTGTAAACTCTTGCATACGTTGCTCGAGTGACTGCTATGGTTCGTCGAGTGACAAGGGCTTTAACTGTTTCGATCAATTTGTCATTAGTTTGGAGCTCATTGACGAATCAGTTACAAGAGAACAATGGAGCTTGAGGGCTAATTTTCCATTCTTTGTTTAATAGGCTAGTGAATGAGTGAGGTTCTTGGTTCAATTCGCGTGGGAGTTCATTGAACTCCAATAGTAAGTTTCCTTTTACATCGTCTTCTCATATAACTTGTTAAATCAGCAGTGTTACTTATTTGTTGTGTTCTCTGATGGTTTTGGTTTTACAATTGAATGCAATAGGTGTTTGCCAATTGTCAATGATATAGTGTGGATTCTTTCTTTTCACAGGTTTGGAGTTCACTCCACCTCGATTCTATAATGTTATTATTCGTCTTTGTTTTGTTTATAAAGGTAGGATGTATCTATCAAAAACATACCGTTGTTAGGAATATGACTTTTATACATATTCCTTATTTGTATTTGTGCAGTTACTCTTTATCTGTTTATTGTTTTCTCTTGGTGACTACATGGAACACACTTTGAGGTCGATTTTGCATGAGTTTTACAAGATTAATTTTTCTAATAGGTAGAAGTATAAGCAATCTCCATTAGCAAGCGTTGTTTCTTAAGCTCCTAATCATGTGATTGACTATATTTGCCAGTACCACATTTTCCTTTAAGGGTGAAAACTCCCAGTGCTTACTTTTCTTTGTATGCCAAAATTATTTTGCATTACAGAATACTTACATTGCCTTTGAAGCTCTTCACAAACTAGGCATTCTCCAGCCTAAACAGTGCTCTCAAATACAAAATGTGCATCGTTTTTGTTACTTTTGTTGTTGTTGTCGTATTTTTTAGATTGTCGGCACGAAGGCCTTACGAAGGTAAATGAAGTTTATATAGTTTGACAAAAGGATTTTTTTTTGAATTCTTGATAAATTAATTTATATTTTTAGTTTTGATCTTTATGCAATAAAACTATGTGCTATGCCATCAAATTAAGTCCAGATGTCCTGAACGTGTTCCCCTAGACACAGTTTTCATTCATCCTTTAGTGATTGACATGTTGGATTCTGCTGCAGAGGATGCTATTAAACGCGGACATTTGTATGTTTGTGCAACTAATGTATTACTTTTTGATTAAAATATATTTGAACAAATGTTAAATATAAACTTTATGTTATTAGGAAATTTGTATCCATCAAGTTGTGTGATGGAATGAGTGGAAACTACTTGAATTTTTGTTTTCCTTAATTATAGTTTTTCATATGCAACTTTTGATTATACATTATTATCCTGTCAGCAAATCACTTTATTCAACCTTAAGTGCTAGAATCCTAAAGAAACATATTTTTAAACTTTAGCATTCTAGGTATCATAAACCCTTTTAATAGATGTTTTGCCACTCCTTAGACTAATTAATATTGTGTAAGAGCCTATTTGGGAAAATTTAGATTTTAAATCCCGAAATTGTTTAAATTGGAAAGTTACTACGATGACACACTTTTAGAGAAGAGTTTTCGATGTAAAAATCCTCAAAATTCTCAACATTAACTTTCCTATAATCTTTCTCAAGTTTTTATGTTTTGTAATTTCTCATATTTTCCTTGATTTTTTTGAAAATCCCTCATTGGACGAATTGCTCTTGCAGTTCTTCTGAAATCCCAACGCAGATTGGAAGATAACCATCAAAGGAAAATTAAGATCTATTTTTCTTAAAATATTTTTAACCCTAAACCCTAAATCTTGGTGACATTCATCGAAGGAGTGATAATGGCGAGTGTTCTTGGCGCCATGACATAGTATGTAGTTAAGTCAAAAAGGACTCGGTTGATTAGGAAACAGCAGAAGTCCATGACGAGGAGTGGCTCCAACTCATGGTACCCATCTGATTTTTCAGACTCTTAAGTCAATCCAATATATGCCATTTGATGAGATGAGAGATTAGGTCTCACTTGAGCTTAGGCAGTTTTATATTTTTAGTCTCTTTAATCCTGCCTAATTAAGGCTGCAGAAGAAACACGTTTTGTATTGTGATTGTATGTATGTTGTTATCACCATCACCAATGTTATATGTATTAGATGAATTCTTGTTGCTTGTATCATGAATTTCTTCCTCAGGTGAAGAAAAGCAAAATGCATGCATTTGCTCTCCCATTATCAAATGATTCAAATCCTAATTTTTGTTCCCAAGTTTATCCTATCAATTTCGAGCCTTTTGTTGGAAGAAGCTTTAAAACTTTTTGGACGATGTTGCAACCTTTGTGGTTTTACCCGCTTTGTGGTTTTACCCCCTTTGTGGTCTTACCCATTTCAAGTCTACTCTAAGTCTGGTCGAGTTAGGGATTGTGTACCCTCTTACTATAATTGACAGAAATTTTACCATAATATCTCCACTGATTGTGCTTACCATAATTTCTCCATTGGTTGTACTTACCATAATTTCTCCACTATTTGTGTATACCGTAATATTTTCGAGTTTATTTTAAGTCTGGTCGAGTTACAGGCTGTGTACCCTCTTACTATAATTGGTAGAAATCTTAACATAATTTCACCATTGATTGTGCTTACCATAATTTCTCCATTGGTTGTGCTTACCATAATTTCTCCACTAATTGTGTATGCTATAATATTTTCGAGTCTACACTAAGTCTGGTAGAGTTAGGGACTGTGTACCTTCTTACTATTATTGGCAGAAATCTTACTATAACTTCTCCACTAATTGTGCATACCATAATTTCTCCACTAATTGTGCATACTATAATTTGTCTACTGATTTTGTCCATAATTTCTCCTATGATTGTGTAAATCAATTATTTCCTTGTATCACATTAGTTTCTGTGTTCTGTATGATTTGCATAAATAGGGCACCACACTGTATGTTCCTAACACAATTAATTAACAAAAAAGCATTGGTGATCTGCTTCGTGTTGATATCCTCCAACAAGAAGATGAAGCTGTATTGTAATCATGAAGAAAAGGCGGCGAGTATTAGTGACGAAGAGATGGTGGACGGGGATGCTAATATTGACGACGAAGAAATGGTGGATGTTATTATTGACGACGAAGAAATGGTGGATACTAATATTGACGACGAAGACGAAGAAACGGTGGATGCTAATATTAAAGACGAAGAGATGGTGAACTTTTAAGTGTGGGATGGCGAGGTAATAATCGGTTTATGAAGAGATGGTGAACTTTGAAGCGTGGGATGACAAGGTAATGATCGATTAATTTGAATATTCTATTTTTTTTCTCTGAAACTAACTTTTCTGAGTTCTTAATTAGGTTACGCTCACATTTCTTGCATTAATTGTTTAATTTCTTTTCTTGTGATTTTACAGACTTGGCATTAATAACAGAACCAAAATTCTCTTCTAAAATAAAAAATACAAAATGAAAACTCGACTCTCTCAACCTAAACAAAACCTAAACCCTAACTTCACACTCTCCCTCTCTCTTGCGATCCCGTCGACCTTCTCTCTCTCGATCTCGACATTCTCTGTTTGAAGCTAAGGCATGATCTACTCCATGTACAATGAGGTAGGTCCTCAGTCTTCAATCTCTGTTGATTTGCTGGAATTCGGTCTGTACAGATTTAGTGCTTTGAATTTCGTTGGATGGATGTTCTAATCATCGTGTTTGTGCCAATTTACAAGTTTTTAGGTTTTCTGCATTTTGTTCGATTTCGATGCTTTGGTGGTGAATTGAATCAAAATGGAGGTTTGTATTGATTGGACGAAATAGGCGTAGACGTTAAAGACATCATTGTGTTCTGGAGACGATGTTATGGAATCGAAGCACAAATTGCAGAGCTCATTTGCGGAATCGAAGCTACAGGAGCAAATTCTTCAGTCAAAGTTCCTTCTCCGATTCAATCTCATGCTTGGCCATTCCTGTTGGACAGTTGAGACCTTATCGGCATAGCAAATACTGGATCAGGTATATGCTACATTGCTATTGTCTCTTGTTTACTAAATTACTGGTTATTGATTGCGAATTTCTTACAAAGATGATATCTTAGGAGCTCATTTTGGTTGAAACCTATTGGGGGGCGGGGGATATGTAAGTATTGCCTTTTATTTGAAAACTAACATACATAATTAGAAAGATATAACTCAGTCTGTTTGAATGGTCGGGAGATTTAATTGACCTTTTGCGGAATGGTGTCTTTGTTGCGTTATACTGATTCCTTGTTAGGTTTCTCTCGTTTTGTTTTGGTCTTTCATCCTAAAATATGTGTGTTTATACAGTTAGGCAAAACTATGCCATTTCGAATTCCTGCTCTTGTGCATGTTTTATGCAAGAAAAAGCTGGGGGATTCAGGGAGAGCATGTCCTTGGTATTCTGTACTCTCACCTACAAGAGAGCTTGCTCAACAAGTAAGTTTCTTTTTTTCTTGTTATATCAATTTTTTTTAAGTAATTCTGTTCACCATAACCATGAACTGCTATTTGGAATTTGGTTTGAAAAAATTCTTCAGGCTAAAAACTAAACTTCATGTAGATTGTTGATTTATCCCCGAGTTTGTATTCATGTAGTTGGGTAGCATAATGAAATGCCTAAGCAGCTGTGTGGCCTTGCATTCTTCTACCTAAGTAACTATGCTAGCCTGTTTTCCTCGTCTTTTTGAATCTAGTTTTGCATCAATGACATGCTTCCATGCTGAAAGAGCATTTATTTTCAGATTGCTCTTGTTATCAAAATCCACATCTTATTGATTATTACTAATCTACATCTTATTGATTATTACTAATCTATAATGTCTTCTCTGGCTCATCCGCACTCATGTGAATCAATGAAATTCTTTTTCTCTCATTTCTGCTTGTTGGTATTCTTTTTGCACTTAATATGTCATCAAACTTGGTTTTGCCGCTTTTCTTTGTATTGCGGCAGCATTCTTGTGCGTTTACATGGATGATTTTACTAATTTTGAATTGTTAATATCTTCTTTTTGTTATTTACACTATCACATGGGATCTCTTACAAATTATGAAATTAACTACTTTTTTAGATTGCTGATGACCTATGCGAGGCTAGGAAATCTTGTGGTATGAAGTCAATTTGTTTGTATGGAGGATATTCTAAAGGACAACATATACAGGGCTTGAAGTCTATGTTGTAAGATACCTTGTTCTCTCTCATTTATTTTATGGATGCAAGTAGAAACTTGTTAGTTTGCTCAACTATGTGGCTAAAATACAAGAAAATTTAATCAAGACATAACAATTTGCTCTTTGGGACAACATTTTGAAGTTTGAAGTATATGCTAGGAAACTAATTGAAACTAAGGAGGTCTTAAGAGATGTTGGAGCTAGGAATTATAGTTATAGTTTGTGGTTGAAGGATTTGAAAGAACTGAAATCAAGATTTGAACAATCCCCTCTTCAGTTTCCTGAATTTTTAGGGGAGCAAATGGTTCTATAATTGATGAAGGTTCACGACTTGGCCTGACGTGAACAAGATCGATGTATGCATTAGTAATCTTGGGTGGCATTGATTCACCTTAATTAATTACCATAACAATTCATACTTCCTACTAAGATGCTGAGAGGGATTTTTAATATATTGATATGCATATGGGTCTCTCTCTGAGGAAAGTTGGGGATTCTTAGCTTTAATTTGTGTTGTATATTAATCATCTCATGTACCATTTTAATACCTTTTGTAAATCTTTGAATAAACCATTTATGACATATAATTGTTAGTTTTTTTTACATGAATTCTGATGTAAATTCTAAATCTAAACTTGTTTACTTATGACTATATATAGACGCATAAAAATGACCTATTTGATGATATATCCATACCATTTATAAAAGAGGCTTGAGTATGGTTACTATTCATACATTGTTCATTCACTATTTACCCTATAGATGTGAAAAATAAAATAGCTAAGCATAAGTTCTCTTCAAGAACTTCATGAATCTCTCTTTCTCCTCTGCACACTAGTCATTCAGTTTTATCAGACCATAACGGTTGAGGAGAGCATTGTTTATTTTTTTTCACTTTTTGAGGAATAAATTTGAAATAGATGCCCGTTTCTTTATTTGGTGTATTCTTTGGCGGGTATGATCTATTTTGGGAGTTTGGGTTCTTGATTAGATGCTCTCATAATAGTCGGTATCTTCAGATTTGGATGAGTTTGAGGGATTTGTGGGGAATGATGAGAATGATTGGGAAGACTTGTGGTGGGAAGTCTTTTTGTGGATTGAGTTGCAGTGTTGTATCTTGGGAATTAAACATTGTTTGTACAGATGTCTTGTGCTCTTACTACGTGTTGGGTATTTGGTCTCGAATATTAATCCATTACCTTCAATCAATTTGTGTTTCAATTCGATCCCCAAATCTAATTTTTACTTCTTTTGATGAAAATCATTTTGGTTTTCAGTTTCATGGTTGTGGAGCTCGAATTCTTGACCACCCATCTCAATATAAGAATTATTTTGGTCCCCGAATTAGTTTTTAGTTTTCGTGGCTCAATATTGTGATTCCCAACTTGTATTTTTATCAGTTTCATGTTTAAGTTCCATGTTCTACTTCATGTCGTTAAAATCTTGTGGGTTTTCAGTTACATGTTGTTGAACTAAGTGGTTAGTTACTCTAACTCCGATTGGGATTTTGATGGAAACAAACAAGGTGAAAATGTACAAATAAATATCAAGTGTATTTTAGTTTTTGTTAAAGGATGCAAGACATCATATCACGGGTATTCAAGCCATACAAGTTCAAGACTCGGCATTCATGAAGGAATGAAGAAGGAAGATCATACTACAAATTCCAATTTCGATGTAAGGTATACAAATTCTTTCACGCAAGCCAAATGCATTAGTTCATGCATACAAAGTTTTTAAACGAATTTTCACATGTCATTAGATATCTCAAAGTTTCAAAATGGAACTTTAACACATGACTAGGTTTATGAGTCTAAACAATGTGAAACTATGTGTTCATGATCACTGGCATTTTGACGACCATTATGAAGGTTTTTAAAAAAGAAAAACTTGTCTTTGAAAGGTTTTTGAAAAGAAAACTGTAAATTTGCAGAAAAGTCCTTCGCACATTATGAAATCGAGATTTTCCATTTTTGAGATTTGTAAAAATATCCAGACCACCCAAAAAGGCTAAATGACCAATATTAAACATATATATCATGTTATATGAGGGTTGGTTGGGTCCCAGGATGAGTTTAAGGGTCGTTAACACAAAGGGACAAAATATTTATTTTAAGGTCCCTGCAGTTAGCGCGCTAATGCGGTCGTTAGCGCGCTAAGTCTCAGCATTAGCGCGCTAATTGCCAACCTGACAGCTTTTTTAAAAAGCTGGAAAATGAACTTTAATTTGAATTCTCGATGAATTGTGGGCCCTTGGATCCCTAGAACGGTCATATACTGGTAATATGGGATACCTAACACTATAAAACCACCAAGAACATGGTTTTTCACAACAAGGAAGAAACACACTGAAAAAGCTCAAAACTTACAAGAGAGTAACTTTGATTTTTGTGAAGAAGAAAAAGAAGATTCTTGTAGCTGTCCTCTAGCTCTAAAATCCAGCACTCTTGAGGCACTCAAAGGAGTACAAGGATCTCATCAAAACTAATCTCTTTTGTCATCTTCTTGGTTGTAAGCAAGTCCTTGTTCTAGCATCTTTTCTTGAGCTTAATCTACATAGTTTTGTGTGTTTGAATTGAAAATCATATTATTGTGTGTTTGAACACCTTCAACTTGGGTTTTGCACTTAAACTTATTCTATCAAACCCTAAGATTGATTTGAACAAAAGTTTTGCACCTAAACTTCATTTTTGTTAAACTCTTGTTCTTAGCACTGAAATCGATTTGCACTAATACATTAGACTTTTTAATCGATTTCATATTTGGGATTTGCAACAAAATCAGTGACACATTTGCATATTCCATTTATTCTCATACTTGCATGCATTAGAGTTGTTAGGCTCTAAGAGGCTTGCTAGTGTTTGAATTTGATACCACTTTATGTTGTAAAGTGTATCCTATTATTTTTCAGCCACTTGTTGTAATTGGATAATTGTAAGACTTAGTGGAATCTAAGTCAAAGGGGAAGACCTAGTTGAAGCTAGGCATAAACCCTAATTGCGACTAGGTAGGAAGTCCTAATTGTGATTAGGCATTCTAGGTTTGTATGCTTAGGTTGTAACTCTTGTTTGAAATATAAGTGGGGGTTTAAAAATCCTAATCGGGGAGGTTAGGTAGTGGATGTAGATCATTGGACCGAACCACTATAAATCGTGTGTCACTTTCCATCTCTTCTATCCCATTCACTTGCATAGTATAGACATTCATTATTGGTGCAGGCATTATCATTGTTATTTGCCCATGAAGTTTTACAAAGGCAATAACCACTCGGTAACCCAATTCACCCCCCTCTTGGGTGACCTTCACATGTTTGAGGGGATCAAATTCCTGATAGCTCATTTGAGAATCAGTTAGGTTTCATTATCAATTTTTAGTCTTTGAGGCTCAAATGAGATTAGATGACCCGTTAACGTTATGTTCGTGTGATTATTAACATTGTGGTTATCGAATGGGAGGATAGCTTTTGCAAGTTAGGAAAGGATGCATTTTGAATTAGTCCTAAAATAACTTAGGATTGCGGCTTGTTTCCTCAAACTTACTGCAATAGGCAAGTGAATAATGAAAGTAACTCTCAATTTATTGTACTCAATTGCTTCTACGTTGTTGGTGAGTGTATGAAGAGTTTGGTAGCAACTGAGACTTTTTTCCGAGTTTAAGAAAGTGTTGAATGATGGCTATCTAACTATGTTGGTGTTTTTGGTTTCAAAAAATAAAAAAACAAACTATGTTGGTGTTTTTATTTTTAATTATTTCTTAGCTATGTTGCTATGTTGTATTAATATATTAATGTATGACTTGTTGCCCAAGCTTTTCAAACTTTACTTGTTGCCCAAGCGTCCCTCTCTCACAAATCTCTCTCGCCTTCCCTCTCCCTCGTTCACGGCTTCACGCTCTTTTTTCACCTCATCATCTCGTCTTTCATTTGACCTTAAAAATTGTCTACATCACTTGTCTTCATCTTATGTATTCTCTGCTTCGTTGGCCTCACATTCTCATGATCCCAAATGTTCATTCTATTCAAAATTGAGTATCAAACTTCAAACCGTGTTCTCGAGTTCGTGTTTTGACATTAATTTATGTTGATTTTGTTGGCTTAATTTATGCAGGTTTTTTTGCACATGAGAATAAATTGATTTGGTTGTGAGAGTGATTTCATGTGTTTTGCGTTGTTCCCAAATTGGGTCTCTTAGGTCTCATTGGATTGACACTTCATCGTATTGAAGGGGCGGAGGAGATGTAGTCCGGTGTTTTAAAAATCGATCATCAATTCTGATCACTCGAATTTATTGCAGCCATGAACATATTCAGATTCATCGAAGACCATGACTCATTGATCAATGTTTTGGTTCTCCTCCTCAAGATTACATCACCAAATCATTGTCAGGTACTCCCCCCAAGATCAATGTTTTGGTTCTCCTCGTCATGATCAATGTCTCTATTTCTATGTGATTCTGGATCTTAACTGCAACAATGTTGAAGCTAAAATGTGTGATTTGGTTAATCTCTATGAGTTTTATGGGTTTCGCGAAAGACACAAGAGCTCTATGCGATGGTGTTACTGGCTCGGTACTTGGATCTTTGTGGTGGTCATCAAGCCATCTCTCATGGCATTGGCCTAAAAGTACAACCGAAACAAGTCGATCTTCTGCAAGTAACTTCCTCTCTCCCTCTTTCCATTATTTTCTCAAGCTATGCATGATTTTTCTTTCAATCAACATCTTCGGATGCATATTTCCAAACTGTCAATCAGTATACTAGATGTACAAGATTACTTGTGAATAATTTACCACTCAAGGGGGTTATTGGTAGTTTTTAGAGTCTTATTAATTTAATGTGTGTGCGTGTGTGTGTGTATATATATATATATATTATGTATGCTCTCCACAAACAAAATGTAGCAGAAATCAGAATGTTTTTCTAATTGTCCATTATTTAGTGTTTCACCTCAATGGAACAACTTGTGAAGGTATAACTCCTAATTTGTCTCGACATTTGGAAGTTCTGTGAGAGGGCATGTGATGATATATATGGAGATTTTGCCCTTTGTTTGGGCAAATTAGAACTATGTTTTTTGATTTGGAAGTCGCAAACTAAGGCATTCATGACCATGAAAGAGAAATGTACAGGAATTGGCTTGGTATGCCCCTCCCTTTTTTGGCAACAGTAAGCCCATTTTTTATGCTCCATTTAGGTGGTTGTTTGAAGGGAAGTGTAAGATCCACTTTGCTGACGACTTGTACCATTACATGTGTCATACTTTTTCTCAATTGGGTAAGCCAGTTTGTATGCAACATTTGCTTGTTAATGGTTGTGGCACGGCATTTTAGCATCCTACCCATATTTTTAGCACTTCCAACAAACTTTATGGTTCTCTATATCAAAGCATGCATCTTATCCCTCTTATAATAACTCTTATAATAACTAAAGTAGAGTATGTTTCAATCATCAAATTTGAATATATTTTTGTGATCCCATTAGCTAACGTAACATTTCTGTTTATTTTTATTTTTCGTATAGATTGCCCTTGAAAATGTTTTCAAGTATTGAAAGAACAATTGATTATTTGGGTTGACTGGTGGCACCACATATTTCTTTTTATTGGTTTCCTCATTGTTTCCATAAGTGACTCTTCTTCTATATGTATAATTTATCTCATAGAATATGCAAAGAGTTCTCCTTACTTAGATAGCATTCTTTTATGATGAGCAATTATCTATATATGGATTTTGTTTTTGTAGTTTGACATGGATTCAAGCACGTTGTTGGAGACTCCTATATACGTACGTTTCTTCTACGGAAGCTATGCAGTTGTTTTTTTACAAAATTAGTTTGGTCAAACAAACTTCAGCCATAAGAATATAAATTCAGGTATTTCATTATTTCCTTATCAAGTTGTTTACCAAATTCACTGGTATTTATTATTCAATTGTTGTTTGTATTTGTGGCTTCAACTAGTTAATAGTTTATTTTCATCACCATCATTGCATAAAAGAAGAGAGATGGTCTAGGTATAATGCTTCTCCTCCGCACCATGCATGAAGAAACTTGGACAACATTTGAAGTTTTCATAGCTTAAACTTCGACAATATAGAAAACTTCTAGCCTATCAAAGAAGAAAATGACTCCACGCCACATCATTGATTAAAAAAAGATCAAAATTGTTTTTTTGAAGCTAGAAATAATGTTTTGTATATAGGTGGTGCGATGTTTCTTGGATAGATTTTTTATAGTGATGTCTTTACTCAAAGCCAACGAAAAGTTTTCAATGAATGGTATATGCACACAAGTGAAGCCTGATATGGGTGATTAAAATCATGTTTGTTGCAATTGTGATATATGCACTAGTTCCCTGTTCTTGATTGTTTTTTTAATAGAAAAAGGTTCATGAAATAGTTGTTCAGCAATTAGAAAAGGTTTAGTCGTAAGAATGTACTAAGGACTAAATTTTCATTGGTCTACAGTTTAAGTTGCATTTACATTTATGGTATATTAAATATTTTTTTTTACGTTCAATCATATTTGTTGGTGTTGCATCTTACTAAACCAACTTTTTCTTTATCATATTTAACAATCGTAATATCAATTGTGTTGTTGAACCTTATAATTTTCGGTGCATTTGTTGGATGTTTACTGGAGGACAGTGTTGTCACAACTTGTGCTGTTGAAAAATCTAATTCTATGGTAGTCAATCCATTGATACTTCAGATATTTTTATTGGTTGATTGCCTAGACCCCCTGCAGTCGCCACTCTCAATAAGACACTTTCAGATTTGTATTAGAAGTTACAGGATTGATATGATGGTTTTGACATGCATTTTTGTGATCCTTCAATTTCAGTGTAGCTGAAATTCTCAAGATGTACATTTGTTGTTATACATAACAGAAATATTTACCTAAATATGAACTGTAATCTATCATGATCTATTTAACCTCATAACCAATATCAATTTTATAAACAAATATTGCTAACTTTCTTTTTGCGTGCTTTGAAAATGCTTCAACGGTGCATGCATGGGGACGTACTTATACATGCTTCATTATATCCATCTACACATGGGACTACAACATTCTCACAAATGAACATAAAATAGATGTTATATGGTAGAGGAATGTGTTTTTTTAATTATGCTCGATTTCCTCTATCTAAAGAATTTATTATTTCATTCATCGGAAGTGCGCATTTTTTTTTCACGAAACCAAGTTATATATTATCATTAATAAAGAAACGGATCATTCTGTGGGTTTAACCACATACAAGAGGTACGCTCCCGAATAGCTCTTTTTGCAAGAGCATCTGTTCGACAATTCATAAATCTAGAGATTTAACTAAAATTAAGTGGGTCTTTATTCTTAAGTAGTACACATATATCATGGATTAAAGGATCAATATTACAATCGATGCAAACTGTCAAATTTAATGCCTTGATCACCATCTTCGCAACTGAATAAATCTTCTAAATTCTGGGGTTCACTACAATTTTGTAGTGCATACCAAACAGCAATGCACTCTGCAGCTTCTACCGACGATGACAGTTGCGGCTGCATTTTAATTGATTGATTTATCCTTTTACCGATTCAATTTTGGGATGGTGTAGGTTGTTGTTATTGTTTTTGTTTGATTTTGGTTTGTTGATTTATTTCGCAAAACAATGGATCTGCAATCATCATTGCCAAGTATTGTTTCGAAACCAGAAGCAATCGATTCAAGACAATGGAAGCTTTGTCCTTCAAGTAGTGATGATGAGGGCAAATTTTGAGAATTAATTCTGTATTCTCCAACATCACTCCAACATCACGTCCACATAACGCAACTTAAAAAACACGAATTCTTGAAGTTGAGAACGTTGCCATGTTCAGTATATAATGATGGTAAGTCTGGGAAGGATACCAGGTTCTCCTATTTCTGCCAACTCCCTTTCCATCTCTCAATGCATTACCCAATACTTGGAGGCCATTATTTCTACAAAGCTAGCTAGCTTAATTCGGCTTTGTATATCATGGAAATGATTGTTTGACATCTACTTGTTATGGTAAGTGCTTAGTAAGAGTCGGTTCAAAGATTTTTTTTTTTTTTTTTTTTGAGCGAAACTTAAAGACATAGCTGACTTGTAGCGACTGTAATGCCAAGAATGCCACCTGTTAAAACACTTTTTTGCAAGTTAAGAAATAAGGTGATTTTGAAAATTTCTCTTCCAAGTAGGACATTTTGGGGATTCTATAATATATTAAAGGAAAACAACAAAAGAACGCCACAATTTTAGCAATGATTTATGTACGTATAGACCAAATGTTTCCATTGATTAGTCACCAACCCATGCGCTATTATAGTCATTTCCTTTAAACGACACAATCCTTTTGCTTTGACGAAGCCACGATTTTAGCAATTTTTTTGAAATTCAAATAAATACTCTTTTTATAATCATCTCCCTCCTTTCTTCTCTCTCTCTCACTCTATCTCCCTATCTTGGGCTATATATAGTAATGCTTCCAAAAAAAATTTTCTTTGATAGGGAGCTTATTCCTAAAGAATTTTGTAACACTGCCTTGCCACACTGCCTTGCAATGCATTGTAGGTCCTTGAGCCGCATGTTGGGAGCATTGTAGGTCCTTTTTCATCTCTATTTTATACTGTTTGCACTTTGCATTGCAACTTGAGAACTTATGAAGATGAATTGTTGAGTTTTTATTGGAACTAGTTCTTGGTGAAAGTAAGATTGAAGGGTGGGTAATTGTAAACTCTTGCATGTGTTGCTCGAGTGACTGCTATAGTTCGTGGAGTGAAAAGGGCTTTAACTGTTACGCTTAGTAGACCCTTGATCCTTAGCACGATAACTGGGGACAAGATATACCCAAATCTCCTATGTGTTGATTGTCCAGTAGAGATAGAGGGCTACGATCTATATGAGGATATGAGAGTGCTAGAGTTCCTTGAGTTCGATGCACTTTTAGGCATGGACTGGTTGGGAACGTATCATGCTTAGATTGGTTACTACAAGAAGACGGTCACGATTCCGTTAGCAGATGGTATGGAGATCAACTCTAGGGTACAAAAACGTTACTTTTGATCACCAGAGGTAGAGAGGCCACGAATGGCAAGATCAAGACTGTTGCGAGCATCATGAGCACTGGTGAGATACAGGAGATTAGCATATCTGATGTATCGATAGTGTGCGAGTTCACTGTTGTGTTTCCAGAGGATTTTCCAGGATTACCATCGCAGAGAGTGATTGACTTCATCGTTGACTTAGTCCTAAGGACTAGACCAATTTTGATACCATCGTATAGGATGGCACCTCGAGAGCTTGAGGAGTTGAAGAGTTAGCTAAATGATCTGGTATAGTTAGTCTTCATCAATCCGAGTATGTCGCCATGGAGAGCGCCAGTGTTAATCGTAAAGAAGAAAGATGGCAGTCTTAGGTTGTGTATCAACAATAGACATCTGAACCGAGTTACAGTGAAGAACAAGTACCCGTTGCCGCGCATTAACGATCTGTTTGATCAGTTGATAGGAGTATAGTGGTTCTCAAAGATTGATTTGTGATCAGGCTACCATCAGCTCATGATCAGGGATGAAGATCGAGAGAAGACATCGTTTAACACGACATATGGTCACTACCAGTTCACAATCATGTCGTTCGGTTTGACTAATGGGTCGGTGATGTTCATGCACCAGATGCACCGAGTGATGAAAGAGTACCTTGATCGGTTCGTGGTTGTATTCATCGATGACATCCTCATCTATTCTAGGACTCGTGAGGAGCAGGAGGGGCATCTTCATGTAGTGTTGTAGACTATAAGGCACCACCGACTATTTGCCAAGTTCAGCAAATGTGATTTTTTGCTGCCTGAGGTCAGATTCTTAGAGCATGTGGTTGGAGCTAGCGGAATTGCTGTTGATCCAGAGAAGATTAGATCCGTTGTTGAGTGGCCTACTTCGACTACAGTAACTCAAATCTACAGTTTTCTCGGATTGGGGGGGTACTACCATAGGTTTGTACAGGATTTCTCTAAGATTGTTGCACCGATGACGAAATTGACCCAGAAGAATGCGAAGTTCATGTGAAGTGATGATTACGAGCAGGCATTTACTACGCTGAAGGAAAGATTAATGACCACACCAGCATTAGTGTTTCCCGAGACTGAGAAAGACCTAGTCGTGTATACCGACACTTTAAAGATTGGTTTGGGTTTTGTAATGATGTAGAAGGGCAGAGTTATCGCTTATGCATCTCGACAGCTGAAGGTTCATGAGAGGAACGACCCGACACATGACTTAGAGTTGGCTGCAATAGTGTTCGCGTTGAAGATGTGGCGACACCATCTGTATGGTGTATGGTTCGAGTTGTTCACAAACCACAAAACTTGAGGTACTTATTCACTAAGAGAGAGCTGAATCTGAGATAGAGACGTTAGCTGGAGTTCATGAAAGACTGACTTCTCGCTAGAGTATCATCCGAGAAAAGCTAATGTGGTTCCTGATGCTTTCAGCCGCAGAGGATCTGATGCTGTGGTAGTCGTTTGTCGTATGACTCACGAGTATTAGTTACTTAAGGCAGCTGAGATTATAAAATAGAGTTTTATCATTTGTTGTTTTATTATAAGTGATTGCATATTTACCTTATAATAAGATCCATGGGTATTTGTTGAAATATCCTAAATGCACCTAGTTGGTCATTATATTGGAAACTATAATGAATTAAGACTAGCGTGAGTCTTGATTGATGGTCTTGTAATGATCATACGTATTGGGATACGAATCGAGATCATGAGTACTTGTTAAGGAATAAGGTACTGAACCGACCTGCTATGAGAACACTACATGGATTAGGTCATAGGTGTTACTCTTAATAGGTGTATCATTTAGTCCTTCGACTTGAGATTACCATATACTTCAATATAGGGAGAATGGCAATTTGAAACAATCAAATGTTGTCTTTAACCAGGCGATTATAAAGATTATGATTGGTTATCATGTAAGCAATATGTGAAGTTGTGTAACTAAGAAAGAATTTTATCGTTCTTGTAAAGAGAGAGATATTAGTGGATCCCTCGATGTGTTAGATTGTTAAATAGCCAAGTCCAAGTGAATTGATATGATCAATGTTGCTTGGATGTTTTCAATCTATCTAAAGATCGAGACTAGTACGATTGAATATTAAGGGTGACTTTCCATGCCTTCTATTTAATCAAAGGATATTGCTGACCGGCCAGCGGGACCGCCGATAACTCTACGTGGCGTAAGGAAATTCGTATAACACATAATATTATAAATTTCTTAACTTGTTTGGTGATTGTACATTCCATGTAATATATGATATTTATCTTTGTTTATGATATGATCACTAAAACAAAATAAAATCTCTCTTATAAATTCTAAGTCAAGTGCCACCCATTCTCAAAAACTTGTCTAGGCTTCGATCACATCAACATGGTTCTGCCCTAGCAGAGTATATTGTGTTATCTTGGTGAGACAAGTTAAGTAACGGTTACTCTATTGTTTGAAATAGTTAGACTTGATAAAGCTATCAAAATGGTTTTGAACTTTAGGCACAAGATGAGATAAAAATATGTTAAGACATAAGATGTCATAATCTCATAATAATAACTAAAAGTTACATATGATGTAATTGGGAAAAGGTACCTACCTACATAACCTAATTTAAAGTATCATGCCTTAGATGTCTTTGAATTTGGTGAAACATGGGTTTTAGTCCCTTAAGTTAACATAGTGTTTTAAGGAGGGCTTTTAATTTAGTGGGAGTCTATTCCTATATACTAAAAATGAATTTTGCATAATCTTTGTTGTAGATTAATGGCTTTATCAAATCACACTAATCCCTTGTCACTAAGATCCGTCCTTGAAAAGGATAAACTATATGGGACAAACTTTCTTGACTAGTTCAAAAATTTGAGAATTGTTCTTAAGCATAAACGCAAGTTGTACATCCTGGATGGTCCTATTCCCGAGGAATCACCAGCTAATACTGCAAGAGCCATGAAGGATACACATTCCAAGCATGTAAGCGATTCTACTGATGTTGCATGCATTATGTTGGTAACCATGGTTCCGGAACTTCAGAAGGACATGGAACACATGGAAGCTTATGACATGGCTACAATGCTGAGGGAAATGTTCCAACAGCGGCCTAGGCAAGAAAGGTTTGAGTCAGTCAAGAACCTCCATTCTTGCAAAATGGCTGAGGATGCATTAGTTAGCTCTTATGTTATGAAAATGAAGGGTTATATTGACCATCTTGACAAACTTAAATTTTCCATAAGCCAAGAGTTGGCTATAGATTTGATCCTTAATTCATTGCTTGATAGTTTTTCACAATTTGTGATGAACAACGATATGAATAATATGGAGAAATCTATCTTAGAGTTGCATTTGATGCTCAAGACTGCTGAGCAGATTGTCAAGAAGTCGATGACCAATGTGTTAATGGTTCAGAAAGGAAAGGCTTTGAAGAAGAAGACCAAATGCAAGACTAAAGTTGCCAAGGGTATTGTGCCAGTCACAAATCCTGTGGAACAAGTTAAGTCTAAGGTTTCTTCTACTTCACAGTCCCAGAAGGAAAAAGAAAAAGAAGGAAATTGTCATTTCTGTCAATTACCTGGGCATTGGTTAAGAAATTGCAAGCTTTTCTTGAAGATCAAAAGAAACGGAAGAGTAGTGTGACTACTGCTTCAGGGTCTCACCAAAAGTTGAAAGCTAAAGAAAGGAGAAGTTATCCTACGAGTCAGAAATGGAGCAAAGGTTGTTGCGTTGGTTGTACGATGCTATAAGTTGTCTTTATCTAGTGGACTAGTTTTAGTTTTAAATAATTGTTATTATACGCCTGCCTTGAGCAGAAAAATCATTTTAGTTTCATGTTTGGATTTAGATGGTTTTAATTTCATTATTGCAAATAATAAATGTTCCATTTCTCGTAAAGATATTTTTTATGCAAATGTCGATTTGTGCAACAGTCTTTATATTTTAAACATGAAAATGTCCATAGATACTCCTATCTTTAACGTAAATACAAAGAGATTTAAGTCAAATGATTTGAATCAAACCTACTTTTGGCATTGTAGACTTGGCCACATAAATGAGAAACGCATTTCTAAACTCCATAAAGATGGACTTTTAGATTCATTTGATTTTGAATCATATTGAACATGTGCATCTTGTTTATTAGGCAAGATGACAAAGAGTCCTTTTACTGGACACAATGAAAGGGCAAGTAACTTATTGGTCTAATACATACTGATGTATGCAGTCCAATAAAAACAGTGGCTAGAGGTGGTTATCAGTACTTCATTACTTTTACTGATGATTTCAGCGGATATGGTTACGTGTATCTCATGAAACATAAAGGTGAATCTTTTGAGATGTTTCGAACATTTCATGATGTAGTGCAAAATCAACTTGGCAAAATTATTAAAGCACTTCAATCAGATCGAGGTGGTAAATATTTGAGCCAAGAGCTTGATGATCATCTTAGAAACTGTTGGATTGTCTCACAGTTAACGCCTCCATCAACTCCATAATGGAATGGTGTTTCTGAGAGTAAAGATTGAGCTTTATTAGATATGGTTTGATCTATGATAAGTCATGCAGATCTTCCTATTTTCTTTTGGGGCTATGCCTTGGAAACTATTGCTTTTATACTTAATCGTGTTCCTTCTAAAGTGGTTGATGAAACGCCACATGAAATGTGGTTTGGAAAAAGACCAAGTTTGTCTTTTCTTAAGATTTGGGGCTGTAAGGTTTTCATACGACGACAGATCTCAAAGAAATTATCAACCAATCCATCAAGTGTGTATTTGTTGGTTATCCTTAAGAAACTAAAGGATACTACTATTATAATCTCACTGAGAACAAAGCGTTTGTTGCTCGAAATGGTGTCTTTATGGAGAAAAGAGTTTATTTCAAAAGACAATAATGGGAATAAAGTTAGTCTTGATGAAATTCAAGAACCACAGATAAATACTCAACCGCTAGTGGGAGATCAACAAAGTCTTGAACTATTTGAGCCTCCACAGGTATCAGAAGTCCCGCGTAGGTCTGATAGGGTAAGACATTAGCCAGAGAGTTTTGGATTTCTTATTACTGATAGTAGTGAGGTGTTGGTTATGGATCAAAATGAACCTACTACTTAATAGGAGGTTGTGTATAGCCGTGAGTCAGATAAATGGCTTAGTGCCATGAACTCTTAGATGCAATCCATGTATGATAACCAAGTTTGGAACCTGGTTGATTTACGTGAAGGTGGTAAGACCATTGGATGTAAATGGGTAGAAAACTGATATGGATGGCAATGTGTGTACTCATAAAGCATGGCTAGTTGCAAAAGATTTTAGACAGAATCAAGGTGTTGATTATGATGAGACCTTTTCTCCCGTAGCCATGCTTAAATCGCTTAGAATTCTTATTGCCATAGCCGCATATTTTGACTATGAGATATGGCAAATGGATGTCATAAAAGTTTTTCTAAATGGAAAGTTACTTGAGGATGTGTTTATGATATAACCTGATGGGTTTTTTCATCTTGAGAACTCTAGGAAGGTGTGCAAGCTTCAAAGATTTATTTATGGATTAAAGCAAACTTCTCAGAGTTGGAATCTTCATTTTGATGAAGCAATTAAGGAATTTGATTTCATTAAAAATGAAGAAGAGCCTTGTGTATCTAGATGGTCAGTGGGAGTGTAGTTGTTTTTCTGGTATGTATGTTGATGATATATTACTCATTGGAAATGACATCCCAACCTTGCAGAGTGTTAAATCTTGGTTGGGGAAGTGTTTCTCAATGAAAGACTTAAGAGATGCAGCCTACATCCTTGAGATGAAGATCTACAGGGATAGATCTAAAACGTTGATCGACCTAAGTCAGAGTGCTTATATTGACAAGGTACTGAATAGGTTCAATATGCTAGACTCTAAAAGAGAGTCGTTGCCAATGTTTCATGGAATAACTCTCAGCAAGACTCAATGTCCAAAGACTAATGATGAGCGAGAATGCATAAATATGGTTCCATATGCATCAGTCATTAGATCTATCATGTATGCCATGTTATGCACTTGGTCTGATGTATCATTTACTTTAAGCACAACAAGTAGATACCAGTCTGATCCCAGTGAGACTCCTAAATAGCAGTAAAGAACGTTCTTAAGTACTTGAGAAGGACTAAAGAAGTGTTCTTGCTCTATGGGAGTTTGGAAGACAAGCTTGATGTAAATGGTTACACAGATGCAAGTTTTCAAACAGACATTGATGACTTCAGATCACAGTCTGGATGTGTTTAATTTGAATGGATGCGCAATGAGATGGAAAAGTTTGATGCAAGAGACTGTGGTCGATTCTACAACTGAAGCTGAGTACATTGCAGCATCCGATGCAGCTAAGGAGGCTATTTTGATTAAAATGTTCATATTTGAACTACGTGTGGTTAAAAGTATTGCTAACCCTGTTTGCATGTACTGTGACAACAACGGAGCTATAACACAGGCCAAGGAACCTAGATCTCACCATAGATCCAAATATATACTCAGACGTTTTCTTCTCATTAGAGAAATCATTGAGAGAGGAGACGTGAAGATTTGCAGAGTTCCTACAAAAAACAATGTTGCAGATCCTTTGACGAAGGCTCTTTCACAAGCAAAGCATGATGGTCATGTTAGGTCATTGGGTATTAGATACATGAATATGATTGGCACTAGTGCAAGTGGGAGATGTTGGAGCATGAGCCCTAGGTCAATCTACAAATATTGTTTATCTTACAATTTTTTTAGTTAATAAAATAGAGGTTTATCATTTGTTGTTTTATTATAAGTGATTGCATAATTACCTTATAATAAGATCCATGGGTATTTGTTGAAATATCCTAAATGTCCCTAGTCGGTCATTATACTGGGAACTATAATGAATTAAGACTAGCGTAAGCCTTGATTGATGGTTATGTGATGATCATACGTATAGGGATACGAATCGAGATCATGAGTACTTGTTAAGGAACAAGGTACTGGACCGACCAGCTATGAGAACACCACATGGATTAAGTCATAGGTGTTACTCTTAATAAGTATATCATTTAGTCCTTCGACTTGAGATTACCATAGACTTCAATATTAAGAGCATGGTAATTTGACTCAATCAAACGTTGTCTTTAACTGAACGATTATAAAAATTGTGATTGGTTATCATGTGAGCAATATGTAAAAGTGTGTAATCAAGAAAGAATTTTGTCGCTCTCATAAAGAGAGAGATATCAGTGGATCCCTCGATGTGTTAGATTGTTAAATGGCCAAGTCCAAGTGAATTGATATGATCAATGTCGCTTGGATGTTTTTAGTCTATCTAAAGATCGAGACTAGTACGATTGAATATTAAAGGTGACTTTCCATGCCTTATATTTAATCAAAGGATATCGCATGACAAAAAAGGATATGATATACGTTATTCATTAGGTTGTATCGATTTTTATATTCATGCTACTTGGGCAGTCATAATGCCTTGCTAAAGACCGCTTATGACTTGTGTACCAAAATAGTTTTAGTTCACTACCAATGTCGCATGAACCTATTGGGTCACACACAAAGAATGGCTTTGCGCAATTTCAAATGGTCCAGTGTATTGAATTTTATAAGAAACAATTCATAGTATATAACCCCTTATGATTCATTATATGATAACTTATTAATAAGGTTATATGTGTAATTCACTTAAACAACGTAAATACAATAGTTGTATTTCGAATTTACTAACATTGTAAATACAATAGTTGTAGTACAAATAGGATTTAAGTGAAAGATTATCTACACATATAAATAAAAGGGGATACCGAAAAATGTAATAGAAAAATTTCATTTTTTCAATTTTCGAACTCTCCAGAAATTTGGGAGGGAAATAAAAACGTTTTCAATCTCTCTTGGGGCTAGCATTCAAAATTGTGGTCACCATTCGTGTGTGGATTTCTATTAGAGAACGCGCGTTTGAACGTTTTGATGATCGAGCAATCAGAGAAGGAAATCACGAATCAAGGTATGGTTTACTTTTGTAGATCTAGTTTAATAGAACATTGCGATCCTGTTGGGGTTTTCAAAATTGTTTTGAGTTTTTCGCTGCGTATGAACCCCAAAATCCAACATTCTCTAAGAATGTTGTACCGATGACGAAATTGACCCAGAAGAATGCAAAGTTCATATGGAGTGATGATTGCAAGCAGGAGTTTACTACGCTAAAGGAAAGATTGACGATTACACTAGTATTAGCGTTGCCTGAGATCGGGAAGGACCTAGTCATGTATACCGACACTTCGAAGATTAGTTTGGGTTGTGCGCTAATACAGGATGGCAGAGTTATCATTTATGTATCTCGACAGGTGAAAGTTCATGAGAGGAACTACCCGACACACGACTTAGAGTTGGCTGCGATCATGTTCACGTCGAAGATGTGGCGACACCATCTGTATGGTGTACGGTTCGAGTTGTTCACAGACCACAAAAGCCTGAGGTACTTATTCATTTAGAGAGAGCTGAGTCTGAGACAAAGACATTGGCTAGAGTTCCTAAAATACTGACTTATCGCTATAGTATCATCCTGGAAAATCTAACGTTGTTGTTGATGCTTTGAGCCACAGAGGATCTGATGTTGTGGTTGTTGTTTGTCTTATGACTAACGAGTACGCGTTACTTGAGGCAGGCGAGATTATGAGTTTAACAGACGTGCCGACGACTACCCGGACACAAATATGTTGTTAGATGAGGTTACAGACCATCTCACTTGACATTGTGCGTGAGGGACAGCAGGGCGATGGATCATACCAGCGGTACAGTGAGAAGGTAGACAGTTCAGAGTATCCAGATTGGAGTCAATCGACAGACTCTTGATTGAGGTATCATGGGCGATTGTGGATTTCATTGGCGGCTGATTTACGTACCGAGATACTTAAAGAGGCACACCGTTCTTATTTTGCTATAAATCTAGGTCGAACCAAGATGTTCGTTGATATGCAATGTTTCTTTTGGTGGCCGGGAATGAAGTCATATGTGTCAGTGTTCATTAGATCGTGTGAAATATGCCGGCACGTGAAGGTTGAGCATCGACGGCATGGAGGATTGTGCCTACCTTACCCATTCCTCGGTGGAAGTGGGAGCATATTACTATGGACTTCGTCAGTGGCTTACCCCGATTTCCTCCTGGTCATGACATCATCAGGGAGATTTTTGATAGATTGACAAAATCTTCTCATTTCATACTGGTATCCACTACACAAAGAGTTGATAGACTGAGGATTCTCTGGAGCGCGAGATTGTCAGATTGCACGGGATTTCGATGTCGATTATGTCAAATTGAGGGGCATAGTTCACTTCGTTGTTGTGCTAGAGCCAGGCTTAGTCTGGCATCAAACTGGAGTTAAGTGCACCGTTCCATCCATAGACGAACAAACAATCCGAGAGGTTGATCCAGGTGTTGGAAGACATTCTCAGGATGTGTGCATTAGAGTACGACAGGTCAAGGGAAGAGTACCTTCATTTGTGCGAGTTTAAATACAACGACAGTTATCAAGCAAGTATTGGGATGGCACTGTTTGAGGCGCTATATGACAGGCCATGTAGATCACCTTCTTGCTAGGCTAAGCAAGAGGATGCTGTGACAGTTAGTCTTGACACTATTGTTGATCATGCTGAGAAAGTACGGCACATTCGTCAAAGACTTAAGGGTGCCAAGAAGCGGCAAAAGAAGTATTTTGACAAGTATCACGATGAGCTTCATGTACGATTTGGGAGACTATGTATATGTGAAGGTCTCTTAAAGAATATGAAGAGGGTCGGTAAGGTTGCGTACCAGCTAGAGTTGTCGCTAGAGCTCGCCGGTGTTCATCCAGTATTCCATATTTCGATGCTTCGACTACAGAAGTCAAGTGGAGGGCGGTGACCGACAGTAGACTTGACCAGATCGACGTGCAAGATGATGCCACGTATAAGGAGCAGTCGATCCTGATTGTTGACCAGAAGGTCAAGACGTTGAGGAACAAATAGATTCCTTCGGTTCTCGCGAAATGGCAATTTCACGGAGACGAGGAACTTATTTGGGAGTTAGAGTCCTACATGCATGAGAATTTTCCTTACTTGTTTGATTCTTGTAAGTCTTTAGTTTAGTTTACTTATTAGTTTAATTTCGAGGACGAAATTCTAATAAGTAGGGGAGACTGTAACAACCCTCAAAATTTAACCCGACTTGTATTATACTTGTCAGGATGGTGACCTGGCTATCATAATGCGTCGAGTATTTTGCACTTCACGAGTCGACATGGAGTTAGTTTTATGTTTCCATGATGTTTGTATTAGTATTGTAGTCCAATACGAGTCTTAAGCCATTTGGGCGATTGTTTATTCTAAGTGAGGTTTCGCCTAGGTAATCAAGGGAATTAAATACGAAAAACACCAATAAATGGATTTTTGAATAATAATTATAATATTTGAATTTAGTCATAACATGGGCGAGACGACGGACATGCAACGACAACTTGCGTTGCGATACGGGCCGAAGAGCATAGGATCAACAAGGGAGCTGGATAGTTAAGTGACATCTTAGTCACTTAAGGGTGTTAACCATTAAAGTGAAGAGATTTTGTTGGACAACTTAAAGGGTAAGTGTAGGAACTACCTAGAGATGAGTGGGTGTAGGATGATGAAAAGGAGACATTATATAAGGTTTCCCTCACCACTTTTCTCTCATTTCTCCCTCCTCTCCTTTCCTCTACTTCCATTTCTATTTTTGCTTGAGGAATAAGCTACCACCAAGGGGTGGTGCTGGACGCCAGAAACCTCACCAGAGGTCCCCTCTTCTTACCGGATTTAATGTGAGGCAACTTGCCCTTATCTTTACTTTGGTTCAGTTTTGGTGGAGTTGTTCCTTCTTTTTATATTTGGTTTTGTTGTTTTTTGTTGTTGTACTCATGCTATTATCAAGGGTGGTTTGACGGAGATGATCCTGGTATTCCACTGGTGTCTCGGCAACCCCCGAAGCAAATAACATAAAGTGTTGTTGATAGATGTGTGGTTTTGTTATTGATGTTTGTCTTTTAATCTAATTGGGGATATCTCGAATCTCCGAACATTTATGATGTTTTCATAATAATCTGATGTTTTCATAATGATCCGTGAAGGGGCCATGGGGACGTCCTTCTAGACGGCTCACCCACAACATCTCAGGCAGAGTGACAATGATAATTTTTAGGTTATCGAAAACTTTGGAAACTTAGGGGATTTTTCTAGGGTCTGTTTATTGACCATAAACCCTAACTATTGGGGTTTAAACTTTTGCTAGGTAGTCGAGAATCTGTTAGGATCGCGGGACTTGGCTACCGTGTTGCGATTAGCCCGGTAAGTACATTTGACACAAACTTATGTATGATTCGTAAGCCAGAAAAAAATGCCATGTGATTCATTATCATTTATTCTGATTTGTTATGATCTATTATTGGTATTTCATTCCTTTCCTTGTTGTGTGTTCTTGGTGTATGTGTTTTGTCTCAAGAGTACTAGGACCTGCAATAGAGGGATAAAACGCAGGCACTTTTGTACAGGAGTGTGTGACCACCCTTAGTGAACGTGTGACACCGAGTACTGGGTGGGTGGGCTTGTGTCCCTCCCATCATGGTTGTGCTTTCGTTTTTTTTATGCTCCGGAAGACCTCGCGCGGTCTTTGATGTTATATTATGATTTAGACCACTTATGGGCCTCTTTCGAATCCTTAGAACACATTTGAATTTCAATTGATATATATTAGTCTGTGTATCATGCACTTTATCTATTTAAATTCCTATCTTTCTATTACCGCATGATATTTAGACTTCTTTACTTGATATATCATGAACTACTGTTATCTTCTTCTGGCATCACATTCGATTTCTCAAGGTGCTCACCATCTAGTTTGTGACAGTGGGCGCAGATAGGGTGGAGAACAGCAGAGGCAAAGAGCCCTGCCTAAGTGACTTCCTGTGAGGACTGAACGACTGGACTTGGAGACCTTAGTGTAGGTCAATTATATCTTTTGCTTGGTTGTATGATGTTTTATATATATGTTTACAATCATTGAACTGGGGATCTTTTTGAGATTGGTATCATGTATTTATTTATTTGTCATGTCTGTTGGTACATTAATACTCGGTGTTTTCCACATTATAAATTCTTGATTTTCCTTTGACTGAGTTATTTCTCATATTGTTTACTTTAGTTATTTTTCATTGTGTTAAACTTGCAATTACTCTTTCATAAATTGTATAATTAATCGATTGAAGGATGACTAGGCTCCCCAGGTTTGCCGAGTATTAACTCGTGGACCTATACGAGTCTAGGCCGGACGTACCCAAATGCATTAAGAATTTGGGGCCGTCACAGTTGGTATTAGAGCCTAAGGTTATATAGACCTAACTCTTGATTTAAAACACAAACCATTTAAACCAGCCTGAAGTTAGGGACGATTGAAATTAGAGTGGAAACTATGATCCTGTAGAGAAACGTAGATGGGGGAGTTAGGAGTGGGTCGAACTTAACTTTGTACATGTTATGCTTGTTATGTGTACTATATGGTACGCGGTAGCTTTGATTGATCCGAAATATTCGCTCTTTTGATTCTGACAGCGATGGCAGATCAGACAGGTCCGAGCGACTATATCGGCCTGATTATGTCACGATGCCACGAGGAGGTACGCACGTTAACTCAAAGAGCCGCTACACTGAGGACACCTACACCGACTACCACGACACCATCGACCCAGATCATACCTCTTCCACCCATTTCGACTACTCAGGTGATGGAGATTCCTGTAGTTATAGCTTCCATAACACCTATTCCGATTTTCGTAATGTTAGGGATGGCAGTTGCACAGATCACACAAACAGAGGTTGTTGCACTTCCGGTCCAGAATGACGAGGCACCAGGGACACCTCTAGCTACTACAGAGGCTACACCGGTCACTACTCCGGAGAAGAGTCTTAGAGCCACTGCTGAGGTATGGCAGTGTTGAGAGTTCAAGCGGCACGAACCAGTCAAATTCTTTAGTGCACAGATATAGCCGCGACAGAGCTATTCTTGAAGAATCATGAAAAGATTCGCACCATTATCGCGATTGAGGACACATGAGGGCGACGATGTCTTCATCTATGCTACAGGGGGAGGCAGATGATTAGTAGACGACTATCGTCACTACCTAAGGCATTCCGAGAGATTGGATCGATTTCAAGACCTAGTTTAACTAAAAATACTTCCCACCGTCTATTCTTTAGGCGAAGAGGAACGAGTTCATGGCACTAAGGCAGAGCACCGATGAGTAAGTGATGGACTATATGGGCAGGTTTATTTCACTGTTACCCTATGCTAGAGGATCTACAAATACTGAGGCTGATCAAGTCTTCTACTTTACCGAGGGTCTACTAAACATAGTCGGAAGATTTATTGTTACGATTGAGCCGGAGAGCTTGCATAGAGCATATGAGCGCAGTTTGGCGAGGGAGAGTTATTTGCTCACTCATTCGAAGGAGGTTAGGGCGACCAGAGCAAAGACCCGATCAGATAGTCACTATCAGCAGGACAGGAAGAGAAAAAGGAACATATGGGTTACTCGTGAGCACAGTGCATAGAGTGTAGGGTCTGTAGCACAGCAGACAACACGGCTGACACAGACTGTTTTACCAGTGCCGAGTTTTGCCAATCATATATCGCAGCCTAGTCGACGGGGCCAGCAGTCATAAAGGTAGACTACTGAGAGCAGGGGCGTTGACCGAAGAGACTGGCAGAGGATGACACTAAGGACTAGTCAAACCCAGACGCAAGGTTTCGCACAGGGACGAGGCGAGAGCCAAACTCAGAGATCAGAGGATACCCACACGTGCTACCAGTGTGTACAGGTTGGCCACATTCAGAGGGAGTGCCCTCAGCCAGCGAGAACGCCACTACATCACCACAAACACTAGAGGGAGCGTGTTCAGGCTGTTATTGAGCCAAACCAGAGGGCGTCCCGAAACCTTGTTGAGGGTATGGTTTCTATCTATGGTATTGTCATGGATACCATGTTTTATAGGATCTACTATGTCATTTATTATTGGTCATATGGTAGAAAAGTTAGGATTCAAACCCATTACGCTTAGTAGACCCTTGATCCTTAGCACGACAACTAGGGATAAGATATACCCAAATCTTTTACTCGTTGATTGTCTAGTAAAGATAGGGGCTATGAGTTACATGTAGATATGAGAGTGCTAGAGTTCCTTGAGTTCGATGCACTATTAGTCATGGATTGGTTGGGAGCGTATCACGGTCAGATTGGTTGCTACGAGAAGACGATCACGATTCCGTTATTTAATGGTACGGAGATCAGCATCTAGGGTACGACAACATTACTTTCGATCACTAGAGGCAGAGAGGCCACAAGAGGTGAGATCGAGACTATTGCGAGCGTCATGACCACTGGTGAGAGACAAGAGATCACCATATCTGATGTACCGATAGTTTACGAGTTAACTGACGTGTTTCTAAAGGATTTGCATGGATTACCATCTTATAGAGTGATCGACTTCATCGCTGACTTACTCTCAGGGACTAGACCAATTTCGATACCATCGTATTGGATGGTACCTCGAGAGCTTGAGGAGTTGGAGGAGTCAAGTAGATGTGCTGCTAGAGCTGGGCTTCATCAGTCCAAGTATGTCGCCATGGGGAGCACCAGTGTTATTTATGAAAAAGAAGGATAGTAGTCTTAGGTTGTGTATCAACAACAAATAACTGAACTAGGTTATAGTGAAGAGCAAGTACCCATTGCTGCACATTGATGATCTGTTTGATTAGTTGACAGGAACGTAGTGGTTCTCGAAGAGTGATTTGAGATCATGCTACCATTAGCTCAAGATCAAGGATGAGGATCGAGAGAAGACTGCGTTTAGCATGAGATATGGTCATTTCCAGATCACAGTCATGTCGTTTGATTTGACTAATGCGCGGACGATGTTCATGGACCTGATGCACCGAGTGATGAGATAGTACCTTGATTGATTCGTGATTGTGTTCATCGACGACATCCTCATCTATTTTAAGACTCGTGAGGAACACGAGGGGCGTCTTTGCGTAGTGTCGCAGACTCTGAGGAACCACCGACGGTTTGCGAAGTTCAACAAATACGACTTTTAGCTGCTAGAGGTCAGATTTTTAGGGCATGTGGTTAGAGCTAGCAGCATTGCTGTTGATCCAGAGAAGATTAGATCCATTATTGAGTGGCCTACTCCGACTACAATAACTCAGATCTGCAATTTTTTGGAATTGGCGGGGTATTACCGGAGGTTTGTATAGGATTTCTCTAAGATTGTTGCCCCGATGATGAAATTGACCCGGAAGAATGCGAAGTTTGTGTGGAGTGATGATTGCAAGCAGGCATTTAATATGCCGAAGGAAAGATTGACCACACCAGTATTAGCCTTGCCAGAGACCAGATAAGACCTAGTCTTGTATACCGACACTTCAAATATTGGTTTAGGTTGTATGCTGCAAGAAGCGCGAGTCATCGCTTTTGCATCTCAGTAGCTGAAGGTTCATGAGAGGAACTACCCAATACACGACTTAGAGTTAGTTGCGATCATGTTCGCGTTGAATATGTGGCGACACCATTTGTATGGTGTACGGTTTGAGTTGTTCACAGACCACAAAAGCATGGGGTACTGATTCACACAGAGAAACCTGGATCTGAGGCAAAAACGTTGGTTGGAGTTCCTAAAAGATTAATTTCTAGCTAGAGTATCATCCAGGAAAAACTAACGTGGTTGCTAATGCTTTGCGCCGTAGAGGACCTGATGCTGTGGTAGTTGTTTTTTGCATGACTGATGAGTATGCGTTACTTGAGGCAACCGAGATGATGAGTTCAACGGACGTACCGACGACTACCCGGACACAGATGTGTGGTCAGATGAGGTTACAAACCGTCTCACTCGACATTATGCACGAGGAACAGCAGGGCGACGCGTCATACCAGCGGTACAGTGAGATGGCAGACAGTTCAGAGTATCCAGATTGGAGTTGGTCGACAGACTCTTGTTTGAGGAATCATGAGTAACTGTGGATTCCATTAGCGGCTGATTTACGTACCGAGATATTTCAAGAAGCTCACCGTTCTCATTTTTCTGTACATCTGGTTCAAACCAAGATGTACGCTGATATGTGACATCTCTTTTAGTGGCCGGGGATGAAGTTCGATGTGTCAGAGTTCATTAGAGCGTGTGAGATTTGCCATCGCGTAAAGGCTGAGCATCGATGGCCTGGAGGATTGCTGCAGCCCCTACCCATTTCTCGGAGGATTGTTGTAGCCCCTACTCATTTCATACCGGTATCCACTACACAAAGAGTTGACAGACTGACCATTCGCTATGAGCGCTAGATTTTCAAATTGCACAGGGTTCCGATGTCGATTATGTCAGATCAAGGGGCGCAGTTCATTTCGTTGTTGTGGCAGAGCATGCAGGCTTAATTTAGCACTAGACTGGAGTTGAGTACCACTTTCCATCCACAGACAGATGGACAGCTTAAAAGGTTGATCTAAGTGTTGGAAGACATTCTTAGGATGTGTATATTAGACTACATTAGGTCATGAGAAAAATATCTTCATTTGTGGGAGTTTACGTTCAACAACAGTTATCAGGCAAGTGTCGAGATGGCACCGTTCGAGGCGTTGTATGGCAGGCCTTGTAGATCACCTTTTGCTCGGCTGAGCAAGAGGATGTTTTGACAATTGGTCCTGAGACTGTTTTTTATCATATTGAGAAGGTACGCCAGATTCGGTTGAGACTTAAGGGTGCCCAGGAGCGGCAAAAGAAGTACTACAACTAGTATCACGATGAGCTTCAGTACGATTTGGGAGACTATGTATATCTGATGTTCTCTCCACTAAAGGTCAAAAACAGTTCGGAATCAAGGGGAAAACTCGCTCCTAGATTTATCGGTCCCTTTAATATTGTGAAGAGGGGTAAGGTTGCATACCAGCTAGAGTTGCTACCAGAGCTCGCCGGTGTTCATCTAGTATTCCATATTTCAATGATTTGACTAGACAAGTCAAGCGGAAGGCGGCGACCAACGGTAGACTTGAGCCAGATTGACGTGTGAGACGATGCCATGTATGTGTTGGGTTTTGGGGTTCATACGCAACGGAAAATTCAAAACAATTTTTGAAAAACCCCGATAGGATCGCAAATAAGTTCCATTAAACTAGATCTACAAAAGTAAACCATACCTTGATTCGTGATTTCCTTCTCTAACTATTCGATCTTCAAGACGTTCAAGCGCGCGTTCTCTATCAGAAATCCAGACACCAATGGTGACCACAATTTGAGTGCTAGCCCCAAGAGAGATCGAAAGCGTTTTTCTTTCTCCCAAAATCCAAAGAGTTTGAAAATTGAAAAAAAGAAATTCTTATATTATTTTATTTGGGTATCACCCTTTATTTATATGTGTAGATAAGCTTTCACTTAAATCCAATTCATAATACAATTATTGTGTTTACGATGTTTAAGTAAATTCGAAATACAGCTATTGTATTTACATTGTTTAAGAAAATTACCCATATACCCTTATTAGTAAATTATCATATAACGAATCATAAGGGGTTATATACTATGAATTTTATCTTATAAAATTCAATACTCTGGACCATTTGAAATTGCTTAAAGCCATTCTTTGTGTGCGACCTAATAGGTTCATGCGATGTTGGTAGTGAACCAAAACCATTTTGGTGCACAAGTCATAAGCGGTCTCTAGCAAGGCATTATGACTACCCAAGTAGAATGAATATCAAAATCAATACAACTAAATGAATAACGTATATCATATCCTTTTGTCGTGCGATATCCTTTGATTAAATACAAGGCATAGATAGTCACCCTTAATATTCAATCGTATTAGTCTCAATCTTTAGATAGATTGAAAACAACCAAGCAACATTGATCATATCAATTCACTTAGACTTGGTCATTTAACAATCCAATACATTGAGGGATCCAATTATATCTCTCTTATTGCGAGAGCGACAAAATTTTTTCTTGATTACACACCTTCACATATTACTCACATGATAACCAATTACAATCTTTCTAATCGTCTGGTTAAAGACAACGTTTGATTGTGTCCAATTATCATGCTCCCAATATTGAAGTCTATGGTAATCTCCAGTCGAAGGACTAAATGATACACCTATTAAGAGTAACACCTATGACTTAATCTATGTGGTGTTCTCATAGCGGGTCAGTTCAGTACCTTGTTCCTTAACAAATACTCATGATCTCGATTCGTATCACTATACGTATGATCATCACATGACCATCAATCAAGACTCACGCTAGTCTTAATCCATTATAGTTCCCAGTATAATGATCGACTAGAGACATTTATGATATTTCAACAAATACACATGGATATTATTATAAAGTAAATATGCAATCACTTATAATAAAACATCAAATGATGAACCTATATTTTATTAAAAAAAATGTAAGATAAATAATGTTTGTAGATTGACCTAGGACACATGCCCCAACAATATGAGGAGCAGCCGATCCACATTGTTGACCGGAAGGTCAAGACGTTGAGGAACAAAGAGATTCCTTTGGTTCTCGTGAAATGGCAATTTCATGGAAACAAGGAGCTTACTTGGGAATTAGAATCATACATTCGCGAGAATTTTCCCTACCGGCTTGATTCCGGTAAGTCTTTAGTTTCATTTACTTATTAGTTTAATTTCGGGGACGAAATTCTAATAAGTGGGGGAAACTGTAACAACCCTCAAAATTTAACCCGACTTGTGTGATACTTGTCAGGAAGGTGGCTATCGTGATGTGTCGAGTATTTCGGACTACGTGAGTCGACATCGAGGTAATTTTATGTTTTCGTTATGTTTGTATTAGTATTGTAGTCCAATACAAGTGTTGAGCCTTTCGGGCAATTGTTTAGTCTGAGTGAGGCTTCGCCTAGGTAATTGGGGGAATTAAACAAGAAAAACACCAATAAATGGATTTTTGAATAATAATTATAATATTTGAATTTAGTCGAAACGTGGGCGAGACGACGGACACGCAACGATCAAGTTGTGTTACAATACGAGCCGAGGAGTATGGGATCAACAGGGGAGCTGGATAGTTAAGTGACATCTTAGTCACTTAAGGGAGTAAACTATTAGAGTGAAGAGATTTTGTTTGGACAGCTTAAAGGGTAGTTGTAGGATCTACCTAGAGATGAGTGGGTGTAGGATGATGAAAAGTGGACCCTATATAAGGTTTCCCTCACCACATTTCTCTCATTTCTCTCTTTCACTTCTCTCTCCTCTCCTCTCCTCGTCTTCCATTTCTCTTTTTACTTGGGGAACAAGCTACCACCAAGGGGTGGTGTTGGATGCCAAAACCCTCGCCGAAGGTCCCCTCTTCTAGCCGGATTTAAGGTGAAACAACTTGCCCTTATTTTTCCTTTGGTTCAGTTTTGGTGGAGTTGTTCCTTTTTTGTATTTGGGTTTTGTTGTTTATTGTTGTTGTTGTTGTACTCATGCTATTATCAAGGGTAGTTTGTCGGTGAGGATCTTGGTATTCCATCAGTGTCTCGACAATCCCCAGAGAAAATAACATAAGGTGTTGTTGATTGATGTGGGGTTCTGTTATTGATGTTGTTTTTTCAATCTAATTGGGGGTATCTTGAATCTCCAGAAATTTCCGATGTTTTCATAATGATTCAAGGTTGGTGGTGATTTTGTTGTTTTTTATGCTTAGAATCATGTTTGGGGTAAACCCCCAGAGGGAGTTTCGTTTTTGGGTGTTCTGTATATTTCAGGATTTCTAGGTTTTTACCAGACGCCGTGGAGACACCGTGCGTGTTATGGCATGGTGGTGTCTCCTACATACATCCACAACAGAGACATTTTTTGTTTCCCACACATAACGTGACACACATACGTCTTCACCAGAGTCATTTGTTTACAAATTGTGAACACGCCGCCGAGATACCGTGAAGAAGAAACTTCAAATGGCGTTTCCCACGGCGTGTCATCCAGTGTCTGAATTTTCCAGATGCCACGAAGACGCCATGGCACTCAAGCCCTGGCGGCGTCCCTAACGGGGTCGCGACCAAAGGGTCAACTATAACACATCGTGAAGGCACCGTGGGGACGTCCTTTTGGACGACATCACCTACGGCATCTCAAGTAGAGTGAAAATGAAAATTTTGGAAATTTACTGAAAACTTTGGAAACTTTGGTGATTTATCTAGGGTCTTTTTATTGACCATAAACTCTATATATTGGGGTTCAAACCTTTGCTAGGTAGTCGAGAATTTGTGGGAACGCGTTTGGATCACGAGAGTTGGTTACCATGTTGCGATTAGCCAGGTAAGTACATTTGCCACAAGCTTATATTTGCCACAAGCTTATGTATGATTTGTAAGCCACTAAGAAAATGTCATGTAATTCATTATCATTTATTCTGATTCATTATGATCTATTATTGGTATTTCGTTCCTTTACTTGTTGTGTGTTCTTAGTGTAAGTGTTTCATCTCAAGGGTATTAGGACCTACACTAGAAGGATAAAACGCGAGCACTCTTTGTACAGGAGTGTGTGAACGCCCTTAGTGAACATGTGACACCGAGTACTGGGTGGGTGGGCTTGTGTCCCTCCCATCATGGATGTGCTTTCGCTTGTGTCGATGCTCGAGAAGACCTAGCACGGTCTTCGCTGTTATATTATGATTTAGACCACTTATGGGCCTCTTTTGAATCCTTAAAACACATTTGAATTTCGATTGATATCTATTAGTGTGTGTATCATGCACTTGATCTATTTAAATTCATGTCTTTCTATTAACGCATGATATTTAGACTGTTTTACTTGATATATCATGAACTATTGTTATCTTCTTCTGGCATTACATTCGATTTCTCAAGTTGCTCATCGTCTAGTTTGTGTTTGTAGGTGAAGATAGGGTGGAGTGCAGCAGAGGAAAGGAGCCCTGCCTAGGTGACTTCTTATGAGGACTGAGCGGCTGGACTTGGAGACCTTAGTGTACGTCTATTATATCTTTTGCCTGGTTGTATAACGTTTTATATATAATGTTTACGATCATTGAACTGGGGATCTTTTTGAGATTGGTATCATGTACTTATTCATTTATCATGTCTGTTGGTACATGAATACTCGGGGTTTTTCACATTATAGATTCTTGATTTCCCATAGACTGAGTTATTTCTCGTATTGTTTAGCTTAGTTATTTTCTGCTGTGTTAAACTTGCAATAACTCTTTCCTAAATTGTATAATTAATCGATTGGAGGCTGACTTGGCTCACCAGGCTCGCCGAGTATTGACTTGGGGACCTGTACAAATCTATGGCGGGCATACCCAAATGCATTGGGAATTTGGGGCCATCATAGAAACCCTAATCTGTATTTCCTATTTTTCCTATCATAAAACTAGAAAATACCTTTAGTCTCTACACATCATACGTCCTTACCCTCTAGATACATTTAAAGTCCAAACATAATTAGATCATTTTTAATGGACTTAACCTTACATGACTGCTCACAATACTTTATTTTTAACATATAAGTCTGTCAATGAATTTTATTCCAAAATTTTCCCATTTTGACATATATGTGAAACTTTATAATAATGCATTACAAAAATAATTGAATAAGCTCAACCGTGCTGTCATTATATACTAAAATATATTTATAACAAACCTGTCCATCAATCATACAACATAGGATCAAAAAGGCCTTCATCATATTGATCGTAACTAGACCAATCAGTGGGCACATATGTCATTCAAAAGAATAACATGGATCATGATGTGGATGTGTAGCGTGAAAATCTCAGGTTATGTGATCTTAACATGCCTATTTTCAACTGGTCCTTAACTTTAGTGAGATCAAACTTAATACTGCATTCAGAGAATAACTTAACAAAATTTAATGTCTTCAGGCAATAACCTTAACCTTAATACTGAAAACTGAAAATGTCAATGAAAGCATCTAAATTACATACTCCCATTGAAACTGAACACCATCTGAAAACTAGACACCCATATAAGCAATAAGCCCAAAACTTATTTGTGTGTTATGTCCTAATAATTGGATTCGAAAATAAAGAGGTTGTACCTACATGCTTCTTATAAACAACTATTCACTCTTAATTCTTTAATTCTTTCATAATCAAGATCTAGATGTCATAAACTAATGACTTTACCTAGCTCCTGTTATAGTAAAAATACACAACTTTAATATTATTGTCACCAATAATTATAGTGGTATTGATAAACTTTTACACTATACTAAACCTTCTGTGACAAACTATTGCAATTGCATCATATTGTATAATGTTATAATCTTATACCATTTAGAATTTCATTAGTGAGTAGCTAAACATAATCGAAACAAATTTCATTTATGTAACATCCAACAAACTCAGAGTTGGTATACCAAAAGATCCCAAGCTTTTTTGACCTCTAATATGTAACATGTATTATTCAGTTCTCAATAAATACCATAAGACTTGTTTGACTACTCTCAAATAATCAAGTCCCAAGTTACTCAAATACCTACCTAGCATCCCTAAGTGTACGTAATTAAGACATGCACAAAACTGAACATAAGTTCTTGAGGTGTTAAAGTTTGTTCTTTTAGGGCAATTTCTGAAATAAGTGGTTCTCTAACATTGTCTTGATTTTGTTGTGTCTTGAATAATGCCAACAACACACATTTAAAAATTCCACATTCTTCATCAAATAACAACTTAACTAAATCACCTCCCGCAAACTCAAAATCCTAAAAAATTATGCATTTTTTCCTTAAAAATAACTGAATGAATCCATAATATTTGGCAATGTAATCTAACATAGGCATATGGATGGTTGTGGCACCAGAATGTATCATCTAAGGAATCAAGTAATAATAATTGCATATTAAACTAACGTAAGAAGCATACCTTTCTTACCACTCAATGTGTGAAAATAATTACAATACTTTTTTTTATTTACTTATGTGGGAATCGAACTACGATCTCTTAAGTTCTTACCTTTTTGGCAAGTGATTTCTATACCATCTCACCTGAGAGACTTTAGTGAGAGCAACGCGAGGATCAACCGAGATATGATGACTGTCATGTGGTTTATGTTGTTGCACCTGCACCAACTGAGCAACCTAGACAACATTTCCAATAGCCAGAGACTATGGAGGCTGTGATAGAGGACAGAGGAGTAAGGGTCAAGGTCAGGGCTGAGGATAGGGTCAAGCATAGGTTGTTGGACCGATATAATGGCATGAGAGACGTCGTTGCTTTAGATGCCGTCAGACTGGGTATCTGAAGGCCGATTGCCCAATAACATCGCCACCACCACTACAGACTGATCAGGCCAGAGAGACAGCCCACGCAGTAGCATTTGAAGTTGGTCAGCCAGACCGAGAGGCGACCCGACAACTAGTTGAGAGTATGTTGATAATTTGTGATACTCTTATGCATGTTATGTTTGATTCCGGTAGTACCTTGTCCTTTATTGTAGGATGCATGGTAGGACAGTTAGTGTTACAAACACAGGCTATTGACACACACATTATTCTATGTATGGCTATTGGGATAAGATATACCCTAACCAGATATGTCGAGATTGCATAGTAAAGGTCGCTAGACACCAATTACCGATGGATTTTTGAGTTTTAGAGTACCTAGAGTATAACGCTTTACTCGGCATGGATTGGATGTCAGTGTATCATGCACAGATTGATTGCTTCAACAAGATTGTGACATTTGATATTAAGGGTATTCCAGAGTTTACTTTTGCCAGAGTAGCGACGGCTTTAACAATTACTAGAGGTCATTTAGTGACAACTCAGGAGGTGGAGGCATTCACGGCGGCAATTGAGCCAAAGTTGAGGACAGTGATACATGGCGAGGATGTCCCAATTGCTTGCGAATTTCCTGATGTATTCCCCGATGATATGCCAGGTCTACCACAACTTAGAACAGTTGAATTCATCACTGAGCTGATACCAGGGACACAAATGATTTACATCGACCTTACAAGATGTCAGGATCCAAGCATGAGGAATTGCAGACCTACTTAGAGGAGTCGTTACATAAGGGTTTTATTTACCCAGTATGTCTCCTTAGGGAGCTCCATTCTTTTTTGTTAAGAAAAAAGATGGTTCTATGCAGATATGTGTAGACTACAAAAAGTTGAATAAGGTGACGATTAGGAATCATTACCCAGTTCCAGGATTAATAATTTGTTCGACCAGTTAGCAAGAGCAAATTTAATCTCAAAGATTGATTTAAACTTAGGCTATCATCAGTTGGGGATTCAGGAGAGTAATATTAAGAACGCTTTTTAGCATAAGATACGGCTTATTCGAGTTTACTATCATGTCTTTTGGGCTGACTAATGCATCGGCAATCTTCATGGACTTGATGCATAGAATCCTAAGGCCATTTCTAGATCGATATTTGATAGTATTCATATTGGGAAATGTGCCCTAGGTCAATCCATTAATAGTCTTTATGAATATATTTTTGTTAATAAAGTAGAGGATTTCATATGCTATTTATTATAATTGATTTGCATGTTTACATTATAATAAGATCCATGGGTATTTACAAAAATATCTTAAATGTCCCTAGTCGATTATTATACTGGGAACTATAATGAATTAAGACTAGTGTGAGTCTTGATTGATGATCATACGATGATCATACGTATAAGAATACGAATCAAGATCATAAGTACTTGTTAGGGAACAAAGTACTGGATTGACCAGCTATGAGAACATCACATGGATTAAATCATAGTTGTTTCTCATGATATGTATATTATTCAGTCTTCTGACTTGAGATTACCAGAGACTTTAACATTAGGAATAAAGTGATTTGACGTAATCAAATGTTGTCTTTAACTGGACGATTATAAAGGTTGTAATTGGTTACTGTGTGAATAATGTGGTGAAGTTGTGTAATTGAGATAGAATTTGTCCCTCTCATATAGAGAGAGATATCCAGTGGATCCCTCGATGTGTTAGGCTGTTAAAAGGCCTAGTCTAAGTGAATTGATATCGATCAATGTGACTTGGATGTTTTCAGTATACCCAGAGATCGAGACTAGTACGATTGAACATGTTGGATGACAATTCCATGCCTTATGTTTGATCAAAAGGATATCATGTGACAAAAGGATGTTATATACACTATTAATTAGGTTGTATCGATTTGATATTCGTACAACTTGGGTAGTCATAATGGCTTGCTAGAGGCCACTTATGACTTGTATACCAAAATGTGCTTTGGTATTCTACCAACGTTGTATGAGCCTATTGGGTTGCACACTAAGAATGGTTTTGCTAGATTTTAAGATGGTTCAGAAAAATGAATTTTATATGATAAAATTCATGACAGAAACATCCTTGTAGTGTATTACACTTATACTCCTTTGAGTAGGGGTATATGTGTAATTAACTTAACCGTCTATATATAAGGGTTGTATAAATAGACGCTTTGAGTTAGAATACACTAACGAAAGGAAAAAAAAGCCAAAACTCTATTTTTGTTTTAGAAACATCTTAGGATTTCAGGTATGCTTTGGATCGTTTTGGAGAGAAACAAAAAGGTTTGGTATTCTCTCGAAGCTAGCACTTCAAATCTCGGTCGTTGTTCTTGTGTGGATTGTTGATAGAGGGTGTTCGTCGTTGGCAGCGCCTTAGAGATCGATTTACCTTCCGAAAAGTACATTGCGACTGAGGTATGATTAAGTTTTCATAGTTTAAACATTTTTAATGGAATTAGATTCGGATCCTGTTAGGGTTTTTGTCAAAAATGTTTTGTAATCTCCATTGCGCATGAACCCCAAAACTCAACAAGTCATCTATGACATTCTAATGTACAACAAGACTCGTGTGGTGCACGAGAGGAATCTCAAAGAGGTTATGTTTACGTTGAAAAAGCACATGATGTATGCTAACTTCAGCAAGTCTAATTTTTGGCTGAGTGAGGTAAATTTTTTAAGGCACGTCATTTGTAGATAGGGCATATCTATTGATGGTGACATAATTCGAGCGATCATTGATTGGAGAACATTTGAGACTATTTCTGACATTCATAGTTTCTTGGGATTATTAAGCTATTATCGACGGTTTGTGCATGATTTCTCTTTGATTGCAGCGTTGATTACTAGGTTGACTAAGAAAATGTCAGGTTTGAGTGGTCCAAAGAGTGTGATGATGCATTTTGGGAGTTGAAAAGAATTTTGACTTCTGCATTGGTCTTAGCGTTACCAAAGGCAAGGAGAGGCTTCTCAATTTACACTGATGTCTCAAGCACTGGACTGGGATGCATGTTGATGCAGTATGGATACCAAGTTGCATACTTATCTCAAGAGATTGAGACCCCATGTGGGGAACTATCTTGTGCACGACTTGGAGCTTGTAGTAGTCATGTTTACACTAAAGGCCTGAAGGCACTATTTCTATGGAGAGCAATTTGTGATGGTCACTGATTACCAGAGTTTGAGGTATCTATTCACTCATAGGGATCTGAACATGCGACAGAGGAGATGGCTCGAGTTACTGAAGGACTATGACTTTATAATTGAGTACCACCTTAGTTAGGCGAATGTTGTAGCTGATGCATTAAGTCGTAGTAGCATTGAGAGTCAGACTGTGTTGCGGCATATGACACACGAGCATGTAAAGGTCACCCAAGTAGGGGGTGAATTGGGTTACCGAGTAGTTATCGCCTTTTTAAAGTTTTATGCGTAAGTAACAATGATAATGCATACACCAACGATAAATATCTATGCTATGCAAGTGAATGAGGTAGAAGAGATGGAAATAAGACACGATATATAGTGGTTCGATCCAACCGATCTACATTCGCTACCTAACCTCCTCGGTTAGGATTTTTAACCCCCACTTATATTATCAATAAGTGTTACACCCTAAGCCAACTAGCGTAGTGAATGCCCAGGCTCAACTAGGTCTTTTACACGATGCCTTATCGCAATACGGTCTTATACAACTACCTAGTCGCATCTTGGATTTTCCCACCTAGACCCACCAAGGATATTTTCCCACCTAGCCGCAACTAGGATTTCCCCTCGACTTAGATCCTACTAAGTTTTACAATCAAGATTTGAGTAATACAATGAAATACACTTTACAAAGTAAAGTGGCACCAAGTCTAAATACAAAGAAGCCCCCTAGAGCCTAACCACTCTAATGCATGCAAGTATGAAAACAATTGAGAAATGCAAATAGATAACTAATTTTATGCAAAACTCAAATATAAAGCTGTTTCAAATAAGTTGATGAGAGCAAATCTAGTTTCAAATCCCATGAACAAGAAGTTTTATAAATATCAAGTTTAAGTGCAAACTTTTGTCCAAATCAGTCCTAAGGTTTAATAAATTAAGTTTAAGTGTAAAACACAAGACAAGTGTGTTTAACAATACAACAAGTGATTTCCCAAGTCAATCACAGCAAAATATATAATTTAAGCACAAAAAAGCTAAGAAATGGATTTTCCTACAACCCTAAGAAGATGACTTGAAAATCAGTTTTGGAGAGGTTGTAGTACTCCTTAGAATGCCTCAAGAGTGCTGGTTTTGATGTTGAATCAACAGCTTCAAATTATGACTTGAAAACTCCAAGCTCCTCCTCTTGAAAACTTTGAGCACTTGTATTTTTCTTTATTTTCAAAACCCAATTTTTGTGCTTGTGTGTTTGAGTGTGTTTTATATATTTATAGACCAGTTTATGACCATTCTAGAGATCTAAGGGTCGAGATTCAATCAAAAATTCAAATTAAAGTGAATTTTTCAGCTTTATAAAAAAACTGTCAGGAATGCAATTAACGCGCTAATATTCAGACTTAGTGCACTAACTCTGCACTTAGTGCGCTAATAAATTTATTAGCGTGCTAACTGCAAGGACCTCAAAATAAATATTTTCGTCCCTTTGGTTAGCGACCCTTTGACGTGTCTGGGATCTAACAAAAACCTCATATAACATATTATACATGTTTGTTATGGGTCATTTAGCTTATTTTAGTGGTCCATATATTTTCACAAATCTCGGAAACAAAAAATCCCGATTTCATAACATCCGAGGGGCTTTTCTGCAAATATACAGTTTTCTTTTCAAAAATCATTTCAAAAACATGTTTTTCTTTTTCCAAAACTTCCGCAATGATTTTCAAAGTACGATATGAACATAAACACATAGTTTAACGTTGTTTACACTTATAAACCGAATCATGTGTTAAGTTGCACTTAAAACTTCAAGTAATCATTTTACATTTGAAAAACTCGATGTGCATGAACTAATGCAATAGGCTTGCGTAAATGAACTTGTATACCTTACATTAATGTTACATCTCGTGGTCTTGATCTTTTGTCTTCATTCCTTTATGTATGCCAAGTCTTGATCTTGAATGGCTTGAATACTCGAATACTTGTGATTGTGATGTTTTGCAACCTTTGAAGAAACTGAAATACACTTGATAAACTTATTAGTATATTTTCACCTTGTTTGTTTCCATCAAAATTTCGATCGGAGTTAAAGTGACTAACCACTTAGTCCAACAATCTCTCCCTTTTTGATGATAACAAACAATGTGAACTTGACAAGCATAAAATATAATACAAGTGTATCAACATCACATTCAGGGTTATACCAAAATTTATACTCTCTTAAGTTCAACAACCTTTCTCCCCTGTTTGATATCATCAAAAAATGGGGTACGTAAAATAATGATGCAAGTATAGAAATAACAAAGGAAAGAATCCAATGAATAGTGTTCAAATGCATCCTCCCCCGTTTTATAAAAATGATACCAAGTAAGATCTCCCCCTATCAATATGCATGTTCAAGTTCGTGATACCAATAAATTTCTTATTTTAGGTGCATGTCTCACCCCCAAAAATAGATACCAACAAAAATGGGTATAAAGTCTCTCCTATCTATAATTTTCCCCCAAAAAACTTCTCATTCACACTATCTATAATTCTCCCCTAAAAAAATTCATACACGAACTCGGTTTAGCAGTGTATTAGCGTGCTAATTGACAAACCTAGCGCGCTAATTAACAGACCTAGCGCTCTTATTTCTCTCTGGAATTTTGGAATTAAAATTTTTGAGTTTTTAACGCACAACTCCATTTCACCTCAAACTTCATGGACACTTCATTTACACCATATAAAGAGAATTGAAACACTTAAAACATGTGTACAAAGTTCGATTCATGAGAAATGCCTAACTCACGCCGTGTCAATGACTTTGGCCTAAAAATGCTTGGCTACATTGTATTAACTCATCATAGTAATGTATATGAAATGCAATCATGACATCAAAACTAATAATATAAGCATGCTATGTGTATGTAACTAGTGCAAGACCTATCATACTTAACTCTTATACATTAATCCATCATTCTAGCACATTCATGTTCCAAAGTGAATCTAATTCACTCTAAGAATCAAGGACTTTGGTACACATACACCTTTGTGTTCCATAACATGTGTATCATATACATTCTTTTCTACCTATGCTAGTTTACCTCTATTGGTCTTATTTAGGACACATTTGCCAACATTATGAGATCTATTGCATTTGAAACATCTCTTAGATTCGGCCAAAAGCTTTCCATAGCTCAATAGGTTTGCACCATAACCTATGCCACTCTTGTTGAGTGCACGTCGTTGTGCGCCTATCATCATGTCAAACATTTTAGCACCACTTGTGAACTTAGTCACCATGGTGGTCAAGTCTTCTACTTCTTTTGCTAAGCCATTTTTCTCATTTATGACCAATTCTAAGTCATGTTGGAGATCATCAATAATCTCATTTTGAGATTCAATCTCTCTAATGGCTTTGATCAAACTTTTTTTGACTTGGTCTTTTTTATCTCCTTTTCTAATTCATTTCTATGGTCACGAATAATAGACATATCATTCAATGCATTTACATCATTATGATTAAAAGATATAGAGTCACTTACCTCACTTATTGCAATAAGACAAAGGATAGCTTTCTCTTTTTCTGACTCGGAGTCGAAGCTAGATGATGATGATGATGATGATGATGATGATAATGATGAGCCGTATTTCTTGCTTCTTCTCATGTGCTTGCATTTCGTTGCTTTATGTCCCGGTTTGTTGCATTTATAGCAAATCATTTCGCGTGATTTGCTTACATTGTTTGCACCTTTGTACTTCTCCTTGTACTTGTCTCTTTTGTATGTAGCCTTCTTGAGCTTTCTTGATAGTATAGCCACTTCTTGTTCAATAGAGTCACTTTCACTTGATCTCTCATCATCTTTGACCAGTGGGCAAGTAGCTTTCAAGTCATGCTCCTTCTTTGACTCTTGCTTGGTCATTCAACCAAGTGCTTCCAATCTAGCACGGTCCTTTAGATCGAATTTGTGGATCGTCAACTCTCCACATAATGCATCAAAAGTGTAATCTCCAAGGTTTTACGCCGATTAAATAGCATACTTCTTCGCATCCCATTCCTTAGGCAAGCCTCTAAGGAACTTGTACACCGAGTTCTCTTGATTATAATGCTTTCCAAGTTTTTTGATCTCATTCAAAAGCTTCGTGAACATTGTAATGGCCGTGGCTATGTCTTCATGGGACTCAAATCGAAAAGTCTCATAATGTTCTTCAAGAATCCTCAATTTAGTGCTCTTGACATGTTGCATCCCTTCATAATGCACTTTAAGTTTTTTCCACACTTCCTTGGCGTTTGACAAGCACTAACTTGGTTGAATTTGTTCTCACTTAATGCACAAGACAAATTATTCACGGCTTGATCATTTGAGAGCTCAATCTTAATCTCCTCGGCAATGTATTCTTTTAAGGGCTTGTTCGGTGGAGCGTAGCCATTCTAAATTGCATCCCACAAAAATTTATTTTGAGCTCTAATGTAGAACTTCATCCCAACTTTCCAATAAACATAGTTTGTCCCATCAAAGTAGGGAGGCCTAATGGATGAGTTGCCTTCCTTAGGGCGAGCGAAATCAAAAGTTTGCATCCTTGAAAGATAACACTCAAAGATACGTTAGTAACACTTTGAGCAATAACCCGCTCTAATACCAATTGAAGGTCACCCAAGAGGGGGGGATAAATTGGGTTACCGAGTAGTTATCGCCATTTTAAAACTTTATGCGTAAATAACAATGATAATGCATATACCAACGATAAATATCTATGCTATTCAAACGAATGGGGTAGAAGAGATGGAAATAAGACACGATATATAGTGGTTCAATCCAACCGATCTACATCAACTACCTAACCTCCCCGGTTAGGATTTTCAACCCCCACTTATATTATCAATATGTGTTACACCCTAAGCCAACTAGCCTAGTGAATGCCTAACCTCAAGTAGGTCTTTTACACGATGTCTTATCGCAATAAGGTCTAATACAACCACCTAGCCGCAACTATGATTTTCTCACCTAAACCCACCTAGGATATTTTCCAACCTAGCCGCAACTAGGATTTCCCTCTCGACTTAGATCCTACTAAGTCTTACAATTGAGATTTGAGTAATATAATGAAATACACTTTACAAAGAAAAATGGCACCAAGTTCAAATACAAACAAGCCTCCTAGAGCCTAACCGCTCTTATACATGCAAGTATGAAAATAATTGAGAAATCCAAATAGATAACTGATTTTATGCAAAACTCAAATATAAAATCGTTTCAAATAAGTCGAGAAGAGCAAATCCGGTTTCAAATCCAATGAACAAGAAGTTTGATAAAAATCAAATTTAAGTGCAAACTTTTATCCAAATCAGTCCTAGTGTTTAATAAATCAAGTTTAAATGTAAGACCCAAGATAAGTGTGTTTAACAACACAACAAGTGATTTCTCAAATTAATCACATAAGAATATATAATTTAAGCACAAGAAAAGCTAGGAAATGGACTTTCTTACAACCCCAAGAAGATGACTTGAAAATCAGTTTTGGAGAGGTTGTAGTACTCCTTAGAATGCCTCAAGAGTCCTGGTTTTGATGTTGAATCAACAGCTTCAAAGTATGACTTGAAAGCTCTAAGTTCCTCCTCTTGAAAATTTGAGCACTTGTGTTTTTCTTTGTTTTCAAAACCCAATTTGTGGGCTTGTGTGTTTGAGAATGTTCTATATATTTATAGACCAGTTTATGACCGTTCTAGAGATCCAAGGGCCGAGATTCCATCGAAAATTCAAATTAAAGTTAATTTTTCTACTTTATAAAAAAGCTGTCAGGAATGCAATTAGCGCGCTAATATTCAGACCTAGCCAACTAGCCTAGTGAATGCTTAGCCTCAACTAGGTCTTTTACACGATGCTTTATCGCAATAAGGTCTTATACAACCACCTAGCCACAACTAGGATTTTTTTCTCGACATAGATCCCACTAAGTCTTACAATCAAGATTTGAGTAATACAATGAAATACACTTTACAAAGTAAAGTGGCACCAAGTTCAAATATAAGCAAGCCTCCTTGAGCCTAACCACTCTAATGCATACAAGTATGAAAACAATTGACAAATTCAAATAGATAACTGATTTTATGCAAAACTCAAATATTAAACCGTTTCAAATAAGTTGATAAGAGCAAATCCGGTTCAAATCCAATGAACAAGAAGTTTGATAAAAATCAAGTTTAAGTACAAACTTTTATCCAAATCAATCCTAGGGTTTAATAAATCAAGTTTATGTGTAAAACCCAAGGCAAGTGTGTTTAACAACACAACAAGTGATTTCTCAAGTCAATCACATAAGAATATATAATTTAAGCACAAGAAAAGCTAGGAAATGAACTTTCTTGCAACCCTAAGAAGATGACTTGAAAATCAGTTTTGGAGAGATTGTAGTACTCCTTAAAATGCCTCAAGAGTTCTGGTTTTGATGTTGAATCAACAGCTTCAAAGTATGACTTGAAAACTCCAAGCTCCTTCCTCTTGAAAATTTTAGCACTTCTGTTTTTCTTTGTTTTCAAAACCCAATTTGTGTGTTTGTGTGTTTGAGAGTATTCTATATATTTATAGACCACTTTATGACTGTTCTAGATATCTAAGGGTCGAGATTCCATCAAAAATTCAAACTAAAGTTAATTTTTAGCTTTACAAAAAAGCTGTCAGGAAATGCAATTAGCGCACTAATATTCAGACCTATCTAACTAGCCAAGTGAATACCTAGTATGACGGCCCCAATTTTCTTCGTGCATTAGTTAGGGTACGCCCCTAATGGTGTCATGGATCATAGAACACTAAACTCAATTCATTAAAATTATTCAAATTAACCTAACATGGTTACTAGCATGTATGAAACTAATTTCAATTAAATCACGAATATATGTATCATATACACAAAACATGATAATAAATCTCATAGAAAACTTATGTATATCACATATACATCAACTATTAACATGCTTTCAATCATATATCATAAAAAAACATGCAATGAGTTTAATGGAATCAAACTCGAAGGCTCTGATACCACTGTTGGGTTTTGGGGTTCATACGTAGCGGAGATTACAAAACAATTTTGAGAAAAACCGCAACAGGATCCGAATCTGATTCCATTAAAACATGTTTAAACTATGAAAACTTAATCATACCTCAGTCGCAATACCTCTCTGAAGGTTAATCAATCTTTAAGGCGCTGCCAATGACGAACGCCCTCTACTAGCTGTCCACACACGAACGACGGCCGAGATTTGAAGTGCTAGCTTCGAGAGAATACCAAACGTTTTGTTTCTCTCCAAAACGATCTAGAACATACCAAAAAAAACCTTTAAGTCGTTTCCTAAAACGAAAATAGAGTTTCGGCCCTTTTAAAATCTTTCGTACTTGTATTCTAACACAAAGCGTCTATTTATACAACCCTTGTATATAGACGGTTTAAGTAAATTACACATATACCCCTACTTAAAGAAGTATAAGTGTAATACACTATAAGGACGTTTCACTCATGAATTTTATCATATAAATTTCATTTTTTTGAACCATCTTAAAATCTCGCAAAAGCATTCTCAGTGTGCGACCCAATAGGCTCATACAACGTTGGCAGTGTACCAAAACACATTTTGGTATACAAGTCATAAGCGGCCTCTAGCAAGACATTATGACTACCCAAGTTGTACGAATATCAAATCGATATAACCTAATCAATAGTGTATATAACATCCTTTTGTCACACGATATCCTTTTAATCAAACATAAGGCATGGAATTGTCATCCAACATGTTCAATCGTACTAGTCTCGATTTCTAGGTAGACTGAAAACATCTAAGTGACATTGATCAATATCAATTCACTTAGACTAGGCCTTTTAACAGTCTAACCCATCAAGGGATCCACTGGATATCTTTCTTTATATGAGAGGGACAAATTCTATCTTGATTACACAACTTCACCACATTATTCACACAGTAACCAATCACAACCTTTATAATCGTCCGGTTAAAGACAACGTTTGATTGCATCAAATCACTGTATTCCTAATGTTGAAGTCTCTGGTAATCTCAAGTCAGAGGACTGAAAAATATACCTATTATGAGAAACAACTATGACTTAATCTATGTGATGTTCTCATAGCGGGTCAATCTAGTACTTTGTTCCCTAACAAGTACTCATGATCTTGATTCGTATTCCTATACGTATGATCATCGTATGATCATCAATCAAGACTCACACTAGTCTTAATTCATTATAGTTCCCAGTATAATAATCGACTAGGGATATTTATGATATTTCTATAAATACCCATGGATCTTATTATAATGTAAACATGCAAATCAATTATAATAAACAACAAATGAAATCCTCTATTTTATTAACTAAAATATATTCATAAAGACTGTTAATGGATTTACCTAGGGCACATTTCCTAACAGGAGGGTAGAGTGATTTCCTATACGTCCCGACAGCTGAAGATTCATGAGAAGAATTACCTTACTTACGACTTGGAGTTGGCAGCAGTGGCTTTTGCACTAAAGATTTTGTGCCACTATCTCTACAGGGAGAGATTCGTCCTATTTACTGATCACAAAAGTTTGAAGTACCTCTTCACCCAAAAAGAATTGAATATGCGACAGAGGTGATGGTTTGAGTTGCTTAAGGACTATGATTTCTCATTGGAGTACCACATGGGGAAGGCTAATGTGGTTGCAAACGCATTGAGCCACATATGGTCAGACTCAGAGGTTATTACTTGCCACCTGACTTACGATTACAGTTTGCTCGAGGTGGTTGAGAGGATTTGTACCGATGACGTTGCGATCGATACTAGAGTAATGATTTGCGAGCAGATGAGGACTCAAACAGTGTCGGTACTGAGTGGATTCGAGGGTCAGCAGGCAAACGAGCAATTTCAGAATTTCTTAGAGCTGGCGTAAAGTTCAGATTATCCAGATTGGAGTCATTCGATAGACTTATGCTTGAGATTTTGAGAACAACTATAAATTCTATCAGTGGTTGAGCTATGCAATGAGATACTTCATGAGGCACACCACTCATGATTTATGGTTCATTCGGGTAGGACTAAGATGTACACAGAGGTTTGTTGTCTCTTCTGGTGGTCAGGGATGAAGACCGACGTTGCTAATTTTATTCGAGGGTGTGATATTTGTCAGCGTGTTAAGGCTGAGCATCGCAGACCCGAGGGGTTATTATAGCCACTTCCCATTCCTTAGTGGAAGTGGGAGCACATTGCTATGGACTTCGTTAGTGGGCTACCTCGATCTCGGTAGAGACATGATAACGTTTGGGTGATTATGGACAGATTGACTAAGTTCGCGCACTTCATATCGATCTCGACTACACATTAGTTAGATATTTGGCAGAGTTGTACGAGCGAGAGATAGTTCGACTTCACGACGTTCCGTTATCGATGGTGTTTGACAGGGGCCATAGTTTACATTGCAGATGTGGCAGAGCATATAGGCACAGTTTGGCACGAGGTTGAATCTTAGTTCTGCCTATCACCCACAGACTGATGGATAGTCAGAGCGTTTGATCCAGGTTCTTGAGGATATGCTGAGGATGTGTGTGTTGGAGTACAGTGGATCTTGGGAGGAATACCTTCATCTTTGTGAGTTTGCATATAAGAATAGTTATCAAGCTAGTATCGGCATGGCGCCAGTTGAGGCATTGTACGGGAGGTCGTGTAGATCTCCATCTTATTGGGTGGAGCCCGAGGATGTGGAAGCAATTGGGCCAGAGATTATGGTAGATCACATAGAGAAGATACGCCAAATCCGTTTGAGACTGAAGGGTGCGCAGGAAAGGCAGAAGAAATATTATGACTTGTATCATGGGGAGTTAGAATATCAGGTTGGGGACTTTGTATATCTGAAAGTGTCTCCATTGAAGGGTCACAAGAGGTTTGAGATCAAAGAGAAACTTGCACCGAGGTTTATTGGTCCGTTTAGAGTGGTGAAGCGGGTAGGCAGGTCGCATACGAGCTAGAGTTACCACCTCCGATGTCAGGGATTCATCCTGTTTTTCACATATTGATGTTGTGACTGGATAGGTCAATGGAGGGCAGATGACCGACAGTAGATTTGAGCCAGATAGACCTGAGGGAGGATGTCACATACGACAAACAGCTGATCCAGATCTTAGATCGCAGGTCATGACCTTGAGGAACGAGGAGATCCCATCAATCCTCGTTAAGTGGCAGCACCACAGGGATGAGGAGCTGACGTGGGAGCTGGAGTCATATATGCGCGAGTGTTTCCCCTACCTTTTCTAAGTTTGGTGAGACTTTCCTTTAGTTTCATTTAAATTTTGAAGACGAAATTCCAGCTAGTTGGGAAGACTCTAACGACCCTAAAAATTTAACCCGTGCCACGTGTCAACACAGGTGATACGTGGGCCCACGCCGTAGTACAATCATCAATTCTCGAACGTCGATGCCGAGGTATGTTAGTTTTGTATGGTGTTTGTATTATATTATATTTCATTTGTTCAATTTCAAAGTTTTTGACGTGTAAAGACGTTTGTGTACGAATGTTGGTAGTCCGGGGAACAAATTTAGTTAAAAACACTGACAAAAATATAAAATAAATAATAATTAAAAGGTTGTAAATTCCATTTGTTACGTCAGTATGTCTGTGGTGACATGACGAACAAAGTTAGTGTTATGAGTCGAGTGCAGTCGGGTACGAGAATTCCTGAGGGAAACATTGAGTGTTGTTTGAAATGGATGAGATCAAAAGGCCAAAAGTCAACAAAGAGTCAACTATTTGAGTCATTAAAGTTGGTGGAAGTGATTGCAAAATGACCAGAAAGGGCATTTAAATTGTAAAGAGTATGGATAGGGGTGGAGGGTATTTTGGTCATTTGACGAAAATCCCCCAAAACACCAACACGCCACTTCCTCACCATTCTCACATTCAAAATCGATCGAGAAAAGGAGAGATCAAGGAGAGGAGAGCAACGGTTCATGGAGAGCGTGAACGCGTCGTCGAGGCGAGATCCAGGTAAAATAGTTATTGATTGCATTGTTGGTGTTATCGTCGTTGTTGTCACGGTGGTTGCTTAGATTATTGTCGAGGTTGTTGTTAAGGGTTATGGATTTAAATGGTGAAAATGGGATATTGATGATGGTGTTGAGGTGTGTGTTGATTGTTGTTGTGTTATTTAAAACAAAGAGAAAATTTTTTTTTGGCTCTCTGTTCGTTGGAACGAACAGAGTGCTTCTGTTCGTTCCAACGAACAAGAAGATGGAATCGGGCCGGGTCAAGGTGACCCGGCCCGGTTAGTCCGGTCTGACCCTGTCAGGGCAGTCCGGACCTGACCCGGGACCCACCCACCTATCATTATATTAATAAATAATTATTTATTTCAATTAAACATATTTAAAAAGATTTTAATTGAAATAAAATTCTAGAAAATAAGAGAAAATTCAGAAAAAATTTTGGAAAATTATAGAGAATAATATTTTCATCAAATAAAGAGAAATTTGGGAATTTCTACGAAAAGTGAAGCGTTCGGGATTTTTGCGAGACGTTATGTCAAGATTTGTTCCTTGAAAAACGTGAAATTTGCAAAAATAGTGAGAAATTTGAAAAAAAATCATAGCAAATTAAGGAAATTGATATAAATTGCATTATCAGGATTATTATGCCCACAGGGACCGTATAGGGCGTGTCGGAGTCTGTGTTAGCGCGAATTAGCTTGAATCGAGGTAAGTAAACTGGTGAGGAATACTAAAGTTATTTCTTAAGCTTTGAATTATTTATTGATATTGTTTCAATACTATCTTGTCATTCCATTCCTTTTAATTTGTCCTAAGGCAAGTGTGTCAAACGTGATCTTTGCGAAATTTCGAGCTTGTGGTGTATTATACCGGGGTTTACTACTGGGGATATGTTATTGGTTGTGATGACATGTACGGGGTGAGAGTTCTCTATCGATTGTCTTTGGGGACTCTGCACTTGCGTAGGGGGTCTTAGAGGAGATTCAATCCTCGACTCCTAGCCTTTAAGGAGATTTTGCCATCAGCTTAACGACTTTGATTGGTCGGGACCACTTGTACATTTCCTTGTATTTTGGGATACTTAATTTCGATTGCTCATGTATTTATTCAGTCTTTATATATTCATGTGCTCCCTGTCCTTTTCTTTCTATCTGCATGAATTGACTATTCATTTATTTAATTCAAAATGCTATATTTATTGTTATTCCTACTTGGCGTTACTTACTTGGGCTCGTCATTTTTGTGTTTGACCGAGTGCAGATCCGCAGTCCAGCAAATGAAAGGCCGTCTAGTTAGGATATATACTTTGAGCGGCCCTCCTCTATTGACATAAGTGACTTTTTGGGTTGTATTAGTTACTTATATTATTTTTTTTTGTACATGGGGTTATGGGTTGATAGATTTTTGGATATTATGACTTGGATGATACTCTCCTTGCTTTACATGGTATATATGATATACGGGGTTCCCACAACCTAGGTTTTTATCCTAACTTAGAGCTTTCAAGGTTAATTGATTAGTTAAGATTAATTGCTTCCACTTTATACTTTGATAACTCGCTAATTAATTGACTTCACTTTTAAATGATTAATAAATGAAAGAATGGTAAGGATAGGCTCACTGGCGACTCGACGGGATTGGCTATGGGTTCATGCGGGTTCAGGCTGGGCGACGCCCGATTATAGGATTGTGGAATTTGACTCCATTACAGACATGGCAAGGTCTCCGGCGGTCCCCCCATGTCATTGCGTCGACGGCAGCGCCACCACGAAGGGTGGTTTCTGGTGAGAAGAATTCAACACCCATACAACACATGAACGATGTATACAAACACAAACGTCACTGTTTTGGGCCACTCCAAGAGTCGTGAGGCACAAGCATGGACTTAGCTTGGTCCCCGACATCTCCTATCACGGTGGTACAGGGGTGGCTCCGCTCACGGTAGCGGATTCCGACTAGGAGGAGCATAACCCAACATGAAATGACATGAACATGAAATAACAAATATTCGCGTTTGCCTTACTGATATTTACCACTCTGAAGGGTTGTGGGACCCAAGCCAAAGGTTGGTGGGGTCCCCGATTATGACATTTTTCTACGAGGAGTTCAAAACAATCCAACAACAACACTTGCACAAACTGAGATTCAAACATGTATATTCATTGAAACAATGAAACTTTGGGGTCGTAGGGACTTTGGTGGGCCAGAAGGGCCCATCCACGACTATCCCCAGCCAACCTAGTGGCTACGACATCCGCTCCAACTCAAAAAAATCAATGCAGTTTGCACAAAAAAGAAAACAGTGAGATTTGAGAAGAGAGGGGGAAAGAGAGAGAGAGAGAGAGAGAGAGAGAGAGGAAGCCTCCGATGAATGGTGAGTGACTCCGACGACCACCTGAAGACTCAACTGTGAAGAGGGGAAGAGGGAAGTGCCGAGTTGGGGAAGAGGAGGACTGAGAGTAATAAGAAGAAGCAAAGAGATTTCAATAAGGGTGATCACCACTTTCGACAGCCTTGGGTGTCTCCAGTTAGATCGACCACCCCTGGAGTCTCATGGACTGGTGGCTTGCTCGTTGACGGAGTGAGGAGAGAGGAGAGAGGAAGAGGAGAGGGGCGGTGGTGAGAAAAGGGAGAAGAATCGGTGGTTGTGAAAGAGATGAGTGAATAGTGGATTGGATAAGTGGGGGTGGGGTCCTATTTATAGCCTTTTTGTTTTAATCACCACATAAACACTCATCTCGAGGAAAATCTGATGGTTCTCTCTTTTTGGTCCATGTCACTTTAACAATTCCAATCCCATAGCCCGTTTGTTGTATAATTATCCAACTCCCACATTCAAACGACGTTCCTCGGCTTGTCTTGCCTTGCCCCGACTCTCATAGGCCCCATAGTCTCCACTTAGTCTTGCCAAATAATTATTCAAATTATTCAAATATTCATTTATTTATTTTTTTACTATGTTTTACTCCCCCGTTTACCTAGGTGAAGCCTCACTTAAACTAACAATCGCCCGAACGTCTCGAGACACGTATTATGCTAAAATACTAATACACACATCAAAGAATCATAAAATTACCTTGGTGTTGACTCCCGAAGTTTGAAATACAGTCCAGTATCACGTAGCCGGGTCACGGTCCTGATAAGTGCAACACAAATCAAGTTAAATTTGAGGGTTGTTACAATTGCTCTATTCCACACTTGTATACTACCTATGAAACTTTCACAACGATTCGTTGTGTAACTTCTCAAGGTGTATCCAAGTGCAATCAAGTTTCAAAACTCTAAATGGATAGTGAATGGACAGGTTATCGTATCTAGAGCTGAAATTGAATTCCTGTTACCATTTTGATAGAGATTGATATTTATCCATCACCATTTAAAATTTGTACTTATCCACCACTATCATGTTAACATTGAAGCTAGGTACTTATCCGCCAACTTAAATGTATTCTTTAGAGACTGGTACTTATCCGCCAACTCCATTATATTCAAGTTATTTACACTCGTTCCGTTACACTTTCGTTCTTTTATTTAAAATAAAACGTTAAATCATTAAGTCACAGTACAGTGCCTTAAACACAGTTCATAAGCTAAGTGAACTAAATATACAAAAATACATAGCATAAATGATAATAAGTGAAACCTATTTACGTCGGTCTTTGTTTCCTAACTCAAAATTAACCTTTCGTTCCTTCGACCTCACCGGATAAATCTACACAAAATGTGTTAAAATATATTATTTTAAGTCTTAGACTAGTCCTAGTACCTTCCTAGTACTCTAGGCCAAGTCCCATCCAAATCCCACGACTCTTATTCCTTTTTTATTAATTCTTTTTTTTATCAAAATTGGGCTCACAGCTGGTTGCACCAACAATAATTGTAACAATTGCACTAGCTATAATAACTTCAGTTGCAACAACAACAGTTCAACAACAATTCAACTGTGAACAAGACTATATAAAATAATAGGTTTTGGCTCCCCAGTTTGCAATGCCATTATTACCAATCCATATAAAACTTCACAAACAATTGCAAATGCCCTAAAAAAGGTCTTACATTGACTCATCATTCCATCGAATCCCTTTTATCAGTTTAAGAGATCAAAATATCAAGATTCACATGCTTTTCTTATAGACAAGTTTGGTTCTTCCATAAGTTATCAAAAATGGACTATATATATTGAGCTTCAATAACTGATCACATAAATAAGGCTAACTTCATTCAAAACAAATTATTTTAGAAAAATCTAGCAACTACCCAAAAAACAATGTTCTAGAAATAAAATTAAATTGAACATAAAAAAACTCACCAAAAACTGATTCTAATGAATTGGTTACACCTTCAGTTTCACCTCCATCTATGTCAAGAAATCCAAACATTTAAGCTTTATAACAATTCTCATCAATCTTAGCCAAAAACTTAACTTTAATAGAAACTCTAGAGAAAAAATGAACTTACCAAGCTTGGTTTAATTATTGATTAAGGACTAAAGTTTAATTTCCCCAAACCACTGATTTTCTTCTCCTTTCAATAACCCGCCACTTTAATTGAATAAGAGCTTTGAAGTTTTTGACGTGCGCCGAACGTGTCAATAAAGTAATTCCTTAAACCAACTATTTGCAAATAGTGACAAAGGTTGATCCCACAGAGATTGATTATCTTTCTAAGAGTCTAAAATAAAGGAAAAATGGGGGATTAATTAATCTAGTTACTAAGAAATTAAATAAATAAAAGAAGTACCTAGGTCTACGGTTCCATAAGACAAGATCAATATTCAATAGCATATCATGGTCGCCAATCTTTTTCAAAATAATTATTAATTCAAGTTCCCCTAGATTAGCTATGGAAAATCGACATCCGCCAGAAATTCCTAATTCCCCTAATTTCGATAGTTAGGATATCCGTCACTAACTACTTCCTTAATTAATGTGTAACCCTAGATATCTGCCATAACGTTTAATACACTAACCGCAGTAATAATCTTCTATGTGAATATTTATACTAGATAACTAGATCACGTATGTTTCCAATTTAACCTAGATTTAATTGTCACGCACTCAAGAACCAAAAGGTTTTAACGGCAATCGAATGAATGTTTGTCACTTTTATTATCCCAAAAAGTAAAATTATGAATACAATTGAGTCAATTGACTATAGATTTTCCACCTAGAAACACGCACTGGCCACATACATACCCACATGGATATGTGGCGGGCCGAGTGTGAAGGACGAAGCTCGCGTGAGTTCACCGAAGATCTGTGAGACAGCACTGACATGGATCTCGAGGTCGATCGATGCACGAGAGAGAGGAGACACTGGGCTTGGTGATGTGGCAACATGCTATTAGTTAAGTGATTGTACTGTGACATAGGCTGACCAACCAGAATTCAACATGTGGCAACTCGTGACTCCACTTACTCAATCAGTGCAAAGGTGTGCGCTCGAGACAAATCCTTCTAAGATCCAATTACTACAAGTAAATACTTTATTTTGAGTATTTTTCTGCCCCGGATTCAACCGCGCACTCCATTTCACCTGAAAACCAAAACTAATATAATTAGGCATATATTTTAAAGACTTTCCACACTAAGTTATATTAACATAAATTATTAATTCCTATAAATACTGACCTATCAAATATCCCTAAACTTAAGACTTTGCACGTCCCGAGCAAAGGTGTAAATGACAACACAAACTAAACTAGACTCCTAGTTTAATCATGCATTAACTAAACTACTCCTAATCTATACTCATACCTATACCCGATTCAAAACTCATGGAATTCCTTTGATTTACACAGTCGCCAAGTAACAAGCCACTCAATAAATTTCAGAGTTATGATATGTCAAGACTCGCAACCTAAACACAATTAAGATTACACTTTAAAGACATAGATTTGGTCAAAATAAAGGCAATCAACTACTCATAAGTTTTCTTAGTCTATACATTCAAGCATGCAAGCTTAAAATCTCACTTAATCTAGTGAAAGCACTCGAGCTAAATCTTTTTTATTTGAGGAGTTTTCATAAACTTCCGTCTTTATTCTTTCAATAAATGCACTCTTTTTTTCTCCACAATATTTTCAAGTAATACGGTCTCTACTCCATTTCCTATGGACCATTTTTCTCACTTTTTTCCACCACAAGATTCCCTGCTCCATTTCTTATGGAATCCTGTGGGACTCTCTATATTAAGAAAACTCTTATTAGCCCTTCTTACTTTCACTATGATTAAATAAATTATCAAATATTGTCACTTGCACAATTATGACCGTCTACCCATTTTGGTATCAAGCACAAAACTTAATCATCATACTAAGTCCCTAATCATGAAATCATAAAAATGCTGAGCTACAGCTTGATTGAATGTTTCTCCTAATTTTTCCTGAGTTTCAAGTAAAAAAGCAATCATAATGTACTCATCCACAACCAAAGGCATGAAACAAAGTTTCGGGTGACTCTAAATGCAACATATGACATTATGTAAGGTTTAAATACAAGAATAAACATAGATAAACACATGTCTACTCCTAATAAAACTATACTAAATGCATGCATGAAAAAAAATGCATGCATGAAAAAGTATCATATCCCAGTGAAGAAAGAAATGGAAAGATAAGAGAACGAAAATAATACCACCATTATCCTTCAACCGCATAATTCTAAAAAATTGACGATCATACCTGCAGTGTTTAGTAAGAAAATCCATCCAATACAATCCACAATCCCTAAAATACCTCTAAACTTATTCCAAACCTTGTCCTCATGGTTCAAAACAAGTCAAGTGGTCCATACACAAAAAACAAACAAAATAGTGAAATAATATGATAGTGGTAAGAACATGATAATGATTATCAAAATTTGGGCTGCCTCCCAATAGCACTTTTATTTAAAGTCTTTGGCTCAACTTGGCATATGTTGTCTTCATGTGATGCTTTCCAATAAAGAGTATCCAAGAATGATACTCTCTCCTCTAGCATTAGGCAGTGAAACGGACATGCCCCTATTTAGAAATGAGAGCTTATCCGGGACTTCTAACATAAATGAATCTATAATTTCCAAATCGTTCAACACAAAGGTGTCAGCGGTGCAAAAAGTCTTCAACGCTCAGTGTCTTACACCTCCATGTCAAAATCTTCAAATATATATGGGAGGCTGGTAGGTTCACCAATACAATGGATTGGTCTTCCTTGCTCTCTTGTTGTAGTATCTCCAACCTTGTTAAAGTGACTTCAATTCCTTTTTTGGCTTCTTCTTCGTGAGTTTGTGCCATAACAATCTCTGGCTCCGATTGAGAGACTTCAAGTTTCCCTCCAACTCTTTGTGATCACTCCAATACTCATACATACAAGGTGTAAGTCCATCAATAGCAAAGTGCTCTTTCATAGCAGGCTCATTTGCCTCAACACTTATCAATGTGACATCATTCAAAGTCTCCTTTTTATCACAACTTAACAGCACGAAAAACTCTTCTTCTTCAAGCAATCTATCAAGTGTATCAATTATTTTACTAGCAAGAGTTTCTATATTTCGAAGGTTTGAATTTATGTCTTTAAAGTGTTGTTCCATGTTTTCCTGACGCCGTAAGGTGTCTTGATGGAACCTTTGAGTGACAGAGAAGTATTATTTGAACATATCTTCAAGAGATCGCTCATCTTATCAAGGAGTTGGTGGGCTGGAAAAGGGATAACTCAAGTCAGGTTGTGGCAATGCATTACTCCAACAAGAATAACTCCCATACTATGAATTGGAAGGACAAGCATTGGTGGATTGAGCATAGTCTCTGCAAAGTCCACAAACCTCGACCTGTTACACATAAGAAGGCCAATTAGAAAATTCATGTCCATAATTTGACATACCTACCCTATTCCTATTTTTATAGTATGAGTCTTCCAATTGACTATAATTATAGGAATAGGGAGCCATAGCGGAGTTACCTACAAACATGCTAGAGACAAGGGTATAGAGAAACTACAAATAATAAAAATAAATAAATAAAGAAAACCAAAGAAAGAAAACCAATCCTCGGAAACGGCTCCAAAAATTGATGCCAGTCACATGGGTGACCCGGGTTTGATCCCCTGCAATGGCACCAAAATTGATGCGCGCTGAACACGTCAGTAAAATAATTCCTTAAACACACTATTTGCAAATGGTAGCAAACGGTTGATCCTACAAAGATTAGTAATCTTTCTAATGTTCTAAAAGAAAGAAAAATTGGTGGTTTAGAGAAAATGACTTAATTAATTAATCTAGTTATTAAGAAATTAAATAATTAGAAGAAATACCTAGGTCTACAGTTCCATAAGACAAGATCAAGATTCAATGGCATATCATGGTCGTCAATCTTTCCCAAAACAATTATTAATTTAAGTTCCCATAGATTAGCTATGGAAAATCGACATCTGCCAGAAATTTCTAATTCCCCTAATCTCGATAGCTAGGACATCTACCACTAACTACTTCCCTAATTAATGTATAACCCTAGACATCCGCCGTAAAGTTTAACACACTAACCGTAGTAATAAACTTCAATGGGAATACTAATCCTAGATAACCGGATCGCGCCACTTCCAATTTAACCTAGATTCAATTGTTGCGCACTCAAGAACCGAAAGGTTTTGACGGCAATCGTGTGAATGTTTGTCACTTTTATTATCCCAAAAGTACAATTACGGATACAATTAAGTCAATTGACTATAGATTTTCCACCAAGAAACATGCACTGGCCACATACATACCCTAGGTTTAAAACATATTCATAAAAACCAACAACAAAGAAATAGAGGAAATTAAATAAAATAAAATAATAAAAATAATAGATCTCACAAGTTATGCCATGAATCAATAATCCTGAAATGGTTCACCTCTGACCTAGGTAATGATCTGATTAGCCGGACATGGCTACCCAAACGAAAATAATGCAGAGAGTTCTCTCAAGAATAGAAGAATCAAATCCTATTAATACCTAAAGTCCTAATATGAAAACTACTAAAAATTGATCTATGGAAGAAAGAAAATTGTTTTGGGCATTCCTTGCGTTCAGGGACACATGTCAACGTCGATTGGGTGAATTTTTGTGCATTGCCGACATGTCACGCCGGGATTGGACGAGAAACCGGTGTCGAATGACGTGGCGTAACGTGATTGGTGCTGAGAAATGCTCGTGATGTTCGGATGAGGGGTGTGGTGTGGACACGTGGCGGGCCAAATTTGAAGAACGAAGCTCAAGTGAGTTCACCGAAGATCTGGAAGATAGCACTAACGTGGATCCCAAGGCCGATCGATGCACGAGAGAGAGGAGACACTGGGCTTGGCGATGTGGCAACAGGCTATTGGTTGAGCGTTGTACTGTGACATAGGGTGACCAACCAGAATTCCACATGTGGCAACTTTGTGACTCTACTTACTCAACTGTACAGTGTGCAGTTCTAGACAAATCCTTCGGCACCCGATTACTACAAGTAAATACTCTATTTTGAGTATTTTTTCGCCTTGGATTCAATCATGCACTCCATTTCACCTGAAAACTAAAAATAAATATAATTAGGCATATATTTTAAAGCCTTTCTACACTAAACTATATTAACGTAAATTATTAAATCTTATAAATATCGACCTATCAATTTTCTTTTCTGCCGCTTCATGTTTCCTTTTCTTGTCTTTTAACAACAACAATTTTCAACATGGAAACCAAACACACACTAAATCATTGATTTCTTAACATAAATTGGGTTCTAGTGAACCCAATTCATAACCCAAACACCTTAGAAATCCTAGCCATAGATTCCTATAGCAACGTTCAATCAAGAGTTCGGCTAAGTGCACCCCACCATTTACTAATGGCACCCCATTTTGTGTGGCACCCAAAATTCAAATTTCAATTTTTAAGTGCACCTTACATTTTTACCAAAATATCCTTTCATCTGAACCAAAGCGCCCAAATCCAAAACCTTGGTCGATGCATCTATATTAGGTTCAGCGACATGTAGCTAGGACTTATCCACTAGGTTCAGTGTTGTCCAACCGAACTTCTTTGGTGGGATTTAGTTGACAACTTTCGACCTAAAGGTTCGGTGGGTTCCGATTGACTCCCCAATTAAATGTTCAGCAAGCTATGATCGACTCTCCAACTAGAGGTACAGTTGGCTCCAACCGACTCTCCAACAAGAAATTCGAACCTTCGAGGCCGAACCGCTCAATGATTCCTACAAATCATAAAAAAAAGAGTGTGTGGCTTGCATTAATCACAGTGTGAGGCATAAGGGTCATTTGGTAATAAGATTGACCCTTTTTTTAAGTTTTACTTTTTTTGGGGTGCACTCAGTAAATGGTGGGGTGCGCTTAGCCGAACTTAAACCCAAATATTCAAGTTTTGAAAATAAGGACACTTTGAGAAAAAGACTCACCAATACAAAGCTTTGTGTTCAGCAAGAAAGACACTAATACCACCTCTTCAATGACTGAAACAAGCTCTCTCTAAGTCTCTCTCTCTCATTCGATCCCAACCGCTCTCTCTCGTTCAATCCCGAGGTCTTTCACTCTTTCACTCCTTCCTCGATCTCTCGAACCCTCTCACCGCCTCATTCTCTTCTTCTTTTCTCTCTCCATCGACGTAACATTGGAGATAAGGATGGGCTCCCTCAACTTATATATTAATTCTCCTTGATATTCGCATAGCACAAATCTTGAGGTTGATCTAATAACCATTTACTAAAGTGATACTATCTCATGTGACACCATTTTAACTCCAATCATACACTCGCGCTCCATTCGAGGCAATGGTTCACACTATTTTTGTTCAACATTATAGGTTTTATCTATGTATATTTATATATATTAATTAGTTTACAAAAATATATATGCACCTATGTATCTCAACAATTATCAATTATCCGTGCACTCCAACAAGCACCCTCAGGCAAGCAAACTATTCTGCAACCCACGTATGTCATCTATGATTCATGTGTGTCATTAGGCACCTACCAATTTATTATTTATTTATTCATTTTTTATTATAGGCTTATATTAATACACATTAATAGCCTATAATTTAATTAATTCATTTTCACGTCAAGCGAACACAATACAGTTACATCAATGCACTTACACACTAATTGAGACAAACTAGACTTAACCACGAGACTAACTCAAATTCATTAGTGTTGGGATTAACACTAATCACTTATTCAAAGATTCAGGTCGTTACATTCTCCCCAATTTAAAACAATTTTGTCTTTAAAATTAAGAGTTAGTTTAAAACTTCTTATAACTTCGAATATATGGCATGAAGCCTGTACTATCCTCTCTGTGACAACCCCAAATCCATTAGCCGCTACGGCGTGTATCGCAGGCTCACAGCTCTACTAACTCACCATCCAGCTGTGTCCCACGGCCACTCATAACTCATTACTAATCAATTATTGCTAACTTAATATCGTTTTCTTTAATTATAGTTTCAAGTTAGCTTATGGACTCGTTATTATCATTTAAGCTCAAATTATGCAGCGAAAGTCTCAAATCATCAAATGATACTAATTATCAATTTAAATCTTATTTAGTCTAATGTGGAAACTATATCAAGATGTAATCCATATATAGATGCCAAGTGTAATTCTCAAAATATCAAAATATTACACCTCAAAGTCATATACAAACTAAAATATAACTCTCACAACCCATAACCAACATAAACGCGTATAAAATGTAAACAAATATAGGAGTAGGGTAGTCTGTAATCAATTACAAGTAATCATCTAGCTTGCCCTTCCCTCTGCTCGTACTAGTATTTGTACTTAAGCCATAAAAAAAGACTGATGACGAGTCCAGAGTGAGTAATCCCAAGGAAATTCATCAAGTAAATACAAAATGTAAAGTTACAGAGATCAAGATACTATAAATAAACATGTGGAACAAAAGAATACAAACAATTGCAGAAGATCATCGCATGAATATGAATAGTAAAGGAATCAACGTGTGTACACAATCAAAGTCAGACTAGAGCCATAATTCAGCTTATCTGCCAGGCACGGCTCATGAGGATGCCTCGAACGGGTGACCCTGGAACCTCTAGTTGGCCGGCGTAGACCACGGTGCACCCACACATGCCTATCATGCCTGGGTAGCATATTCATCGGCGCATGCCTAAACATATGCTATGGCTTATTGGACCCTATGCCCCCACAACGAATAAGCACCAGCTGGGGACGAACACAACCACTATAAACTCAACATCATTTATTAGGCATATTTAGTCCCCCGTCCTAGTGTGCTAATCATACACCACCAGGTATCCATGTGTACCTGCTACACGCATTGGATACTCGTCACACCAGCTCACTCGTCAATGAAATGTATAAACACACATATTTGCGATGTAATTTAACTAACTTGGACCTACACATCGCACCTTCACCATAAGAGCACACAAAATGGACTGTAAACCCTATCTGGTCGTGCTCCATCTTCACGATGGGACCCACGAACATCTCCAGTGGCATCCACGTTCGTAATTTCATCATCAATAACGGCCATTGAAAATCAGGCCGTTACAATTCTTCCCAACTAATTTGAAATTTCATCCTGAAATTTGAGATAACTAATACCTCTTCTCTGGGAACTGCAATATTGATGCAATTACCCGTCAGGTTAACTAACCTAAATAAATGTTGGTGAACTAATCAAACCCTAACTCTGGTGAGAAAATCAACCTCAATTATAGGTGAAGGAATCAACCTATCTCTCGTGAACAAATCGACCAGTCCAGGGTAAAAGAATCAACCAGTCGCCTACTAACTCCTGGTGTACCAGTCAATCAATTCCTGGTGAACACATCAACCAGTCCCTGGTGAACCACATCAACCAGTTCCTGGTAAATTACATCAACCAGTCCCTGGTAAATTACATCAACCAATTGCTAATGGATTTCTAGTGAACTAATCAACCAATTTACAACCCCTAGTTAATGAATCAACTAGGACACATTAGCCAAAAAGTAAACTAATCAGCCTATACGCAACAAATGCATGAAAAATATAACTAGCAAAAATGTACAAAGATGACGTACCTAGAGTGTGTTTTCATGTCATCTCTCTAACAGGATATGTCACTTCATAAGCTCTCTCATCGGCCGGTGGTATCTCTGGTGCTGGAAAAACTCTATAACAATCCACTTCGATGTGGCCTCTCTGACCACACCTATAACACCTACGTTTGACACATCCTCTAGACTGTTGACCCTCGAATCTCTGACCCCAACTCTGGTCCTTCTGATCTCGGTCCTGTCGAAATGACCGTATCGGCTGTTGTGCCAGTCTGGTTACAATCTCATGTACTGCTTAACTATCGTCATCGCTGAACTAATCATCAGTCTGATCCTGACCATCCTTGGGACTTCAATCTATTTGCCAGTCATCATACTCGTACTGATCATCCCTTAGATCACATTCGTCACTGAATTCATAATCCAATCGCAAGTCATCTCTGGGTGCTTGATGATCATATACCTGTCCCTCAAACTGATCTATCTGTCTTTTCAGCCTATGCTTAGATCGAGGACTCTGCTTTGACTGATCCGATCGCTCCTCGCTCCGTGACAAGTATGTCTCACGAGCCAGTGCCTGGTCAAAAATGCACTGTAAAGTCTAGGCTCCACTCGCAACGATTACACCACCAATCTGCTCATCTAAACCCTTGATAAAGTAATAAATTTGAAGTCTCTCATTATTTTCCACATCCATGACATATTGTAACAAGTACCAGAACCTCTCCATGTATGCAAGCACTGACATGGTACCCTGCCTCAACGCGAGAAGCTCCTCTCTGAGCCTCAGCTGTATCTCTATCGAGATGTACTTACCAAGAAACAACTGACGAAACTCTGCCCATGTCATTGGCTCCAGATGTGTATCGGTGTATGTTGTCCACCAAACTGTCGCCTGACTTCTCAAACAATATCTAGAAATCCATGCCTGATCCCCCTATGGCACCTCCAATAACTGATGTAGTCACCGGTGCATCATCAACCAATACCTAGCTAACTCTGGGTCACTAACTCTAGTGAAGAATGTCGGGTTAAGCCGCATGAAGGCCTTCACTATCTTCGCTGCCTCCGACATCCTACTCCTGAGTGTCGATGCCACTATCAGTTGCTTTGTCATAACCAGAGTCACAGCGGTCATCTCTGCTGTTGTAACCATTGGCTTGGTCCTCTCCACTAATGTCTCTGATCTAGCCTGTGTAGGAACAACGAGCGCTATGGCTACCTGTGTGGTAGGAACAATCAATATGGTAGTCATAGGCACCACTGCAGGCACTCTGAGCCTCGTATATACTCCATAAGCTCCGCCATCTGTGCCTGTTGTAACAACTGCTGATCTGTAACTCTTTGCACCATAATCTGCATATCAACTACATTCTCAGTGGGGTCACTGGTCTCACCAACCTCCTGATAAGTAGACGACTGAGTAATATTAGGAGCCTGCCTGTCCATCAATTGGCACTGCACACATGCATCGGATAAGACTCAGTATATACGCGTATAATATGTAGTACACAATCCAAACATACACGTATATAAATTCCTAAATCTACCTGCCTCACAGTAACTTCCCAACTAGAGTTCTAGGCATCACTTCGGGTTTCCATATCTAGGTTTATTAAAATTTATGCTCTTGTTTAACTCCAATTCTCGAGGTTTGACCTCGCTCTAATACCAAAATGTAACGGTCGCAAATCCATCGGCAGCTACGGCATGCACACCGGCCTACAGCTTTGCCAACTCGCAATCTAGCTGTATCCCTCGGCCATTCATAACTCATTACTAACCAAGTATTGCTAACTTAATATGGTTTTCTTTAATTATAGTTTCGAGTTAGCTTATGGACTCGTTATTATCATTTAACCTCAAATTATGCAGCGGAAGTCTCAAATCAACAAATGATACTAATTATCAATTTAAATATTATTTAGTCTAATGTGGAAACTATATCAAGATGTAATCCATATATAGATGCCAAGTGTAATTCTCAAAATATCAAAATATTATACCTCAAAGTAATATTCAAACTAAAATGTAACTCTTACAATCCCCAGCATAAAAATATATAATATATAAACAAACGTACGAGTAGGGTAGTCTGCAATCAATCACAAGTAATAGACTAGCTTGCCCTTCCCTCTGCTGATACTAGTATCTGCACTCAAGCCATTACAAAAAGGCAGATGATGAGTTCAGAGTGATTAATCCCAAGGAAATTCACCAAGTAAATACAAAATGTAAAGTTACAGAGATCAAGATACAATAAATAAACGTGCAGAAGATCATCGCATGAATATGAATAGTAAAGGAATCAAAGTGCGTGCACAATCAAAGTCAAACTAGTGCCATAATTCGGCCTATCTGCCAGGTACGACCCATGAGGATACCTCGAACAGGTGACCCTGGACCTTCTAGGTTGCCAGCGTAGACCACGACGCACCCACACATGTCTATCATACCCGGGTAGCATATTCACTGGAGCATGCCTCGACATATGTTATGGCTTAGTGGACCTTATGCCCCCGTAATGAATAAACACCAAGTGGGGACGAACATAACCACCGTAAAGCAGTATGAAATAAAGATTATTAAATAAATAGGACAATATTCAAATAAATCAAGCAGTAAGTACTAAAGTGAATTTCACTTGGGATACTACATACCTCAAATCGCACTCTAATTACCCAGTATCCATCCCAGTCCAATCCCGTTCTTGCCTCGGAATGCTCGCCCAATACCCAACTATGTTCACCTAATTCATTTTACTGTGGTTAGTGTTTTACCATTGAAGTAGATATGTGGTAGGGTCAAAATACCCAAAATAACCTTAATACTGGCCTCTGTCTTGCACTCACCACGCTGGAAAGAATGCCCAGCGTGCTAGGCGATCCTCATTATCTCTCAAGAACTGCCAGTACAGTAGGGCGGTAACAAGGCCAACACGTCTTGGGCGCTTTATGCCCAGAATTCTAGTAGTACAAAACTGGTTTCTAGCCTTCAACCCCACAACAACATCAACACCATACCCACAACACCAAAACCTACTCCATAATAGTGGGTATACACCCCATATCTAAATCACTATGAAAATCTACAAAATTGGTATCAAATTATAGAGAAACTAGTGGAGATTTGTGATCTAACCTTTGTTTGTTAATCCCCACTCACAAGGCCTTCAAATCATCAAGTCAAACACCTCTAAAACCCTTTCTCTTCATTCATTTTTGTTTAAACATGAAGATGGAGAGAGAAAGTTGTCAAAATGTTGAAAAAAACCACATAAACATATATCTTTTCATCAATTTTCATCAACACATCTCAAGACTTGTTTGGATGGCCAAAATGAGGTGAACTGGTCTCCACAACATGCCAAAATTATCTTCATATCCATTATTTGTCCTTATTTTCATGTCACCAATTATTTTCCCTCTCGGGCATTCTAATACCCAGCTCTGAACCTCGCTTGGTGCCGTTCCCACACAACGACGGTACCAACCATCTCAACATCATTTACTATGAATTATTTAATGAGTTTTATCATTTATTAGGCGTATTTAGTCCCCCGTCCTAGTGTGCTAATCACACACCACTCGCTATCCGTGTATACCCACTACACATATTGGATACTCGTCACACCAGTTCACTCGTCAATGAAAAGTATAAACACACATATTTGCGATGTAATTTAACTAACTTGGACCTGCACATCGCAACTTCACCACAAGAGCATACAAAACAGACTGTAAACCCTATCCGGTCTTGTTTCGTCGTCACTATGGGACCCACGAACATCCCCGCTGGCATCCACCTCCAAAATTTCATCATCAATAACAGCTATTGAAAATTGGGTCATTACAATTCTTCCCAACTAATTTGAAATTTCGTCCCGAAATTTGAGATAACTAATATCTCTTCTCTGGGGACCGCAATACTGATGCAATTACCCGTCAGGTCATCCAACATAAATAAATGCTGGTGAACTAATCAAACCCCTAACTCTGGTGAACAAATCAACCTCAATTCTAGGTGAACGAATCAATCTATCTCTAGTGAACAAATCAACCAGTCTAGGATAAACCAATCAACCAGTCATCTACTAACTCCTGGTATACCTATCAATCAATTCCAGGTGAACACATCAACCAGCCCCTCATAAATTACATTAACCAATTGCTAATGAACTTCTGGTGAGCTAATCAACCAATTTACAACCCCTAGTGAACGAATCAACTAGGACACACTAGCCCAAAAGTAAATTAATCAGCCTATATGCAACGAATGTAGGAAAAATAGGCCTAGCGAAAATGTACAAAGACGACGTACCTAGAGCGTGTTGTCATGTCATCTCTCTGACAGGATATGTCACTTCATAAGCTCTCTCATCAGCTGGTGGTATCTCTGGTGCTGGAGAAACTCTCTGACAATCCACTTCGATGTGGCCTTTCTGACCACACCTATAACACCTATCTATCTTCGGGTTCTCCTTCGAGTAACTCATTCACTCTACTACCTTATGTCCAATTTTTTTATTTGTCAGTTGCTTTACTTTTTGTCTCGGTAACTTTAAATGTTACTATGAATTCTCCTCAAAGCATTTTTCATAAAACTTATTTTTGTCTTACCTTGTTCAAATTTCTTTTTAATTTTCTGATTCAACAATGGAATCATCACCACTCGACTCATGTTTAGGAAAGACACTCTACTTTATCTATCATGTAGATATTAAATAAAGTAAACCAATATCACCACATCATGGATTTTATCTTTCCATCAACCTATTCCCCAAAATCAACGATAAAAATCGTTTATCATGTCCTAAGTTCTTTCATAACTTAAAACTAATATCCAAATTATTGAACCTAGGCTTTGCTACCAACTGTGGCATCCCTTAACCCAATTAGGGTGATACTTGGCCTAAAATCGTAATAAGCCCAAATACACTAGTCAGACTTAACAAGAGCCAACAATCATCTTTTGAGACATAATAAAACAACCTGTATATCTCGCAAATCGAATTAAAGGGAATGAATAAAATACACAGCGGAATTAAATTTTTTTGATAAAAAGCAAGATATATTAGATATATATAAAAAAATTAGAATAAACCTCGATTACAATACAAAATCCTAACCCCTGTTATATTATATCATTTATACAAAATATCAAGAGTCTAGTTATACAACTCAAAAACAATTTCATACATTGGAAGGAAAATTGCTAAACTCCTAGTCTTTGTTAGCCTAAATATTTTTATCACTTACACTCCACTCGGAATTTTTATGACAACAAACAATGTAAAATAATACTAACAAGTTCATTTAGTGTTTTAGAATACAACATCTTGTTAGAAATTTCAAGTTCAAATGGAAAGTTGAGTTATGCACAACTTCAAGTCAAAAAGTGACAACATGAAGCTTGACAAGTTCAAGAATCGACTCATACAAGGAAGCAAGGACCGGAAAGACAAGACAATCATACATACATTATTTGTAAGGTATATAAGTTCCATTTCTACAAGCCAATACATTAGAATCATGCATTCCATGCGTTTCATTTTTCAAAGTACTTAAAGTTATTATTTTTGTGATTTTCATTTTCGAGGTTTTTAAAATGCTTTTAAATGATGCAAACATGTTTTATAACATGTATTTAGGGTGTATGAATTGTTAGAATCGATTTGAATTCACCAGTATATGTTTAGAAGGCTTTTGGGTTGACATTAAAATTATTTATAGAAAAGCCCCTATGTTTTCATGAAACCAAAATTTTTGCTTTCCGGAGTTTATAAAATCATCCAGGATATCTAGACATATTTTTAAGACCTTATTAAACATGTATAAAGTGATTTCAAACATTTAGTAGAGCCGTAGAGGTGTTAGGAGGTCGTTTTGAAAAATTAAAATGTTATTTATTTAAAAGCCCCTATAGTGAACTAGAAATTTTTCTAAATGTTGGCCAGTGCGTTGGATAGTTTCCCCAGTGCACTATGCAGTTTTCTGACAGCTTTTTTAAAGTATTGATCCATACCTTTAATTGGAATTTGGAGATCATTTTGGGCCCTTAGATCATATATAACGGTCATATAGGGTTATAAAAGGTTTGACTACTTGCTCAAACAACCAAGAACACCAAACACACAACTTGTACACCTATACTTTCAAAAATCCAAGTTTTACACACATTTGGGCTAGATTTTCGACCACATACACTTGGTGATTTTTGGAGCTATCGATTCGCCGATCAAAGCAACATAAGGGAGGTGTTTTAAGGCTTATAACAACCACTCTAAAACTGATTTTTGGACTTCACACTTGTGGTTGTAAGATTTCTTAATTTCTTACTCTTTTTGGACTTAATCTATACTTATTGATTGCAGTAATATTTGGAAATCATTTTTGTGTTATTGAACACTTTTGTCTTAAGTTTTGAAATTAAGCTTGATCTCTTTAAGTTTAAGACATAGTTGAACAAGTTATGCTTAATCTTCATTTTTAACAAAATTATTTGTTCACTTGATTTCAAATCGCACACGTTTTCATCAATAATCTTTTGTCGGTTTCTTGACTAAACATTGCACATACTGACTGATTTTATATATATTTTAGTCAGAGTTCATACTTACATGCATAGAAGTGGTTTAGCTCTAGGTGGCTTGTAAGAATTGGACTTATTGCGCTTTACTTTGTAAAGGGAGATTTTAATTGTATTTATCAAACCTTGATTGTAAGACTTAGTGGGAACTTAGACGAAAGGAAATACCTAGTTGAGGCTATGTAAGGAAAAATCCTAGGTGAATCTAGGTGGTTGTATAAGACCTTATTGCGGTAAGATATCTTTTAAAAGACCTAGTTGAGGCTAGGCATCCAATAGGCTTACGGGCTTAGGTTGTAACACTTATTGGTAATATAAGTGGGGGGTTTGAAAATCCTAACCGGGGAGGTCAGGTAGTGGATGTAGATCGGTTAGATCGAACCACTATAAATCACGTATCTCATTTCCATATCTTTACCCCCTTCTTGATTGCATTGCATAGATATTTATTGTTGTTATGTGTGCTATTGTTATTATTTAAGCATAAAGTTTTAAAAATGCGATAATCACTCAGTAACCCAATTTACCCCCTTCTTGGGTGACTTTTAATTGGTATCGGAGCGGGTTATTGCTCCAAGTGTTTCTAACATATCTTTGAGCGTTTTCTTACAAGTATGCAAACATTAGATTTCGCTCACCTTAGGGAAGACAACTCATCTATTAGGCCTCCCTACTTTGATGGGACCAACTAATGTCATTGGAAAGTTCGAAGACATTTGTGGGATTCTATCATGGATGGCTACATTCTACCAAACAAGGTCGGAAAAGACTACATTCCTGCTAAGACAAGACTTCAGCTATCTAATAATCAAGCTATGAATCATTTGCTTTATACACTAAGTGAAAATGAGTTCAACTGGATTAGTTCATGTGAGACGGCTAAGGAATTGTAGCAAAAGCTTGAAGTGCATTATGAGGGGACGCAACATGTCAAGAACATTAAATTAAGGATTCTTAAAGAAAATTATGAGACATTTCTAGTTGAGCCCTATGAAGACATAGCCACGACCATTATAAGGTTCACAAAGCTTTTGAATGAGATAAGAAACCTTGGCAAACATTATGATCAAGAGAACTCGGTGTACAAGTTCTTTAGAGGCTTACCTAAAGAATGAGATGTGGAGAAATATGCTATTCAATCGGCTAAAAACCTTGGAGACTACATTTTTGATACATTATGTGGACAGTTGATGGACCATGAATTTGAGCTAAAGGACCATGCTAGATTGGAAGCACTTGGTGGAATGACCAAGCAAGAGTCAAAGAAAGAGAATGCCTTGAAAGCTACTTGTTCACCAATCGAAGATTATGTGAGTTCAAGTGAGAATGATTCCATTGAACAAGTGTCAAGAATGCTCAAAAAGGCAACATACAAAAGAGACAAGTACAAGAAGTACAAATGTGCAAACAAAGCAAGCAAATCACGCGAGATGAATTGCTACAATTGTGGTCAACCGGGACACATGATGGCAGAATGCAAGTACATGAAGAGAAGCAAGTGATACGACTCATCATCATCACCATCATCATCTAGGTCCGACTCGAGTTGAAAAATGAGAAGGCTATCCTTTGTCTTATGGCAAGGAGTGAGGTAAGTGACTCTATCTCTTTTAATTGTAATGATATAAATGCATTGGATGATATGCCTAATGTTCATGACCTTAGGAATGAGTTGGAAAAAGAAGTCAAAAAGACCAAGAAACTTAAAAAGAGCTTGATCAAAGCCAAAGATATAGAGGACTTGACCATTACAATGACTAAGTTCACAAATGGTACCAAGATGATGTTGGGAGTACAATGACGTGCTCTTAACAAGAGAGGCACGGGCTATGGTGCTAGTTTATTGAGCTATGGAAAGATATTGGCCGAATCTAATAGATGCCTCAAATGCAATAGATCACATAATATTGGTAAATGTGTCTTGAATAAGACCAATTGAGGCAAACTAGCATGGGTAGAAAAGAATGTCTATGATATACATTTTATGGAATCCAAAGTTGTATGGGTACCAAAGTTGAGTGTTTTCATGATTTCATTAGGATGATATGTCTAGCATTAGTCACATACATCATAGTATGACTATATTATTCATTTTGATGTCATGCTTGTCTCTTATGTGCATTATTTGCGAATCAAGATTTTATCTAGGTGTGCATAAACTTAGGGAGAGCCTTTACTTTCTATCTTGTTATTAAGCATATACATGATGCATATTGAAAGGGGAGCCCTCATTTGATGTCATTTTCATGAAACGGAAGAGAATGTACTTGAGCTTTATTCATTGAAATCATACATTTAAAATTTCATTATTGGTATCATGACTTTGAACATGCGTGTTGATAGGTGGAGCTTATGCTTTCATTAGGAATCAATTATGCTTGTTTATATATGCATGTTGTTAGGGAGAATTATTCCCCACTTTTTTATGTTACCAAAATGAGGGAGAAATATTGCTTTGAACTTGCAATTATGAACTTGATAATATGCTTCATATTTATCTTTTGTTTGTCAAGTTCATGTTGTTTGTTATCATCAAAAAGGAGGAGATTGTTGGCTTAAGTTTTTTATCACTTACACTCCACTCGAAATTTTGATGCTAACAAACAATGTGAAATGGTACTAACAAATTCATTTAGTGTTTCATAATACAACATCTTGTTAGGAATTTCAAGTTCAAAAAGAAAGTTGAGTTGTGCACAAATTTAAGTCAAAAAGTGACAACATGAAGCCGGACAAGCTCAAGAATCGGCTCATAAAAGGAAGCAAGGACTGAAAAGACACGTGTACATTATTTGTAAGGTATATAAGTTCCATTTCTATAATCCAATGCACTAGAATCATGCATTCCATGCGTTTCATTTTTTCAAAGTACTTAAAGTTATAATTTTTGTGATTTTCTATTTCGAGGTTTTTAAAATGTTTTTAAATAATGCAAACATGTTTTATAACATGTATTTGTGGTGTATGAACTGTTAGAATTAATTTTGAATACACCGGTATGTGTTTAGACGACTTTTGGATTGACATTAAAATTATTTGTAGAAAAGCCCCTATGTTTTCGTGAAACCAAAATTTTTGGTTTTCGGGGTTTGTGAAATCATTCGGGATGTCTAGGCATGTTTTTAAGACCTTACTAAACATGTATAAAGTGATTTCAAAGGTTTAGTAGAGTTGTAGAGGTGTTAGGAGGTCGTTTTGAAAAATCGGAATGTTATTTATTTAAAATTCCTTGCAGTGAACTGGAAATTTTTTTAAGTATTGGCCGCGTCTTTGACGGTTTCCCAGCCTACACAGGCGTCATGACGACAGAAATTTTTTCCAAGTATTTGCCAGCGCACTGTGTAGTGTCTTGACAGAAAATTTTTCTAAGTGTTGCACAGTGCGCTAGACAATTTCTCCAGCGCGTTGTACAGTTTCCTGAAAGCTTTTTTAAAGTATTGATCAATACCTTTAATTTGAATTTGGGGATCATTTTGGGCCCTTGGATCATATGTGACGGTCATATGGGGTTAAAAGTGTTTGACTACTTGCTCAAACACCCAAGAACACCAAATCCACAACTTGTACTCCTACACTTACAAAAATCCAAGTTTTACACAAATTTGGGCTAGATTTTTGATTACATTAACCGGTCAAGGAAACATAAGGGAGATATTCTAAGGCTTACAACAACCACTCTAAAATTGATTTTCGGACTTCACACTTGTGGTTGTAATATTTCTTGATTTCCTACTCTTTTTGGGCTTAATCTATATTTATTGATTGGAGTAATGTTTGGAAATTATTTTTTGTATTATTGAACACTTTTGTCTTGAGTTTGGAACTTAAACTTGATCTCTTTGAGTTTAAGACATAGTTGAACCAGTTGTTGTGCTTAATCTTGATTTTTAACAAAATCACTTGTTCACTTGATTTGAAACTGCACACGTTTTCGTCGTTACTCTTTTGTCGATTTCTTGACTAAGCATTGCACATACTCGCTAATTTTATATACATATTAGTCGAAGTTCATACTTACATGCATAGGAGTGGTTTAGCTCTAGGTGGCTTGTAAGAATTAAACTTATTGCCACTTTACTTTGTAAAGCAAGATTTTAATTATATTTAGCAAATCTTGATTGTATAACTTAGTGGGATCTAAGTCGAAAGGGAATACCTAGTTGAGGCTAGGCATAAATCCTAGTTGAGGCTAGATAAGAAAAAATCCTAGGTGAGTCTAGGTGGTTATATAAGACCTTATTGCGGTAAGACAACTTGTAAAAGACCTAGTTGAGGCTAGGCATTCACTAGGCTTGCGGGCTTAGGTTGCAACACTTATTGGTAATATAAGTAAAGGGTTTGAAAATCCTAACCGAGAAGGTTAGGTAGTAGATGTAGATCGGTTGGATCGAACCACTATAAATCACGTGTCTCATTTCTATCTCTTCTACCCCTTCTTTATTGCATTGTATAGATATTTATCATTGGTATGTGTGCTATTGTTGTTATTTAAGCATAAAGTTTTAAAAATGCGATAATCACTCGATAACCCAATTCACCTACCCTCTTGGGTGACCTTTAGTCTTGCCTTTGTTTTCCATTCTAGCATGTTAACCAAGGCACCTGAGATTATTGTAAAGGGAGAGTGAGCATTTAATGGGCTCAATTAAGTGGTGTTCACTTAGCCATCAATTATCTACATAATAATCAATGATATGCAAAATCAATATGAACCAATGATAGGTAATTGGGTATTGAAAAACATATAAATCAATACATAAGTAGAAACAAGTCATTCAAAGTGTAATGTACCGTTTCACGGATCGTATTTTTTTCATTTAACTTTAAACCAAAGAAAACTAGGGTTGATTACTCTATTCAAGGCTTGTATATTACCAATGAAACTTTCACAACGATCCCTTACGTAGCTTCTCTAAGTGTATGCAAGGGCATTTAGGTTTTGAAATTCTAAATGGGTAGTGAATGGACAGGGGTATTGTAGCTAGAACTGGAATTGAATTCTAGTTACCATTTTAATAGAGATTGATACTTATCCAACGTTCTTTGAGATTGGTTCTTATCCACCGCTCTCATGTTAACCATTGAAGCTTGGTATTTATCCACTAACTTAAATGTATTCCATGAAGACTGGTACTTATCCGTCAACTCCATTATATTTAAGTTATTGACATCCACACTTCCGTTATTTTATTTAAAGCAAAACATTTAAATCATTAAAACAGTACACTGCCCAAACACAGTCCGTAAGCTAAGTGAACTAAATATACTACCATACGTAGCATAAATGATAAATAAGTGAACCCCACTTGCCTCAGCCGTTGTTTCCTAACTCATTACTAACCTTTCGTTCCTTTAACACGTGTTCACTGGATAAATATACACAAAATGGGTCAAAATATATTATTTTAAGTCTTAAACTAGTCCTAGTATCTTCCTAGTACTCTAGAACAATTCCCATCCAAATCCCACCACTCTATTCTTTTATTATTATTTTTTATCAAAATTGGGTTCCTAGCTCATTGCACCAACAATAGTTGCAACAATTGCACTAGCTATAGCAACTTCAGTTGCAATAACAACATTTCAATTGTGAACAAGACTATATAAAATAATAGCAACTTCAGTTTGCAACGCCATTATTATGAATCCATATAAACCTTCAAAAACAATTGCAAATGCCCTCAAAAGAGCCTTACATGGACTCAAACCATTCTATTGAATCATTTTTATCGGTTCAAGAGATCAAAATATCAAGATTCACATGCTTTTCTTATAGACAAGTTCAATTCTTCCACAAGTCATCAAAAATAGACTATATATATTGAGCTTCAATAACTAATCACATACTTAAGGTGAATAAGGATAATCTAACCTCATTAAAATCCATTTATTTTAGAAAAATCTCGCAACTACCCAAAAATCAATGTTCTAGCTATAAAATCAAATTGAACGTACAAAAAAACTCACCAACAATATAACACTAAAAACTGATTCTAATGAGTTAGTTAAACCTTCAGTTTCACCTCCATCCATGTCGAAAACCCAAATATTTAAGCTTGATAACAATTCTCATCAATTTTAGCCAAAAACATAATTTTAGAAATAACCGAATGCAGTTACAACCAAATACAATGCTAGTTCATTGTAACTGGGAAACATAAGTGAATGCAAGTACTCAAAAATAAAGTGTGCAGTAAAGTAAATCAAACTCGAGACACTAGAGGATTGTTCACGTAGTTTGGTCTATGACCTACATTTGCAGGGCTACGCCTAGATGTAAAATCTACTAAGATAAAAAGAGTTACAAATTTACGCAACACCTGAACTAGTGATCCTCTTTGCTAGGCTTGCTATACTACCCTTCACCTTCACAATTGACTTCATGCAAGTATCCCAATACTTGCACGGTAAGGCTCCCCTTCACTGGAATTTCCAAACTTTCACTCGGTGCGTCGAGCTCTCCTTCGATGGAATACAAGTCTCCCACTTGCACTATGAGACTCCCCCTCATTGGAACACCCAAGTCCTCTTGGTGTTTACATCTTGATAGAAGTGAGCAACACTTCACAATACAAGGTTAATAGGCATACAAACTCTATAAACTTTGACACAATATATAGATGATGAAGTACGAAAAATCCTAACTACATATCTTACAAACATGCTTAGGATCTGCCCAATCTTCATCTTTAAACAACTACGTTTTGCACACTAAACACGTGGTTATAAGCCTCTGAACCCAAATACTAACTTCCAAATGATTTTTAGATGCTCATTAGTTGGTTGTAGATAAGATCAAATCCAAGGCAAACTGGATTCAGAGGCTCAGTTGCAATGACCCAATCTGCATCTTGTTGCAATTGCATATCTTCACCAAATCACCTAAAGCTTATCTTCTGATTTCAAGCACGTGAACCATGCTTTAGGTGAGTCATTTACCTAACTAAGAACTCGATCAACATGATGACAACATAACTGGTCGATCTCAATCATAGCTGGTGATCTTGACATAAAAAATCTCCCTTATTGTCATTATGTTAAGTACAAGGTAAATGAGGCAAGGGAGCAAATGTATTAGCATTAAAATGAAGGACTTAATTAGAAATAAAACCAACCACCTTTTTTCTTTGTCATAAAGAGTCACATAAAATCATCCTCATTATGTTCAATACTCTTTCAGCAACAACAAAAATTACGAAAGTAAAAATATATATACTGCTGGGGAATTTTAAATAGAGTAGCTTCCAGATATAGTTGAACATGGTTTCAACAGCTTACATTTTTAGTTATAACCATACTTCAAATCCTCTGGTTGTAACTAACTTCAATATCTTTAAAAATGAATAAGTCTTCAAAACTTCCAAGATGAAAGTAACATTTGCAGAGTTTAACTAACTTCAATCAAACATACTTAAGAAAGTAAAAAGAAAACACCTCCACAATATCTTCAAAACATAACCACCACCAGAATTAATCGTCTTCAAAATGATATTGTTGAGGTGTTTTCTTTTTACTTTCTTAAGAATGTTTAACTAAAGTTACTTCTTTGGGAATTATCTCTGCTAGTGTTATTTTCATCTTGAAAGTTTTGAAAACTTACTCATTTTTGGAGATGTTGAAGTCAATTACAACCAGAGGATTTGACGTATGGTTATAACTGAAAATGAAAGCCGTTGAAATCTTGTTCAATAGTATCTGGAAGCTGCTACAATTGGAAATTCACCAGCAGTATGTATATTTTTACTTTTGTAATTTTTGTTATTACTGAAATAGCACTAAACATATTGAAGATGATTTTATGTGACTCTTTATGACGTAGCAAAAAGGTTGTTGGTTGTAACTGGGAAACAAAAACAAATGCAAGTACTTAAAAATAAAGTATGTAATAAAGTAAATCAAATTAGAGACACAAGAGGATTATTCACGCAGTTTAATCCACGACCTACATCTGCGGGGCTACCCCCAAATGTAAAATCCACTGAAATAAAAGAGTTGTAGATTTACGCAACACCTAAACCAGTGATCCTCTTTGCTAGGCTTGCTACACTACCCTTCACCTTCAAAATAGACTTTACGTAAATCTTTGGATACTTGCATGGTGAGGCACCCCCTCACAAGAATACCCAAGCTTTCACTCGGTGCGTCGAGCTCTCCTAAATGGAATATAAGTTTCCCACTTGCATTGTGCGGCTCCCCCTTCACTAGAACATCCAAGTCCCCTTGGTGTTTACATCTTGTCAAAAGTGAATAACACGTTCACAATATAAAGTTAACAAGGATACAAACTCTATCAACTTTGACAAAATATATAGATGATGAAGTACAAAATATCCTAACTACATATCTTAACAACATGCTTAGGATCGGCCCAATCTTCATCTTCAAACAATTACGTCTTTGCACACTAAACACGTGGTTATAAGGCTCTTAACCAAAATACTAACTTCCAAGAGATCTTCAGTTGCTTGTCAGTTGGTTGTAGATAAGTCTGTATTCGTGCCGCAATTATGTATGTTTGTTATACTTTTATGTGTCAAAGTCTCTTAAATATATCCTAATACATTGTATTTTGTATTTTCAGTATTTACTGGCCTACAAGGTTATTTTGGAGCAATTTTAGAGTTGGATTATTGAGGCTTCTACCCTAGGTCAATCTGCAGACATTGTTTATCTTATAATTTTAGTTAATAAAATAGAAGTTTTTCATTTGTTGTATTATTATAAGTGATTGAATATTTACTTTATAATAAGATCCATGGGTATTTGTTGAAATATCCTAAATATCCCTAGTCGATCATTATACAGGGAACTATAATGAGTTAAGACCAATGTAAGTCTTGATTGATAGTCATATAATGATCATGCATATAGGAATACGAATCGAGACCATGAGTACTTGTTGAAGAACATGATACTGGGCCTACCTACTATTAGAACACCATATGGATTAAGTTATAAGTGTTACACTTAATATGTATATCATTTAGTCCTTCGGCTTGAGATTACTATAGACTTCAATATTATGAGCATGGTAATTTGACACAATCAAACGTTGTCTTTAACCAAACAATTATAAAGATTGTGATTGGTTATCATGTGAGCAATATGTGAAGGTGTATAATCAAGATACAATTTGTCCCCTCGTAAAGAGAGAGATATCAGTGGATCCCTCGATATGTTAGATTGTTAAATGGCCAAGTCCAAGTGAATTGATATGATCAATGTCACTTGGATGTTTCATTCAACCTAAAGATCGAGACTAGTACAATTGAACATTAAGGGTGACTTTCCATGCCTTATGTTTAATCAAAGGATATCGCACGACAAAAGGATATGATATATATTATTCATTAGGTTGTATCGATTTTGACATTCATGCTACTTTGGTAGTCATAATGCCTTGCTAGAGACCGCTTATGACTAGTGTACCAAAAATAGCTTTTCGTTCACTACCAACGTCGCATGAACCTATTGGGTCACCAAGATCTCAGGGCTATCGAACTGGAATTGAACACTAGAACTTAATATGCTAAGGTTCACCAACCGATTGCCTAGACTTTGAGACGCCTTATAGGGTTTTGAACTTAATGCTTTAATGCTTTCACGTTGCTCGCAGAGACCTATAGAGCCTGAGAGTTGAGATAATATTCTCACCACTAAAAACTTGGGATGAGATGAATTATAGGATACCTAATCTATAAATTGTGTTAAACACATCTTTTGATTCATTTGTCGCACATTTAATTTGATTGATTAATTTACGTCTAAAATAAATTCTACTACTTGTTTGTTTATGTTACAAATCGTCTAATCTACTCTAGTGTTATGCATAACTATTCCTTGTGGATTCGATAAACCCAACGCAAACATTAGTTCGCATCACTATTACTTCCGCGAAGCCCTACACTTGGGGCTCGCCATCAAATTCTTGGCATCGTTGCTGGGGATTAGTTTGTGCTAGTGCTATAGGAAAATTACGCAATAAAAGTTGGTTTATGCCTTGTGTGTGCATTGCGACATCAAAAAAAAAGTTTAGGGGTGTTAGTTTAGATTATTTTTACTCATAAAAAAATATGATCGGGCTGAGGACTTACAACTTAGCACTGAAGGGGAGGCAACCCATTGTTTTGTATTTTATTAAGTTTTAGTGTCCCTTTTTGGTGAAACCCTCTATTTTGTGCTCTTTGTAGGTTCTGGTCCAAGTTTAGGGGAGCAAGAAGCTATCGTGGATGAGAGCGAGACTATCTAAGTGCAATCTGTCAGGTATATTTTAAATTAGTATGCATGGTTCACTCCCACAGATTCCTTTCCCTTATTTCAACAAGACGGATGATGCCATGAAATACACTACCCCACCACACACGTCTTGTTGAAAGTTGTAGTACATTTGATGTTCTACATATTTGTATGAGCTGCGAGATGTTTTATGGAACCATAGCCTATGCCGTGGGATTTATTGTGCAATTTTTTCGGAATTGCATGCATAAAAGCTTTTCTTGAGCTTTAATGATTTATACCTGACATGATTGTAACACTTTTAGTCTCTTGTGGTCATTTGTTATGGGTTATGTGCTATGCGATTGATTTTCAATATGATTTGAGCATTCATTTTGGAAAATTGACTTCGGGCTTACATGATTGGGTTTAACATTTAAAGTCAATTCCTTTATTCATTAGTTCTTGCTCTTATCATGTTACAGTTTTTAAAAGTATTCCGAAAGTCCCCAAGAATTTTTTAAAAAAATTCAAATAAGACTTATTTTTGTCGTTTTGCTAATTTTGGAGACTTTGTCACTTATTTACTTGTATTGTAGTTAGTTTACAGTTCACAATCATTCTTTCTCATTTTCATCATATGTCACTTGTTCCCGTTCACCCTCTGTTTTGTTGTCTTCATGGTTGTTTGACTTCCGACTTTGTTTTAAACCTTGATGATAAGGCTTGGACTAAGTTTAGGGGGATATACAAGTTTGAAGAATGATGGTTTGAATATTTTTAAGAATGCAAGCTTGACAAGTAATATCATTTCAATTTTGTTATGAGCCAATGCTTGCTATGTATGGTAGTGGTGGTGTTTCCCTCCACTCTTGTTCATTTCATCTCTTTATCTACCGTGTTCTTCTAGTCTATCTGCCATTTTTCTCGTCGTTTCATTCATTTATGCAACATCCATTCATTTTAGTTCATAGCATGCATGCATTTTTTTAGAGTGCATTGCTTCTTAATTTTGTTAATAAGCATGTTATGTTTCATATGTTTCATGCATTTAAGTGCATTTAGGATCATTTAGTTGCATATAGGGTTGCCCAAACTTGACTTTAGTGCCTATAAGTTGTGGATTTTGTTTATGCATGCCATTGAGATGCGGACTTAGGATGATGTAAGAGACTGCACTTTGTAGTTTCCCTGACCTGGTTTGATTATTGTTACATCGTAGGGTCTATTACGATGGATAAGGTCATGTGCTTGACACGAAAATGGGCAAAAGATCAAAACTGTGCAAGTGAAAAAAGTTAGATCTCTAGGGTCCTAGAACAAGGCTGCACTCCACTCAAGGCGAAATTTTAAAGACTGAACCATGTGTAAGGGAAGGATTTTAGGCCATATTTGCATAAAATAAATAGCCTCATAGCCCACCTATCGTCATTTCCACTAGTTAGCCTTTTTTGAGTCTATTCTACCATGTCTTCGTTGGCACCTATCATTCAACCCAATAAACCACATAGCCTTTATATCCATGTCACCTATTTATTGGGAAGCCTAGTTTAGACCAAAATTTTGCGTAAGAGAGCTTGTGTGAGCCAAAATGTAAGAAAAGCCCAAGTTTGGGGGTTGTTTGATGTTTATAAGTGTCCACAACTCCAAAAGTTTTGAAAGAAAAATAATGTGTGAAAAAAACACTTGAAAATAAAGGAGTTGAGGAAAGAAAAAAAAAGGAAGTGATTCATGAATTGAAAGTTCAAATTTTGTTGTTGTTCACTTGTTTTAGCTCTTTGTGTTGTATGTATGGTCTATGCTAGTGTTTCCAACATCCTTGAATACATAACAATCCTTTTTCATTGTTAAGCCTAACCAAGCCCCTTTATAACACAAATAAATGTCCTACTTGACTCGTATATGTGTTAGGTCTTTATGAGTGGAGAGTTTGAGTTGTAGTCTCACCTATGGAACTTCTGTGCATTTCAATGCCTTATCGTGCGATAGTAAACTTGCGGCTTGAGTGTATAGGCTAAGAAAACTCATTATTAGTTGATAGTCTTGGTTTTTGACTGAATTTTAGGTTCTAAAAGTGTGATATTTGATTAAGCCAGGCCTAAATTCTTGACAACTTCTAGTCTCCCAAGTCTCTTGAGTTTGTTTTGATTTGGTATCTAGTGAAACCAAAGGATTTTCCCTCTTGTCAATGTTTGAGCTTAGGATCATTTAGCTAATTTGCATTGAGTCATGTCATTTCCTAATGTGTTTTTGTTCATATTGTGAGTTCTTAGGAATGCATTAAAAGTCTAGATTGCATAAGTTTTGCATGTCTTATTGAATACTTATTTGCTCGAAACGAGCAAAATTTTAAGTTTGAAGGTATTTGATAAATCCATATTTGTGTCGCATTTATATGTATGTTTATTATACTTTTATGTGTCAAAGTTTCTTAAATATATCCTAATAAATTATATTTTGGTGGCCCCTCGAGAAATGTATTAGGGTGGTTCATAAGGCAAATGAGTGGAGCAAATGGAAAAGTTGTGCAATTAATTAAAAAAATGAAAGGAGAGATGCAAATTCATGGGAATAGAACGTGTGTCACTTTACCCCAGGAAAATCTCTATCAAACCAAGCTGTTAAGACATTTGTGAAAAAAGTGATGAGACTTGTTATTATTACGAAGTACAAAAACCAACAAAATGGAATGAAAATGCAATTAAAATTGCATTCCACAGGAATCGAACTCGCGACTCACCTGCACGCCTATACGGTCCACCAACAGTCGAGCTATCCTTCGATCTTCCTTGGGTGACGCATCAACAACAAATATATACATCTATATATACCTCATCACTTATTAATTTTCCCTGCACGCCAACAAACTCCCTCGGGAGAGCACACTATTCTACAAACCGCGCATGTCATTAGGCACCCACAAAATTATTATTTATTTATTCTTTTTCTCATTATAGGCTTATATCAATACACATTAATAGCTTATAATTTAATTAATTCATTTTCACGCCAAGTAAGCACAATACAACCACATCAATTCACTCACATGCTAATTGAGACACATAAGACTTAACCATAAGCCTAACTCGAGTTAATTAGTATTGGAATTAATGCTAATTACCTACTCAAAGATACAGTCCGTTGCAGATAACTGGCAAGTAGATCGAGGTTGCAGAGATGATCAGGATCGGAGGGATGGTTAGTTTAGATATGATGATCATCAGGTGGTACGTGCTATTGCCCCTACACCCGCTGAGCATCTAAGACAAAAGAGTAGACAGGACCGAGTTGATAGAGGCTATGATAGGGGCCAAGGTTAAGGTTTGTGATAATTAGTTTGACAATCTGGATGGTAGGATAGATGAGTATGTTTCATATGTGGACAGAGAGGTCACATTAGGGCTGATTGTCAAAAGGCTAGGGTGAGGGCCCATGGAGTGACTTAACCGGACAGAGATGCGAACTAACAATTCGTTGATGGTACGTCGTTTATTTTTGGCAGACCCATGAATGTTATGATTGATTCTAGGAGTGCATTGTTTTTTATTTTTGGACGAATGGTAGGTGAGTTAGGGTTATCGACACATACATTAAACGCGCACCTTGTCCTCAGTATGGTCGCTGGGGATACGATATACCCTAATCGGATATGTTGGGACTACACAGTAGAGATTTAGGGACACCAGTTACTGATAGATTTACACGATCTAGAGTACCTTGAGTTCGACGCACTTCTTGGGACGGATTGGTTGATAGTATATCATGCACAGTTGGACTATCTTTATAAGCCCGTCACGTTTCATGTTTCAGGGATATCAGAGTTCACGTTTACCGGAGTTGCGACTGCATTACCAATTACTAGAGGTTGACTAGCTAGGACTCACGAGATGGAGGCGTTTGCCGTACTTGTTGAGCTAGAGTTGAGGATAGTGATCAAGATTGAGGATGTCCCAGTTGTTAGAGATTTTTGTGATGTTTTCCTAGATGATTTGCTAGGACTACCACCGCGTTAAGGGTTGAGTTCCTCATCAAGCTTCTACCACGGACACAACCAATTTCCAGTCAACGATACAGGATGTCTGCATAAAATCAGGAGGAGTTGAGGTCACAGTTGGAGTATTTGTTACACAAGGACTTCATTCATCTGAGTATGTCTCCTTAGGGAGCGCGGTTCCTTTTTGGAAAGAAAAAGGACGACACAATGAGGATGTGTCTGGACTAGAAGAGGTTGAATCATGTAGCAATTAGGAATCGTTACCTACTCCCCAGGATCCATAATCTGCTTGACCAGTTGGCTAGTGCCAAGTTTTTCTCGAAGATTGATCTACAATCAGGATATCATCAGTTGAGGATTTGAGAAAAAGACAATAAAAAGAATGCCTTCAAGATGAGTGAAGACCCATTAAATGTTCCCTTTTATATAAGGATTTTGCCATTTAAACTAGATTCAAAGTTGTGATTTATGGTCCTAAATGATTACTTTTGAGATTTATAGGTTATTTGAGTGTTTGTGCGTCTGTTAGACAAATTCAGAAAAGAAGTTAAAGTTTGGTAAAAAACTAGCACGGTTGCCACTGCTAGAAGCAGGGCATGCCATCAAGATGGACCTACGGCGCCAAGCAGGGTGCCATAACAGAATAAGGAACGACACCAGTTTTGAATGCAGCGCTTCAAAGTTACAATGTAAGGCACCACCTATGGTGCTAGATAAAAATTTAGAGTTTCCTGACTTGATGTCCAAGACTTGCTATTTCTACCTCTCGTTACCCCTTAATAACCATGGCACCACCCACAACACCAGAATTACAAAATATAAGTTTTAAGGATTTTCAGAAGGTTCTTAATCCCAATGGTTGCTATTCGTGTACCCAGGCACACCTATATAAAGGAGGCACCTTTATGGATGAAACACATTGCATTTATAGTGAATTAACAAGATATTGTGAGGTAGAATAGCCATGTTCGGCTAGGTTCTTCAATACCTAAGTTAGAGGTGAAGCTCTCTAGGTCATTAAAGTCATTTTTCATGTCTTGTTAATGTTTTCTTTAATAATAGTGTTTTGTTTCGTTCTCTATTTTTATATTGTTATTTTTAACAATGCCTTAATGGTAGTTTTTAAGTTTGTATCTTTTTGCAATTCTCTCTTCGTGAAACCCCATTAACTCACTATCAACCCAGTTGAGTCTATGATACCAACAAAGTTGAGAAGTGACGATCACTTAGAACAAGACCTGATACACCTATTATTCTAAGTGAGTAACATCTGAACTAGGTGTGGTTACAAGAATGGCTAACCATGTTTGCTTATATTGTGACAACAATGAGGCGATAGCACAGGCCAAGGAACCAAGATCACACCACAGTTTCAAACAATACTCAGACATTTTTATCTCATCAGAGAAATCAATGAGAGGGAGTCTTGAACATTTGTTGAGTTCCTACAGAAAATAATGTTACAGATCCATTGACGAAGGCTCTTCCATAAGCGAAATATAATGCTCGTGTTAGGTCAATAGGTGTTAAATACATGAATGATTGGTCCTAGTGTAAGTGGGAGATGTTGAGGCATATGCCCCTACAATTTAGTGGTCGGTGTTCCCACCGATTTGAATAATGCTTATGTGCTAATTTTTGAGAGCTATTGCCCAAGATTGTACAATTGAGTAAGAGAAGTATTTAGATAGCGGTTGCCCTATCTATCAAGAATAGGGGAACAAGGGTGTTGGCGATCCCAACACCTATAGCCAATCTAGGGAAACTGTTTTAAAACCCATCTTTCAAAACTAATGAAATAAAACATAGAACAACGTTACAGCTAGATTCTGGAACCTTAGGCTTAGGTATGTTTTTTTTTCTCTGATTTACAATTATTTACTTTCTTATTTTAGTGTAATCAAAGCTACTTTCAAAACCCCAAATTTCCCTTTTTTGTTCGTTAAATTTGATTTGACTTATTCCTTTGGATTCAACTCCATTCTTCCCACTGCTAAATTCCTGTAGGATTGGTAACCTTATACGAATTATATTTCACATGTACGATGCATGATCAAATTTTGGCATTGTTTACTGGGAACTGGCTCCAAATTAAGTTTAACTTTGTTTTAGTTTTTTGTTTCGTTTTTCTTTTCTGTATATGTTGTTTCATGCATAGTAGGTTGACTCGATCTAAGTCGACTTGTTCATTGTTACCTCTTGACTCTGAAATCGATAACATCAACTAAGGGCTAAGGAAGCTCTAATCCAAGTGTGCAATTTTCCATAAACCTCTATAATGGCTGGCGGCAATCACCAGATTAACATTAGGCAATCAATGAAGATCTTGCAAAATCTTCTTGCGCAGCAGCCCTTAAGCATAAACTTCCGACCAAACGACGAAGCTTTCGAGCTTAAGTTCGGCTTTATTCACTTCCTGCCTACATTCCATGACATGGAAGATGAAGACCAATAGCTTTCCTAAAGGAATTTTAGACAAGTTGCCAGTCTATGAAACCTCCTTAAGCGAAGGAGAATGCGACAAAGCTTAAAGCTTTCCCATTTTGCTTAAAGGATAAGGTCAAGCAATGGCTTTTTAATCTTCGCCCTGGCTGCATTAACTCATGGCACAACATGATTGATGATTTGCTAAGGGAATAGTTCCTCGATATATGCAATATCAAGATGAAGACCATTGAGACTTTTGGTGAATAATGGGACCGCTATAAGCTCATAATTGCCAATTGCCCATAACATAGCCAGTTTGATAGGCCATTGTCTAGTTTTTCTATGTCGGCATGACCCTATAGAGAGGCGTATTATCGATAGTGCTTGTGGCAGTCACATTTGTGGCAAACCCCTACACAAATGAAGCAACTTTATGAGGACATAGTGTAACAGTCCTGACTATATGGGGACATTAACGATAATGCGCACTGAAGTCCATTAGTTAGAGCTACTACTAGCTCCATTGATAAGAAAATTGATTACTTGACTTCCTTTTTGGGCGTATATCTTGACCAAAGTGGCCAAAATCATGTCAAAGCTTGTGGATTCTTCTCAACCTCAAGCCATGCAATTGATGAATGTCCTACTTTTTTCAACAACAATCATGAGGCTAATATCATAAGTGACCAATTCCAAGGGCAAACCAGAGCTTCTTTGGAAATACCTACAATCAAGCAATGGTGAGGAGCAACCCTAACTTTAGTTATGGGCCTCAAAATCAAAGCTATCTATCCTATATCCCTAGAGGACAACCATTGCCTGAATCATTATCTGATTAGTCCCAACTATAGGATATGATTAAATCCTAGGCGACTCAACAAAGCCAATTCTCTAGAGAAATTGGCTAGTTCAAGGAGAGCACTAAGAAGTCTCTTAATGATACAAACTTTGCGGTCTAGAACCTGGAAGTCCTGGTGGGGGCGAATCGCTCGAGAGATCCGGGTCAAAATGGAGGATAGGGGAAGTTGCCTTCAAAATCCTACCCCAATTCTAATATGGGTGCAAACCATGCAGGCGCAAAAGTAAATGTTATTGTGCATGAAAATGTTGCCTTGGAAAACGAGGTTAGCAAAACAAGTACCAAAGAAAAGACCAATTTAAGAGGAAACCAACCTGAGACCAAAGGAAGTCACAACAGCATCCCATGTAAATGCTAAAGCTCTGGAATTGTAGGTATCCTTTTCATAATATTGGACTCTATTTGGATAATGTAATTCGTGATTTGGGAGCATCAATTAATGTGATGTCCTCAAACTTCGATAAGTCATTAGGGATTGGTATGTTGAACGAAACAGAAACTCAAATTCATGTCATCAACAATAAGGAAATCTCACCCTGGGGTACTGTACAAGACAAAATGGTCCACGTTGGGGAGCTAAAGTTCCATATTGATTTTCATGTTATCGACATGGCAACCTCGCACAAGTTCAGGCCTTTTTTTGTTTTATTTGGTAAGTCCTTTATGCGAATGGCTAGAGCCAACATTGACTTAGTCAAAGGCTTTATTTCCATAGAACATAAAGGAAAGGTAGTCAGTTCTTACATTCCACATATTTTGCATTCTATGACTGACACACTATTTGCTTGTACCATAGTGGTAATGGACAGAATGAGAGTAGAAAATTATGTAAGAAATGAACCAATGGATGCACTAGAGGAAGTACCTATGCGAAGATCTGCCCGAATGAGCAGTAGACCACTAAAGAATTTGCAACTTATGGAATGAAAGCCTAATAAGATGAGTACAAAAACCAATAAGGCTACAAACATTGTACCCTTTGATACGTTGTATTATCAATTTTAACGGGATAAGTAGCCTGGGAAAGTCGTCCTACCTTGAAAATTTGAAAACTTAAGGTTCCCTCGAGTGTGCGGCTACTATCACGTGAATGTTATTTCCTCAAGAATCTCCAACCTTTGTGGATTGAGGATAACTAATCGTGCGAGAGATAAATGTAATACATTCCAACGGAATGGTGGAAAGATCACGAGGGATGGCTAAGAGCATGCATGTCCGTGTAGGCGACTTTGTGTACATTACAAACTTCTATGTGCTGGATGGTAAAAGTGAGCATTGTGGTACACTTCTTTGAGGACTACCATTCCTGGCGATAGGCGGAGCACTGATCGATGTTAATTTAAGGTTTATTTGCATATATGCAGGAGACAAGACGAGTTTCTTTTAGGATGAAGTTAAAATCTTAGATGATGAATATAGAGCTTATGAGCGTGTCATGATATTGTTGTGAAATGTGCCCTAGGTCAATCCATTAACAGTCTTTATGAATACATTTTAGTTAATAAAATAGAGGATTTCATTTGTTGTTTATTATAATTGATTTGCATGTTTACATTATAATAAGATCCATGGGTATTTACAGAAATATCCTAAATGTCCCTAGTCGATTATTATACTGGGAACTATAATGAATTAAGACTAGTGTGAGTCTTGATTGATGATGTGACGGCCCCAAATTCCCAATGCATTTGGGTACGCCCGGCCTAGACCCGTGCAGGTCCCGAGTCCGTTCTCAGCGAACCTGACGAGCCTAGTCGACCTCAAAACATCAAAATTTCACGTTTTATGAAAGAGTTATTGCAATTATAACACAAATGGAAGCAAAAATCATATTCTAATCAAATATTGGGAAATAACTCAATCAAAGGGAAATTAGGAATCTATATAAATGTGGAAAACCCAACATGTTCAATCCTAAGTCAACAAAATGGATTGATGGAATCCACCTCAAAACATATTCCCCAGCTCCAAAACAACCATATATATAAACGATATACATAAAACAAAACATATGGAAACCTACAAGGTAGTCTCCAAGTCCAGCTGCTCACAAAAAGTCTCCTAGGCAAGGTCCTTTGCCTCTACTGCACTCCGCCCTATCTGCACCCACCGTCACAAACTAGACGGTGAGCAACTGGAGAAATCGAAAGTAAAGCCAGAAGAATATAACAGTAATTCATGAAATAACAACCAAGGCAGTCTAAATATCATGCGGGTGCTGAAAGATAGGAATTTGAATAAACAAGAATGCATGATAGACAGACTGAAAATGAAAGCAATCGAAACATGCGTGTTCTACGAGTCAAGAGAGGCCATAAGTGGTCTATATTCCACAACAATACCACAACAATCCACAACAATATCCACAACAATCCAGTACATGGTATCACACAATCACTAGGGGTGGTCAAACACTCGTGCGTCGAGTGCCCGCGTTTTATCCCTTCTAGTGCAGGCCGCATGTACCTTCGAGACACTCACTTATGCCAAGAACACACATACAAGGAATAAGGAATGGAAAGCCAATAATTCGATAGTAACAAACACAAGGAAGTGAAAATGAATCACATGATATTTTCTAAACTGGCTTACTAACGTACAAATGCTTTTTAAGGCAAATGTACTTACCTGATCTATCGTAATCCGCGTATGACACTCCCGCGACTCCTAACGCGTACCCCGAGTTTTCCGTTACCTGACAAGGTTGGAAACTCGTATTAATAGGTCAAGTCATTAAATTAGCTTCGATTTGACATATTATATCATTTTTTTATGTTTTTCGAGGCTAAAACCCCGATTACATCTCGCCAACATTTCCGAGAAAATCCCAAAACTCAGTTGTGAACCATTTTTTTCTAATTTCTCATATTTTCTGACTTTTCTGAATTTTTCATAATTTTCCCTATTTTTCTGGATTTTCTTTTCCATTTTTTTTTTTTATTCTCTCTCTTTTTTTTATGGGCGGTTCGGCCGAACCGAACCGGTTCAGGGCCGAACCGGCCCGGTTCAGGGCCGAACCGGCCCTTCATCTCCTTTGAATCGAAACAGAGGCGCTGTAACAGCGCCTCTGTTTCCAATCCCCTTTTTTTTTTTTTTTTTTTTTTTTTTTTTTTTCATGGATCCATCGAGAGAGGGGAGGGAGGAAGGAAATAGAGGGATGGAGAGAGATCTCCGGTGAGGAGTGAACCGGCCACCACCATCTCCGATGGGAGAGGTGGTTTCGTGAGAGTGAGAGAGCAAACCCGAGACGAGAGAGAGAAAGAGATAAACCGTGAGAACGAGAGAGAAAACGAGTGAACACGAGAGAGAGGGGAGAGAATGCATACCTTCGGTTGACCGCAACCTCCGACGTCCTCGGTCCTGGGTCCGGCGAGAGCAGACGGTGGTGAGATGAGGGAAAAGGAGGACGTGAGGGAGAGCAAGTGAAGAGAGACCGTGAGGAGAGTGAAGAGTGAGAGAAAGAGATGAGTGAAATGAGAGAGTGAGGAGAGGTTACGTGAGAGAGATGAGTGGGAATGGGGGTGACGTGAGTGAGATGGTGAGATGAGTGTGACGTGAGTGATGGGGTGGGTGGTGAGGTGAGTGGAGTGATGTGGTAAGGTGTGTGTTTGAATATTTAAATGGGTATGATAGTTGTGTCTACCCATTTTTACCGACCGGGTCATGACAAGTACATACAATGATCATTGTTACGTGATCATACAATGATCATACGTATAGGAATACGAATCAAGATCATGAGTACTTGTTAGGGAACAAAGTACTGGACCGACCCGCTATGAGAACATCACATGGATTAAGTCATAGTTGTTTCTCATGATAGGTATATTTTTCAGTCCTCGAACTTGAGATTACCAGAGACTTCAACATTAGGAATACAGTGATTTGACGCAATCAAACGTCGTCTTTAACCGAACGATTATAAAGGTTGTGATTGGTTACTGTGTGAATAATGTGGTGAAGTTATGTAATCGAGATAGAATTTGTCCCTCTCATATAAAGAGAGATATCCAGTGGATCCCTCGATGTGTTAAACTGTTAAAAAGCCTAGTCTAAGTGAATTGATATTGATCTATGTCACTTAGATGTTTTCAGTCTACCTAGAAATCGAGACTAGTACGATTGAACATGTTGGATGACAATTCCATGCTTTATGTTTGATAAAAAGGATATCGTGTGACAAAAGGATATTATATACACTATTGATTAGGTTGTATTGATTTGATATTCGTACAACTTCGGTAGTCATAATGTCTTGCTAGAGGCCACTTATGACTTGTATACCAAAATGTGTTTTGGTACACTGCCAACGTTGTATGAGCCTATTGGGTCGCACACTGAGAATGGTTTTGCGAGATTTTAAGATGGTTCAGAAAAATGAATTTTATATGATAAAATTCATGACAGAAATATCCTTGTAGTGTATTACACTTATACTTCTTTAAGTAGGGGTATATGTGTAATTTACTTTACCGTCTATATACAAGGGTTGTATAAATAGACGCTTTGAGTTAGAATACAAGTACACGAAAGATTAAAAGGCCAAAACTCTATTTTCGTTTTAAGAAATGACTTAGAGGTTTTTGGTATGCTCTGGATCGTTTTGGAGAGAAACAAAAGGTTTGGTATTCTCTCGAAGCTAGCACTTCAAATCTCGGCCACCGTTCGTGTGTGGACTGCTGATAGAGGGCGCTCGTTGTTAGCAGCGCCTTGGAGATCGATTAACCTTCAGAAAGGTATATTGCGAGTAAGGTATGATTAAGTATTCATAGTATAAACATGTTTTAATGGAATCAGATTCGGATCTTATTGGGGTTTTTCTCAAAATAGTTTTGAAATCTTCGCTGCGCATGAACCCCAAGACCAGTGGTATCAGAGCCTTCGAGTTTGATTCCATTAAACACATTGCATGTTTTCTTATGATATTTGATTGAAAGCATGCTCATAGTTGATGTATATGTGATATACATAAGTTTTCTATGAGATTTATTATCATGTTTTGTGTATATGATACATATATTCGTGATTTAATTGAAATTAGTTTCGTACATGCTAGTAACCATGTTAGGTTAATTTGAATAATTTTAATGAATTGAGTTTCGTGTTCTATGATCCATGACACCATTAGGTTCGATTAGAATAGTAGTTCATAATTCAATTACATGTTTGTGATTATTTTGATGAAGATCGAAATTGCAAATAATTAATTTTCGAAATTATTTATTTATCTAGTTATATCTATTTTGTTATGAAGTTTCTATTTGATAAAGATAAGATAACAAATTAGATTAGAAGATATATGCAAAATCGTTTTTATTATCCCTATTGGATAGGAGATAAACATGGAGAAGTTTGTTATTGGTGATATGCTAGGATTCAAATATCTAAAGTCCTAATTGGATTAGGATAAGATGATTAGTTAGATGTGGGCCCGAGTTAATTAAAACGTTTTAATTGACTTAATTTTGGATAAACTAAGGGGTAAGTTTGGTATAGTAAAATCAGCAAAAAATATGATTTTGTATAGCGAATTTCAATTTTCGGCCATCGGGACCGCCGTCTAACTAATCCTAGCGCACGGAAATTCTTCTATTAGTGAATAGCATAAAAATATCCTAAATTGTTTAGTGGTTATACAAATCAATAAAATATATGATATTTCATTGTTTACTTAAAAATCACTAAAATTGAATAAAATCCCTCTATTTAATCTTAAGTCTTGTGCCATCAAATTTTAAACACTTATCAAGGCCTCGATCGCACTAATATAGTTTTAGCCATAGTTGGGTGTATTGTGTTATCTTGGTAAGATAAGTTGGGTAAGAGTTACCTAAATGTTTAAATTGGTCCGACTTAATAAAGCTATCAAAATAGTTTTGGACTTTAGGCATATGATGAGATAAAAACATGTGAAGACATAAGATGTCTTGTATCTCATAAAAGTATCTAAAATTACATAAGATGTAATTGGTAACTGTTACCTACCTAAATAATCTAGTTTTGTGTTTCATGCCATAGCTGTCATAGAATTAGGTGAAATATGGATTTAGTCCCCTAAATAAACAAGAAAGTTTTAGGAGGGTTGTTAATTTAGTGGGAGTCTGTTCCTCTATACTAAAATAAACTCGCATAATCTTTATTGTAGATCAATGGCCTCTTCAAGTAACAATAATCCCCTGTCACTACGATCTATCCTTGAGAAGGATAAGCTATCTCGGGACTAACTTTCTTGATTGGTTCGAAACTTGAGAATCGTTCTCAAGCATGAACGCAAGTTGTATGTTCGGATGCTCCGATCCCCGAGGACCCACCACCAATGCTACGAAAGTCGTGAAGAATGCGCATAATAAGCATGTCAACGATTCTACCGATGTTGCATGCATTATGTTGGCAACTATGGTTCCCGAACTTCGAAGGACATGGAACTAATGGAAGCCTACGACATGGTCATAACACTTGAAGGAAATGTTCCAACAAAGCAAGCTAGGCAAGAAAGGTTCGAGACAGTCAAGAACCCGCATTCTTGTAAGATGACCGAGGGTGCGTCGCTTAGTCCTCATGTTCTCGAAGATGAAGGGCTATGTTGACCAACTTGATAGACTTGGATTTCCCATAAGCAAGCAAGAGTTGGCTACGGATTTGATCCTAAATTCATTACGGAGAGTTACTCACAATTTGTGATGAACTACAATATGAATAATATGGAGAAATCAATTTCAGAGTTGCATTTGATGCTCAAAACTGCTAAAAAAATATCAAGAAACCCTCTAGTAATGTGCTGATTGTCCAAAAGGGAAAGGGAATGAAGAAGAAAGGCAAAGGCAAGGCTAAAGTTTTCAAGGCTGCTTCTGCACCTGTCGTAAAGCCTATGGGACAAGTCAAGCCCCAGCCTGTTCCTGCTTCAAAGCACCAAAAGGAAAAAGAAGGAAATTGTCATTTCTGTCATCCACCTGAGCATTGGTTCAGAAATTGCAAACTTTATCTGCAAGATCTAAAGAAGAAAAAGGGTAGTGCGACTACCACCTCAGGTATTTATGTTATTGAAATTAATTTATCTACTAGTGATTCCTGGGTATTGGATACCGGATGTGGATCTCACATTTGTATAAATGTGCAGGGACTCACCAGAAGTAGAAAGTTGAAGAAAGGTGAAGTCATCCTCCGCGTAGGGAATGGAGCAAGAGTTGCTGCCCTGGTTGTTGGATCATATGACTTAGTCTTATCTAGTGGACTTATTTTAACTTTAAATAATTGTTATTATGTGCCTGCCTTGAGCAGAAACATCATTTCTGTTTCATGTTTGGATATAGATGGTTTTGTTTTTATTATTGCGAATAATAGATGTTCAATTTCTCGTAAAGGCATTTTTTATGCAAATGCTGATTTGTGTGATGGTCTTTATATTCTAAGCATGAAAAAGTCCACTGATACTCCAGTCTTTAACATAAATACAAAGAGATTCAAGTCAAATGATTTGAATTAAACCTATCTTTGGCATTGTCGTCTTGGCCATATAAATGAGAAACGCATAACGAAGCTCCATAAAGATGGACTTCTAGATTCATTTGATTTGGAATCATATGAAACGTGCATATCTTGTTTACTTGACAAGATGACTAAAAGTCCCTTTACTGGACATAGTGAAAGGGCAAGTGATTTATTAGGTCTAATACATACTGATGTATGCGGTCCTATAAACACAATGGCTAGAGGAGGTTATTAGTACTTCATTACATTTACTGATGATTTCAGCAGATATGGTTATGTATATCTTATGAAACATAAAGCTGAATCATTTGAGATGTTTCTAACATTTCAAAATGAAGTGCAGAATTAGCTTGGTAAAACTATCAAAACACTTCGATCAGATCGAGGTGGTGAGTATTTAAGCCAAGAATTTGATGATCATCTTAGAAATTGTAAGATTGTCTCCCAATTGACTCCACCAGCAACTCCACAATGGAATGGGGTTTCTGAAAGGAGAAATCGAACCTTATTAGATATGGTTCGATCTATGATGAGTCATGCGTATCTTCCATTATCCTTTTGGGGTTATGCATTACAAACTGCAGCTTTCACTCTAAATCGGGTTCCTTCTAAAGCGGTTGATAAAACACCATATGAGATATGGTACGGGAAGAGACCTAGTTTGTCTTTTCTTAAGATTTGGGGTTGTGAGGCTTACGTGAAGCGACAAGTCTCAGAAAAACTAACACCTAAATCTGATAAGTGTTTATTTGTGGGGTATCCTAAGGAAACAAAAGGATATTACTTTTATAATTCCGCCGAGAACAAAGTGTTTGTTGCTCGGTATGGTGCCTTTATGCAAAAACAGTTTATTTCAAAAGACACTAGTGGGAAAGAAATAAATCTTGAAGAAGTTCAAAAATCACAAATAAACACTGAACCGCTACTGAAAGTTCAACAACGTTCTGAACCAGTTGAATTTCCGCAAGTGACACAAGTCCCACGTAAATCTGGTAGGGTAAGACATGAACCAGAGAGATTCGGATTTCACATTACTGATAGTCGTGATGTGTTGCTTATGGATCAAAATGAGCCCACCACTTATCAGGAGGCTATGTCTGGACCAGACTCAGAAAAATGGCTAAGTGCCATGAACTCTGAGATGCAATCCATGTATGATAACCAAGTTTGGAACTTGGTTGATTTAACTAAAGGTGGTAAGACCATTGGATGTAAATGGGGTTTCAAGATGAAAACTGACATGGATGGCAAAGTACTTACTTTCAAAGCAAGACTTGTAGCAAAAGGTTTCAGCCAGACTCAAGGTTTTGATTATAATGAAACTTTTTCGCCAGTAGCCATGATTAAATCCATAAGAATTTTAATTGCCATTGCTGCATATTATGACTATGAGATATGGCAAATGGATATAAAAACAACATTTCTTAATGGAAAGTTGCTTGAGGACGTGTATATGACACAACCTGAAGGTTTTGTACATCTTGAGAATTCTAGGAAGTTATGCAAGCTTCAAAGATCCATTTATGGATTAAAGCAAGCTTCTCGGAGTTGGAATCTTCGTTTTGATGAAGCAATCAAGGATTTTGGTTTTATTAAGAACGAAGATGAGCTTTGTGTATACAAGAAGGTCAGTGGGAGTATAGTTGTTTTTCTGGTACTGTATGTTGATGATATATTACTCATTGAAAATGACATCCCAACATTGCAGAGTGTCAAGTCTTGGTTAGGGAAGTGTTTTTCAATGAAAGACTTAGGAGATGCAGCCTATATCCTAGGGATAAGGATCTATAGGGATAGATCTAAGAGGCTAATCGGTCTAAGTTAGAGTGCTTACATAGACAAGGTACTGAATAGGTTTAGTTTGCAAGACTCTAAAAGAGGATTGTTGCCAATGTCTCATGGCATAAGTCTCAGCAAGAATCAATGTCCTAGGACAAATGATGAGCGAGTCCGTATGAATAAGATTCCATATGCATCCGCTATTGGATCTATCATGTACGCCATGCTATGCACTCGGCCTGATGTATCATATGCTTTGAGCACTACAAGCAGATATCAGTCAGATCCAGGTTAGAGGCACTGGATAGTAGTAAAGAACATCCTTAAGTACTTAAGAAGCACTAAGGAAGTGTTCTTGGTCTATGGAGGACTTGAAAATGATCTAGTTGTAAATGGTTACACAGATGCAAGTTTTCAAACTGATATAGATGATTTTAGATTGCAGTCCGGATATGTGTTTACTTTGAATGGGGGTGCAGTAAGCTGGAAAAGTTTGAAGCAAGAGATCATGGCGATTCTACAACAGAAGCTGAGTATATTGCAGCGTTCGATGCAAAGAAAGGAGGCGCTTTGATAAAAAGTTCATTTCTGAACTAGGTGTGGTTCTAAGTATTGCTAACCATATTTGTTTGTATTGTGACAATAACGGGGCAATAGCACAGGCCAAGGAACCTAAATCACACCACAGATCCAAACATATACTCAGGTATTTTCATGTCATCAGAGAAATTATTGAGAGGGGAGACGTAAAGATTTGCAGAGTACCTACTGAAGACAACGTTGCAGATCCATTGACAAAAGCTCTTCCACAAGCGAAACATGATGGTCATGTTAGATCATTAGGCATTAGATGCATGAATGATTGGCCCTAAAGCAAGTGGGAGATGTTGGGAAATGTGCCCTAGGTCAATCCATTAACAGTCTTGATGAATACATTTTAGTTAACAAAATAGAGGATTTCATTTGCTGTTTATTATAATTGATTTGCATGTTTACATTATAATAAGATCCATGGGTATTTACAGAAATATCTTAAATGTCCCTAGTCGATTATTATACTGGGAACTATAATGAATTAAGACTAGTGTGAGTCTTGATTGATGATCATACAATGATCATACGTATAGAAATACGAATCAAGATCATGAGTACTTGTTAGGGAACAAAGTACTGGACCGACCCGCTATGAGAACATCACATGGATTAAGTCAAAATTGTTTCTCATGATAGGTATATTTTTCCGTCCTCTGACTTGAGATTACCAGAGACTTCAACATTAGGAATACAGTGATTTGACGCAATCAAACGTCGTCTTTAACCGGACAATTATAAAGGTTGTGATTGGTTACTATGTGAATAATGTGGTGAAGTTGTGTAATCGAGATATAATTTGTCCCTCTCATATAAAGAGAGATATCCAGTGGATCCCTCGATGTGTTAGACTGTTAAAAGGCCTAGTCTAAATGAATTGATATTGATCTATGTCACTTAGATATTTTCAGTCTACCTAGAATCGAGACTAGTACGATTGAACATGTTGGATGACAATTCCATGCCTTATGTTTGATCAAAAGGATATCGTGTGACAAAAGGTTTTTATATACACTATTGATTAGGTTATATCGATTTGATATTCGTACAACTTGGGTAGTCATAATGTCTTGCTAGAGGCCACTTATGACTTGTATACCAAAATGTGTTTTGGTACACTGCCAACGTTGTATGAGCCTATTGGGTCGCACACTGAGAATGGTTTTGCGAGATTTTAAGATGGTTCAGAAAAATGAATTTTATAAGATAAAATTCATGACAGAAACGTCCTTGTAGTGTATTACACTTATACTTCTTTAAGTATGGGTATATGTGTAATTTACTTTACCGTCTATATACAAGGGTTGTATAAATAAACGCTTTTAGTTAGAATACAAGTACACGAAAGATTAAAAGGCCAAAACTCTATTTTCGTTTTAAGAAACGACTTAGAGGTTTTTGGTATGCTCTGGATCGTTTTGGAGAGAAATAAAAAGTTTGGTATTCTCTCGAAGCTAGCACTTCAAATCTCGGCCACTGTTCGTGTGTGGACTGATGATACAGGGCGTTTGTTGTTGGCAGCGCCTTAGAGATCGATTAACCTTCAGAAAGGTACATTGCGAGTAAGGTATGATTAAGTTTTCATAGTATAAACGTGTTTTAATGGAATCAGATTCGGATTCTATTGGGGTTTTTCTCAAAATAGTTTTGAAATCTCCGCTACGCATGAACCCCAAAACCCATCACATATCAGCAGTTGAGGTCATCGATCTTGATCCGGATTAGTTTGATAGGTAAATTCATCGAACCAATGACGTTAAACAAAAGCACTATTTCCACCATTCTTTCTTTTGGTATGTTTTCGACTTAATTTTAAACTTTAATGACGAGGTTCGAAATAAGTCCGGGTGGGTTTATTTAGGTATGTAGACCATTAGACAAAACAATTGGATGAAGACCTACATGTATGAGCTTAATTGTAATTTTCTTGCAACTTGAAGGGATTCACGGTGGTATTATTTCCTTTTCTTTCAATTTCTTATATTCCATCTCATCCATTCCATCTACAAAATTAATACAATAAGCATGCATGTAGTAGTAGTTTAGAATATTTAATTATTTCATCGAGTCATACCCGTAATCAAAATTTTGCTTTCGATTGAGGCCGAGTAGGAATATAATCAAATTGTTTACCTTCAGACTTAGACGAAGTAGAAGAGCTTTTATACCTAGTTGACAACATAAATAGAGACTTAGTGTAAGAATGGATCATGCCTTGAGACCAAAGTGCATAGTTGGTCAAAACATTCTTGTGGAAAAGTTCAAATCTCTAGGATTCTTAAACTAGGACAAATCCACTTAAAGCATAATTGTTGATGACTTAACACTATAGAATAGGAAGAAGTAGAAATCTTTGTTTTAGCTTAAAAAAGGCTTTGATGAAATTGACATTGGGAAACTATCTTAATTTTAGTAAAAGGAGAAGTGTTAATATGAGTTTTCAAATAAATAAAAAGAAAATAGAGAGTACCACAGGTTTTGCAGGAAACAGAGCAGGTAACCTAGTGGTTGGAAAAATAATGAAAAAAATCATTATCCACGAGAAATGGAGCAGGACCGTATAAAAAATATATCAAGGGAGAAAAGTGAGGTAATATATATCGATGAAGAAAGACGGGAGTCTATATGAAATTCCTCTAAAAAAGATTTACCTCGAGTGCTTATAAGCTAAAATTAAGTAAGTTTTCCCAATGTTTGATTTAATAATAGTCTACCTCAAAAAATAAATCATATAGACTATTTCAAGTGCAAAAGTCTATAAAAAGCTGGTGGTTTGATTAAAAGTCCATTTGAAAAATCCAGTTGAATTCATAAGGTTTAGAGATCACTTGAACCTACTGCTTTAATGGAAGAGACCCATACAAGTTATGAGTAGTTGATCGTCATGGTTTTGAACTGATTTGAGTCTTGGAAAAGTGTTGTCTTGGAAAGGTAACCAAGTTTGAGCAATCAAACCAGCCTTCCAAAATTTTGAGTTTTTATTAAACAGATTGACCCAATTTTAGTCGAAATGACTCCATAGTTATGAATACTCGGGTTTAGATTTAAAATGTGTTTTTTTTCGTTATAGTCAAGTACTCCATTGCCCAAGACGTGTAAAGATCAAAGTCGGGAGTATTTGACGAGTCATTAAATATGCACTTTTATATAAGGATTTTGCTATATAAATCGGATTCAAAATTGTATTTTATGGTTCTAAATCATTAGTTTTGAGATTTACAAGGTATTTTAAGTGTTTGTGCTTGTTTTAGACAAATCTAGGAAAAAAGTCAAAGTTCAATAAAAATATTAACACGGTTGGTGTCGCAAGAAGCAAGGCACGACGTCAGGATGAACCCATGGTGCCAAGCAGGGCACCACAGCAGAACAAGGCACAACACCAATTTTACACACATGATACCAGAGTTGCAACGTATGGCGACAACCACTGTGCCAGATTAGAATTTAGAAGTTTCCAGATCGACTAGTTGTCCAAGACTTGCTATTTTTACCCAGCGCCGATAAGTTATTAATTATACACATTTTGTTGTGCATTTTAGTATGTTTTATAAGGTAAAGTTTCTAAAATATGGTCTCAATAGCTTATATTTGTCTATTTCAAGTTTTTAAGGTGTATAATTGAAAATGGTGTGAAAAATGATATATAACGCATATATGATAGTGAAATATTTGATTTACCTGGAAAATGTGTTGTGTGGATCCTAAGGAAAACCACCCAGATCATATATTAAATTATTGAGAATGTAAAAATAACTAGAATATGGAAGCACACCTGAATCCATCACTTGAGCGATTGATTGGTTGCAGTTGATCTTCTAGACCAGCACAACTCTTTGTTTGAGAACCCTAAGTATTTCTCAAAAGCATTCGAACTGTGACGGAATGCAGAATAGAATCTGGAGTCAATTGTGTGGCCTGAGGACCATAACTACTTTATATAGGGTGACGCAAAGGAAACTATAACAACCATTAAAACTTAACCTGACTTGTGTTACACTTGTCAGGATCGTGACCTAGCTTTTTTGATGCGTCGAGTATTTCGAATTTCGAGAGTTGACACCAATGTAATTTTATGTTTCTGTGATGTTTGTATTAGCATTATAGTCCAATACGAGTCTCAAGCCGTTTGAGCAATTGTTTAGTCTGAGTGAGACTTTGCCTAGGTAATTAGGGGAATTAAACACGGAAATGATACAAATGGATTTTTGAATAATAATTATAATATTTGAATTTAGTCGGAACGTGGGTGCGACGACGGACATGTAAAGGTCGAGTTGCATTGTGATACAGGCCGAGGAGCGTGGGATCAACAGGGAGCTGGATAGTAAAGTGACATCCTAGTCACTTAAGGGAGTCAACCATTATAGTGAAGTGATTTTGTTTAGATAGCTTAAAGGGTAGGTGAAGGATCTACCTAGAGATAAGTAGCTGTAGGATGATGAAAAAGGGACCCTATATAATGTTTTCCTCACAAATTTTATCTCATTTCTCTCTTTCATTTCTCTCTCCTCTCCTCTCCTCCTCTTCCATTTCTCTTTTTGCTTGGGGAACAAGCTACCACCAAGCGGTGGTGCTGGATGCCGAAAACCTCGCCAGAGGTCCCCCTCTTCTCGTTGGATTTAAGGTGAGACAACTTGCCATTATTTTTCCTTTGGTTCAGTTTTGGTTGAGTTGTTCCTTTAATTTTGTATTTAGGTTTTATATTTTATTATTTTTGTACTCATGCTATGATCAAGGGTGGTTTGCCGAAGACGATCTTAGTATTCCACCGGTGTCTCGGCAACCCCCGGAGCAAATAACATAAAGTGTTGTTGATGGATGTGGGGTTTTGTTATTGATGTTGGTCTTTTAATCTCAGAATTCATTTTTCTAACAGGTAGCTCCATTAGCAAGCTTTGTGTCTTAAGCTCCTAACCATGTGATTGACTATATTTGCCAGTACCACATTTTCCTTTAAGGGTGAAAACTCCCAGTGGTTACTTATCTTTGTATGCCAAAATTATTTTGCATTGCAGAATACTTACATTGCCTATGAAGCTTTTCACAAACTTGGCATTCCCCAGCATAAACAGTGCTTATAGATGCTAAATGTGCATCCTTTTTGTTACTTTGTCTGTTAATGTTGTATTGTTTAGATTGTCAGCATGAAGGCCTTACGAAGGTAAATGAAGTTTATATAGTTTGACAGATGGATTTTTTTTGAATTCTTGATAAATGGATTTATGTTTTTAGTTTTGATCTTTATGCAATAAAACTGTGTGCTATGCCATCAAATTAAGTCCAAATGTCCTCAAGGTGTTCCCTTAGACATAGTTTTCATTCATCCTTCAGTGATTGACATGCTAGATTCTGCTACAGAGGATGCTATTTAATGCGGACATTTGTATGTTTGTGCAACTAATGTGTTACTTTTTGATTAAAATATATTTGAACAAATGTTAAATATAAACTTTATGTTGTTAGGAAATTTGTATCCATCAAGTTGTGTGATAGAATGAGTGGAAACTCCTTAAATTTTTTGTTTTTCTTAATTATAGTTTCTCATATGCAACTTTTGATTAGACATTATTACTGTGTTAGTAAATCACTTTATTCAACCTTAAGTGTTAGAGTCCTAAAGAAACATTTGTTTAAACTTTAGCATTCTAGGTATCATAGACCGTTTTAATAGATGTTTTGCCACTCCTTACACTAATTAATATTGTGTAAGAGACTATTTGGGAAAATTTAGACTTTAAATCTCGAAATTGTTTAAATTGAAAAGTTACTGCGATGACACACTTTTCGAGGAAAGTTTTCGATGTAAAAATACTCAAAATTCTCAACATTAACTTTCCCATAATCTTTCTCAAGTTTTTATGTTTTTCTAATTTCTCATATTTTCCTTGATTTTTTTTAAATCCCTCCTTGGACGAACTGCTCTTGCAGTTCTTCTGAACTCCCAATGTAGATTGGAAGATAACCATCAAAGGAAAACCAAACAATTTGAGATCTGTTTTTTCTTAAAATATTTTTAACCCAAAACCATAAATCCTGGTGACAATCGTCGGAGGAGTGATAATGGCGAGTGTTCTTGGCGCCATGACATACTATGTAGTTAAGTCAAAGAGGACTCGGTTGATCAGGAAGCGACAGAAGTTCTCAAGGAGGAGTGGCTCCAACTCATGGTACCCATCTGATTTTTCAGACTCAGAAGTCAATCCAATATATGCCATTTGTTGCGATGAGAGATTAGGTCTCACTTGAGCTTGGACAATTTTATCTTTTTAGTCTCTCTAATCCTGCCTAATTAAGGTTGCAGAAGAAACAAGTTCTGTATTGTGATTGTATGTATGTCGTTATCACCATCACCAGTGTTATATGTAACAGATGAATTCTTATTGTGAGTTCTTGTATCATGAATTTCTTCCTCAGGTGAAGAAAAGCAAAATGCATGCATTTGCTCTCCCATGATCAAATCATTCAAATCTCAGTTTTTGTTCCCAAGTTTATCCTATCAATTTCGAGCCTTTTGTTGGAAGAAGCTTTAAAAGTTTTTGGAGGATGCTGCCACCTTTATGGCTTTACCTGCTTTGTCGTCTTACCCATTTCGAGTCTACTCTAAGTCTGGTCGAGTTAGGGACTGTGTACCCTCTTACTATATTTGACAAAAACTTTACCATAATTTCTCCACTGATTGTGCTTACCATAATTTCTCCATTGGTTGTGCTTATCATAATTTCTCCACTAATTGTGTATACCGTAATATTTTTGAGTCTATTCTAAGTCTGGTCGAGTTAGGGACTGTGTACCCTCTTACTATAATTGGCTGAAATCTTACCATAATTTCTCCACTGATTATGCATACCATAATTTCTCCACTGATTGTGTATACCATAATTTCTCCATTGGTTGTGCTTACCATAATTTCTCCACTAATTGTGTATACTATAATATTTTCACTGACTGTGCTTATCATAATTTGTCTACTGATTGTGTTCATAATTTCTCCTATGATTGTGTAAATCAATTATTTCCTTGTACCACATTAGTTTCTATGTATATTGTTCTGTACCATTTGTGTAAATAGGGTACCACACTGTACGTTCCTAACACAATTAATTAACCAAAAAGCATTGGTGATATGCTTCGTGTTGATATCCTTCAACAATAAGATGAGGTTGTATTGTAATCATGAAGGAGAGGCGACCAGTATTAGTGACAAAGAGATGGTAGATGGGGATGCTAATATTGACGACGACGAAGACGAATAAATGGTGGATGCTAATATTGACTACGAAGAGATGGTGGATGCTAATATTGACGACGAAGAGATGGTGAACTTTGAAGTGTGGGATGGCTAGGTAATGATCGGAGAGAAGATGAACTTTAATTGAAGCGTGGGATGACGAGGTAATGATCGGTTAATTTGAATATTCTGTTTTTTATTTATTTTTGTTTAAATCCAACTTTTTGAGTTCTTAATTAGGTTACGCTCACATTTCTTGCATTAATTGTTTTATTTCTTTTCTTGTGATTTTACAGACTTGGCTTTAATAACAAAACCAAAATTCTCTTCTAAAATAAAAAAACAGAACGAAAACTCGACTCTCTCGGCCCAAACAAAACCAAAACCCTAACTTTACTCTCTCTCTCTCTTTCTTGCGATCCCGTCGAACTTCTCTCTCTCGATCTCGACATTCTCTATTTGAAGCTATGGCATGATCTGCTCCATGTACAATGAGGTAGGTCCCCATTCTTCAATCTCTGTTGATTTGCAGAAATTCAGTCTGTATAGATTTAGAGATTCAAATTTCGTCGGATAGATGTTCTAATCGTCATGTTTATGCCAATTTACAAGTTTTTAGGTTTTCTGCGTTTTGTTCGATTTCGATGCTTTGGTGGTGAATTGAATCAAAATGGAGGTTTGTATTGATTGGATGAAATAGGCGTAGACGTTAAAGGCATCATTAGGTTCTGGAGACGAGGTTATGGAATTGAAGTACAAATCGCAGAGCTCATTTGCGGAATTGAAGCTATTGGAGAAGGTTCATTAGTCAACGTGCCTTCTCCGATTCAGTCTCATGCTTGGCCGTTCCTGTTGGACAGTCGAGACCTTATCGACACTGCAAAGACTGGATCAGGTATATGCTACATTGCTATTGTCTCTTCTTTTCTGAATTACTGGTTATTGCTTGCGAATTTCTTACAAAGATGATATCTTGGGAGCTCATATTGGTTGAAACCTATTGGGGGGCGAGGGATATGTAAGTATTGCCTTTTATTTGAATACTAACATACATAACTAGAAAGATATAACTGAGTCTGTTTGAATGGTCGAGAGTTTTAATTGACCTTTTGCGGAATGGTGTCTTTGCTGCGTTATATTGATTACTTGTTAGGTTTCTCTTGCTTTGTTTTGGTCTTTCATCCTAAAATTTGTGTGTTTATACAGTTAGGCAAAACTTTGGCATTGGAATTCCTGCTCTTATGCATGTTTTATGCAAGAAAAAGCTGGGGGATTCAGGGAGAGCATGTCCTTGGTGTTCTGTACTCTCACCTACAACAGAGCTTGCTCCACAAGTAAGTTTCTTTTTTCCTGTTATATCAATTTCTTTTAAGTAATTCTGTTCACCATAACCATGAACTGCTATTTGGAATTCGGTTTGAAAAATTTCTTCTGGCTAAAAAGTGAACCTCATGTAGATTGTTGATTTATCCCCGACTTTGTATTCATGTAGTTGGGTAGCATATTAAAATGCCTAAGCAGCTGTGTGGGCTTACTTTTTTTTGCCTAAGTACCTATGCTGGCCTGCTTTCTTCTTCTCTCTGAATCTAGTTTTGCATCAATGACTTGCATCCATGCTGGAAAGAGCATTTATTTTCAGATTGCTCTTGTTATCAAAATCGACGTCTTATTGATTATTACTAATCTATAATGTCTTCTCTGGCTCTTCCGCACTCTTTTGAATCTGAGAAATTCTTTTTCTCTCATTTCTGCTTGTGGGCATTCTTTTTGCACTTAAGATGTCATCAAACTTGGTTTTGCCGCTTTTCTTTGAATAGCGGCAGCATTCTTGTGCATTTACGTGGATGATTTTACTGATGTTGAATTGTTAATATCTTCTTTTTGTTATTTACACTATCACATGGGATCTCTTACAAATCACGAAATTGACTACTTTTTCAGATTGCTGATGTCCTATGCAAGGCTGGGAAATCTTGTGGTGTGAAGTCAATTTGTTTGTTTGGAGGATCTTCTAAAGGAACACATATACAGGGCTTGAAGTCTATGTCGTAAGATACCTTGTTCTCTCTCATTTATTTAATGGATGCAAGCAGAAACTTGTTGGTTCGCTAAACTATGTGGCTAAAATACAAGAAAATTTAATCAAAACATAACAACTTGTTCTTTGGGACAACATTTTGAAGTTTGAAGTATATGCTAGGAAACTTGTTGAAAGTAAGGAGGTCTCAAGAGATGTTGGAGCTAGGAATTATAGTTATAGTTTGTGGTTGAAGGATTTGAAGGAACTGAAATCAAGATTTGAACAAACCCCTCTTCAGTTTCCTGAATTTTTAGGGGACCAAATGGTTCTATAATTGATGATGGTTCACGACTTGGCCTGGCGTGAACAAGATCAATGTATGCATTAGTACTCTTGGGTGGCGTTGATTCAGCTTAATTAATTACCATAACAATTCATACTTCCTACTAAGATGTTGATAGGGATTTTTAATATATTGCTATGCATATGGGTCTCCCTCTGAGGAAAGTTGGGGGTTCTGAGCTTTAATTTGTGTTGTATATTAATCATCTCATGTACCATTTTAATGACCTTTTGTAAATCTTAGAAGAAACCATTGATGACATATAATTGTTAGTTTTTTTTACATGAATTCTGATGTAAATTCTAAATCTAAACTTGTTTACTTATGACTATATATAGACGCATAAAATTGACCTATTTGATGATATATCCATACCATTTATAAAAGAGGCTTGAGTATGGTTACTATTGATACACTGTTCATTCACTATTTACCTTATAGATCTGAAAAATAAAATCACTGAGCATAAGTTCTCTTCAAGAACTTCATGAATCTCTCTTTCTCCTTTGCACACTATTCATTCAGTTTTATCAAACCATAACGGTTGAGGAGAGCATTGTTTCATTTTTTTCACTTTTTGAGGAATAAATTTGAAATAGATGCCCGTTTCTTTATTTGGTGTATTCTTTGGCGGGTATGATGTATTTTGGGGGTTTGGGTTCTTGATTAGATGCTCTCATATTCGGTATCTTCAGATTTGGATGAGTTTGAGGGATTTGTGGGGAATGATGAGAATGATTGGGAAGACTTAGGGTGGGAAGTGTTTTTGTTGATTGAGTTGCAATGTTGTATCTTGGGAATTAAACTTTGTTTGTACAGATGTGTTGTGCTCTTACTACGTGTTGGGTATTTGGTCTCTAATATTGATCCATTACCTTCAATCAATTTGTGTTTCAATTCGATCCCCAAATCTAATTTTTACTTCTTTTGATGAAAATCATTTTGGTTTTCACTTTCATGGTTGTGGAGCTCGAATTCCTGACCACCTATCTCAATATAAGAATTATTTTAGTCCTCGAATTAGTTTTTAGTTTTTGTGGCTCAATATTGTGATTCCCCACTTGTATTTTTATCAGTTTCATGTTTAAGTTCCATGTTCTACTTCATGTTGTTAAAATCATGTGGGTTTTCAGTTACATGTTTGAGGGGATCGAATTCCTGAGAGCTCATTTGAGAATCAGTTAGGTTTCATTATCAATTTTTAGTTTTTGTGGCTCAAATGAGATTAGATGACCCCATTAACGTTATGTTCGTGTGATTGTTAACATTGTGGTTATCGAATGGGATGATAGCTTTTGCAAGTTAGGAAAGTATGCATTTTGAATTAGCCTAAAATAACTTAGGATTGCGGCTTGTTTCCTCAAACTTACTGCAATAGGCAAGTGAATAACAAAGTAACTCCCAATTTATGGTACTCAATTGCTTCTACGTTGTTGGTGAGTGTATGAGGAGTTTGGTAGCAACTGAGACTTCTTTCTGAGTTTAAGAAAGTGTTGCATGATGGCTATCTAACTATGTTGGTGTTTTTGGTTTCAAAAAAAAAAACTATGTTGGTGTTTTTATTTTTAATTATTTCTTAGCTATGTTGCTATGTTGTATTAATGTATTAATGTATGACTTGTTGCCTAAGCTTTGCAAACTTTACTTGTTGCCCAAGCGTCCCTCTCTCACAAATCATTCTCGCCTTCCCTCTCCCTTGTTCACAGCTTCATGCCCTTTTTTCACCTCATCGTCTCGTCTTTCATTCGACCTTTAAAATTTTCTGCATCACTTGTCTTCATCTTATGTATTCTCTGCTTCGTTGGCCTCACATTCTCAAGATCCCAAATGTTCATACTATTCAAAACTGAGTTTCAAACTTCAAAGCGTGTTCTCGAGTTCGTGTTTTGACATTAATTTTTGTTGATTTTGATGGCTTAAGTTATGCAGATTTTTTTTGCACATGAGATCAAATTGATTTGGTTGTAAGAGTGATTTCATGTGATTTGTGTTTTTACCAAATTGGGCTTCCTAGGTCTCATTGGATTGACACTTCATCATTTTGAAGGGGCGGAGGAGATGTAGTCGGGTGTTTTAAAAATCGATCATCATTTCTGATCACTCGAATTCAATGCAGCCATGAACATATTCAGATTCATCGGAGACCATGACTCATTGATCAATGTTTTGGTTCTCCTCCTCAAGATCTACATCACCAAATCATGGTCAAGTACTCTCTATTTCTATGTGATTTTGGATCTTAACCGCGACAATGTTGAAGCTAAAATGTGTGATTTGGTTAATCTCTTTGAGTTTTAGGGGTTTCATTGAAGACAAAAGAGCTCTACGCGATGATGTTACTGGCTCGGTACTTGGATCTTTGTGGGGGTCATCGAGCCAACTCTCATGGCATTGGCCTAAAAGTACAACAGAAACAAGACGATCTGCTGCAAGTAACTTCCTCTCACCGTCCTTCCATTATTTTCTCAAGCTATGCATGATTTTTCTGTCAATCAACATCTTCGGATGCATATTTCTAAACTGTCAATCAGTATACTAGTTGCACAAGATTACTTGTGAATAATTTACCACTCAGAGGGGTTATTAATAGTTTTTAGAGTCCTATTAATTTAATGTGTGTGTGTGTGTATATATATATTGTGTATGCTCTCCACAAAAAAAATGTAGCAGAAAGCTGAATGTTTTTCTAATTGTCCACTATTTAGTGTTTCACCTCAATGGAACAACTTGTGAAGGTATAACTCCTAATTTGTCTCGACATTTGGAAGTTCTGTGAGAGGGCATGTGATGATATATATGGAGATTTGGCCCCTTGTTTGGATAAATTAGAACTATGTTTTTTGAGTTGGAAGTCCCAAACTAAGGCATTCGTGGCCATGAAAGCAAAATGTGCAGGAATTGCCTTGGTATGCCCATCCCTTTTTTGGTAACAGTAAACCCATTTTTATGCTCCATTTAGGTGGTTGTTTGAAGGGAAGGTGTAAGATCCACTTTGCTGATGACTTGTACCGTTACATGTGTCAAACTTTTGCTCAATTGGGTAAGCCAGTTTGTATGCAACATTTGCTTGTTAATGGTTGTGGCAGGACATTTTTGCATCCTACCCATATTTTCAGCACTTCCAACAAACTTTATGGCTCTCTATATCAGAGCATGCATCTTATCCCTCTTATAATAACTCTTATAATAACTAAAGTAGAGTATGTTTCAATCATCAAATTTGAATATATTTTTGTGATCCCATTAGCTAACGTAACATTTTTGTTTATTTTTATTTTTGGTAAAGATTGCCCTTGAAAATGTTTTCAAGTATTGAAAGAACAATTGATTGTTTGGGTTGATTGGTGGCACCACATATTTTTTTTATAATTTATTTCATAGAATATGCAAAGAGCTCTTCATACTTAGATAGCATTCACTTATGATGAGCTATTATCTATATATGGATTTTGTTTTTGTAGTTTGACATGGATTCAAGCACATTGTTGGAGACTACTATATACATGCGTTTCTTCCACGGAAGCTACGCAGTTGTTTTTTTACAAAATAGATTTGGTCAAAACAACTTCAGCCTTAAGAATTTAAATTCAGGTATCTCATTATTTGCTTATCAAGTTGTTTACCAAATTCATTGGTATCTATTAGTCAATTGTTGATTGTATTTGTGGCTTCAACTAATTAATAGTTGATTTTCATCACCATCATTGCATAAAAGAAGAGAGACGGTCTAGGTATAATGATCTGCCTCTGCACCATGCATGAAGAAACTTGGACAACATTTGAAGTTTTCATAGCTTAAACTTCGACAATATAGAAAACTTGTGGCCTATCAAAGATGAAAATGACTCCACGCCACATCATTGATTGAAAAAAGATAAAAATTATTTTTTTTGAAGCTAGAAATAATGTTTTGTATATAGGTGGTGCGATGTTTCTTGGATGGATTTCTTATAGTGATGTCTTTACTCAAAGCCAACAAAAAGTTTTCAATGAATGGTATATGCAGACAAGTGAAGCCTGATATGGGTGATTAAAATCATGTTTCTTGCAATTGTGACATATGCACTAGTTGTCTGTTCTTGATTTTTTTTAATAGAAAAAGGTTCATGAAATAGTTGTTCAACAATTAGAAAAGGTTTAGTCGTAGGAATTTACTAAGGACTAAATTTTCATTGGCCAGCAGTTTAAGTCGCATTTACATTTATGGTATATTAAATATTTTCTTTTTACGATCAATTGTATTTTTTGTTGTTGCATCTTACTAAACCATCTTTTTCTTTATCACATTTAACAATCATAATATCAATTGTGTTGTTGAACCTAATAATTTTAGGTGCATTTGTTGGATGTTTACTGGAGGACAGTGTTGTCACAACTTTTGTTGTTGAAAATTCCAATTCTATGGTAGTCAATCCATTGATACTTCATATATTCTTATTGGTTGATTGCCTAGACCCCCTGCAGCCACCACTCTCAATAAGTTGTATTAGAAGTTACATGAATGATATGATGGTTTTGACTTGCATTTTTGTGATCCTTCAATTTCAGTGTAGCTGAAATTCTCAAGATGTACATTTGTTGTTATACATAATAGACACATTTACATAAATATGAACTGTAATCTATCATGATCTATTTAAACTCATAACCAATATCAATTTTAAAAACAAATATTGCTAATTTTCCTTTCGCATGCTTTGAAAATGCTTCAACGGTGCATGCATAGAGACGTAGTTATACATGCTTCATTATATCCATCTGCACATGGGACTGCAACATTCTCACAAATGAACATAAAATAGATGTTATATGGTAGAGGAATGTGTTTTTTTAATTATGCTCGATTTCCTCTGTCTAAAGAATTTATTATTTTATTCATCGTCAGTGCCCATTCTTTTTTTTTCACGAAACCAAGTTATATATTATCATTGATCAAAAATAGATCATTCCGTGGGATTAACCACATACAAGAGGTACACTCCCGAAGAGCTCGTTTTGCAAGAGCATCTGCTCGGCAATTCATAGATCTAGAGATGTAACTAAAATTAAGTGGGTCTCTATTCTTAAGTAGTACACGTATATCATGGATTAACGGATCAATATTACAATTGAAGGAAACTGTCGAATTTAATGCCTTCTTCACTATCTTCGCAGCTGAATAAATCTTCAAAATTCTGGGGTAGTCACTACAATTCTGCAGTGCATACCAAACAGCGGTGTACTCTGCAGTTTCTACTAACGACGACAGTTGCGGCTGCATTTTAATTGATTGATTGATATTTTTACTGATTCAATTTTGGGATGGTGTAAGGTTGTTGTTGTTGTTGCTGTGGTTTGATTTTGGTTTGTTGATATAGTTCACAAAACATTGGATCTACAATCATCTTTGCCAAGTATTGTTTCCAAACCGGAAGCACTCAATTCAAGACAATGGAAGCCTTGTCCTTCAAGTAGTGATGATGAGGGCAAGTTTTGAGAATTAATTTTGTATTCTCCGACATCACTCCAACATCGCGTTCACTGAACGAAACTTAAAAAGCACGAATTCTTGAAGTCAAGGAACGTTGCCATGTTCGGTATATAATGATGGTAAGTCTGGGAACGATACCATGTTCTCCTATTTCTGCCAACTCCCTCGCCATCTCCCAATGCATTACCCAATACTTGGAGGCGATTATTTCTACAAAGCTAGCTAGCTTAATTCGACTTTGTATATCATGGAAGTGATTGTTTGACATCTACTTGTTATGGTAAGTGCTCAGTAAGAGTCGGTCCAAAGACTTCTTTCTTTTTTTTTCGAGCGAAACAATAATACACAGTTGACTTGTAGCGACAGTAATGCCAAGAATGCCACCTGTTAAAACACTTTTTTGCAAGTTAAGAAATAAGGTGATTTTGAAAATTTCTCTTCCTAGTAGGACATTTTGGGCATTCTGTAATATATTAATAGAAAACAACAAAAGAATGCTACAATTTTAGCAATGATTTATGTAAGTATAGACTAAATGTTTCCATCGATTAGTCACCAACCATGCGCTATTATAGTCGTTTCCTTTAAACGACACAATCCTTTTGCTTTGACGAAGCCACGATTTTAGCAAATTTTTTAAAATTCAAATAAATACACTTTTTATAATCATCTCCCTCCTATCTTCTCTCTCTCACTCTGTCTCTTTATCTTGGGCTAGATGTAATAATGCTTCCCAAATTTTTGTTCTATGATAGGGAGCTTATTCCTAAAGAATTTGGTAACACTGCCTTGCCACGCTGCCTTGCAATGCATTGTAGGTCCTTGAGCCCCACCTTGGGAGCATTGTAGGTTCTTTTTCATCTCTATTTTATACAGTTTGCATTTTGCAGAGCAGCTCGAGAACTTATGAAGATGAATTGTTGAGTTTTTATTGGAACTAGTTCTAGGTGAAAGTGAGATTGAAGGGTGGGTAATTGTAAACTCTTGCATGTGTTGCTCGAGTGACTGCTATGGTTCGTGGAGTGACAATGGTTTTAACTATTCCGATGAATTTGTAATTAGTTTGGAGCTCATTGCAGCAGCAGTTACAAGAGAACAATGGAGCTTGAGGGCTCATTTTCCATTCTTTGTTTAATGGGCTAGTGAAGGAGTGTGAGATTCTTGGTTCAATTCGCGTGGGAGTTCATTGGACTCCAATAGTAAGTTGCCATTTACATCGTCTTGTCATATAACTTGTTAAATCGGCGGTGTTACTTATTTGTTGTGTTCTCTAATGGTTTTGGTTTTACAATTGAATGCAATAGGTGTTTACCAATTCTCAAAGAGATAGTGTGGATTTTTTCTTTTCACAGGTTTGGAGTTCACTCCACCTCGATTCTATCATGTTATTATTCGTCTTTGTTTTGTTTATAGAGGTAGGATGTATCTATCAACAACATACCGTTGTTAGGAATATGACTATTATACATATTTCTTGTTTGTATTTGTGCAGTTACTCTTTATCTGTTTATTGTTTTCTCTTGGTAACTACATGGAACACACTTTGAGGTTGATTTTGCATGAGTTTTGCAGGATTAATTTTTCTAACAGATAGAAATATCAACAATCTCCATTAGAAAGCTTTGTGTCTTAAGCTTCTAACCATGTGATTGACTATATTTGCCAGTACCACATTTTCCTTTAAGGGTAAAAACTCCTAGTGCTTACGTACCTTTGTATGCCAAAATTTTTTCGCATTATAGAATACTTACATTGCCTATGAAGCTCTTCACAAACTTGGCATTCCCCAGCCTAAACAGTGCTTACAGATAATAAATGTGCATCCTTTTTGTTACTTTGTCTATTTTTGTTTAGATTGTCAGTACGAAGGCCTTATGAAAGTAAATGAAGTTTATATAGTTTGACAATTGGATTTTGTTTTGAATTCTTGATAAATGGATTTGTGGTTTTAGTTTTGATCTTTATGGAATAAAATTGTGTGCTATGCCATCAAATTAAGTCCGGATGTCTTGAAGGTGTTCCACAAGACACAGTTTTCATTCATCCTTCAGTGATTGACATGCTGGATTCTGCTGCAGAGGATGCTATTAAATGCGGACATTTGTATGTTTGTGCAACTAATGTATTACTTTTAAATTAAAATATATTTGAACAAATGTTAAATATAAACTTTATGTTGCTAGGAAATTAGTATCCATCAAGTTATGTGATGGAATGAGTGGAAACTACTTAAATTTTTGTTTTTCTTAATTATAATTTCTCATATGCAACTTTTGATTAGACATTATTATCCTGTCAGTAAATCACTTTATTCAGTCTTAAGTGCTAGAATCCTAAAGAAACATATGTTTAAACTTTAGCATTCTAGGTATCATAAATCCTTTTAATAGATGTTTTGCCACTCTTTAGACTAATTAATATTGTGTAAGAGCCTATTTGGGAAAATTTAGATTTTAAATCCCGAAATTGTTTAAATTGAAAAGTTATTGCGATGACACACTTTTCGAGGAGAGTTTTCGATGTAAAAATTCTCAAAATTCTCAACATTAACTTTCCTATAATCTTTCTCAAGTTTTTATGTTTTTCTAATTTCTCATATTTTCCTTGATTTTTTTTTAAAAATCCCTCCTTGGACGAACAGCTCTTGCAGTTCTTCTGAACACCCAAGGCAGATTGGAAGATAACCATCAAAGGAAAATTGCGATCTGTTTTTATATAAAAAAATATTTTTGACCCTAAACCCTAAATCCTGGTGACAGTCATCAAAGGAGTGATAATGGCTAGTGTTCTTGGCGCCATGACATACTATGTAGTTAAGTCAAAGAGGACTCAGTTGATCACGAAACGACAGAAGTCCTTGAGTAGGAGTGGCTCCAACTCATGGTACCCATATGATTTTTCAGACTCAGAAGTCAATCCAATATAGGCCACTTGATGCGATGAGAGATTAGTTCTCACTTGAGCTTGGGCAGTTTTATCTTTTTAGTCTCTCTAATCCTGCCTAATTAAGGATGCATAAGAAACAAGTTCTGTATTGTGATTGTATTTAGGTCGTTATCACCATCACCAGTGTTATATGTATCAGATGAATTCTTGTTGTGAGTTCTAGTATCATGAATTTCTTCCTCAGGTGAAGAAAAGCAAAATGTATGCATTTGCTCTCCCATTATCATATGATTCAAATCTCAGTTTTTGTTCCCAAGTTTGTCCTATCAATTTCGAGCCTTTTGCTGGAAAAAGCTTTAAAAGTTTTTGGACGATGTTGCCACCTTTGTGGTTTTACCCACTTTGTGGTCTTACCCATTTCGAGTCTACTCTAAGTTTGGTCGAGTTAGGGACTGTGTACCCTCTTACTATAATTGAAAGAAATTTTACCATAATTTTTCTACTGATTGTGCTTACCATGATTTCTCCATTGGTTGTGCTTAACATAATTTCTCCACTAATTTTGTATACCGTAAAATTTTCGAGTCTACTCTAAGTCTGGTCGTGTTAGGGACTGTGTACCCACTTACTATAATTGGCAGAAATCTTACCATAATTTCTCCACTGATTGTGCTTACCATAATTTCTCCATTGGTTGTGCTTACCATAATTTCTCCACTAATTGTGTATACCGTAATATTTTTGAGTCTACTCTAATTCTAGTCGAGTTAGGGACTGTGTACCCTCTTACTATAATTGGCAGAAATCTTGCCATAATTTCTCCACTGATTGTGCATACCATAATTTTTCTATTGGTTGTGCTTACCCTAATTTCTCCACTAATTTTGTATACCGTAATATTTCCACTGATTGTGCTTACCATAATTTGTCTACTGATTGTGTCCATAATTTCTCCTATGATTGTGTGAATCAATTATTTTCTTGTATGACATTAGTTTCTATGTATATTGTTCTATACCATTTGTATAAATAGGGCACCACACTGTATGTTCCTAACACAATTAATTAACAAAAAAGCATTGGTGATCTACTTCGTGTTGATATCCTCCAACAAGAAGATGAGGCGTATTGTAATCATGAAGAAGAGGCGACCAGTATTAGTGATGAAGAGATGGTAGATGGGGATGCTAATATTGACGACGAAGAAATGGTTGATGCTAATATTGACGACGAAGAAATGGTCGATGCTAATATTGATGGACGACGAAGAAATGGTGGATGCTAATATTGACGACGAAGACGAAGAAATGGTGAATGCTAATATTGACGACGAAGAGATGGTGAACTTTGAAGTGTGGGATGGCGAGGTAATGATCAGTTTAATGACGATGAAGAGATGGTGAACTTTGAAGCGTGGGATGACGAGGTAATGATCAGTTAATTTAAATATTTTGTTTTATTTATTTATTTATTTTTTTGAAACCAACTTTTCTGAGTTCTTAATTAGGTTACGCACACATTTCTTGCATTAATTGTTTAATTTCTTTTCTTGTGATTTTACAGCCTTGGCTTTAATAACATAACTAAAATTCTCTTCTAAAATAAAAAAACATAACGAAAACTCGACTCTCTCGACCCAAGAAAAACATAAACCCTAACTTTACTCTCTCTCTCTCTCGCGATCCCATCGACCTTCTCTCTCTCAATCTCGACATTCTCTGTTTGAAGCTAAGGCCTGATCTACTCCATGTACAATGAGGTACATCCTCGATCTTTAATCTCTATTGATTTAATGGAATTCGGTCTGTACAGATTTAGAGCTTCGAATTTCGTCAGATAGATGTTCTGATCGTCGTGTTTGTGCCAATTTAAAAGTTTTTTGGTTTTCTACATTTTGTTCGATTTCGATGCTTTGATGGTGAATTGAATCAAAATGGAGGTCTGTATTGATTGGACGAAATGGGCGTAGACGTTAAAGGCATCATTGTGTTCTGGAGACGATGTTATGGAATTGAAGTACAAATTGCAGAACTCATTTGCGGAATCGAAGCTACTGGAGAAGGTTCTTCAGTCATCGTGCCTTCTCCGGTTCAGTCTCATGCTTGGCCGTTCCTGTTGGACAGTCGAGACCTATTTGGCATTGCAAAGATTGGATTAGGTATATGCTACGTTGCTATTGTCTCTTGTTTCTTAAATTACTGGTTATTGCTTGCAAATTTCTTACAAAGATGATATCTGGGGAACTCGTATTGGTTGAAGCCTATTGGGGCCGGGGAATATTTAAGTATTGCCTTTTATTTGAAAACTAACATACATAACTAGAAAGATATAACTCAGTCTGTTTGAATGGTCGGGAGTTTTAATTGACCTTTTGCGGAATGGTGTCTTTGCAGCGTTATTCTGATTCCTTGCAAGGTTTCTCTTGCTTTGTTTTGGGCTTTCATCCTAAAATATGTGTGTTTATACAGTTAGGCAAAACTCTAGCATTTGGAATTCCTACTCTTGTTCATGTTTTATGCAAGAAAATGCTGGGGGATTCAGGGAGAGCATGTCCTTAGTGTTCTGTACTCTCACGTACAACAGAGCTTGCTCAACAAGTAAGTTTATTTTTTCCTATTATATCAATTTCTTTTAACAAGTTCTGTTCACCATAACCATGATCTACTATTTGGAATTTGGTTTGAAAAAATTCTTCTGGCTAAAAAGGGAACTTCATGTAGATTGTTGATTTATCCCCGAGTTTGTATTCATGTAGTTGGGTAACATATTGAAATGCCTAAGCAGCTATATGTGCTTGCTTTCTTCTGCCTAAGTAGCTATGCTGGCCTGCTTTCTTCGTCTCTCTGAATCTAGTTTTGCATCAATAACATGCATCCATGCTGGAAAGAGCATTTATTTTCAGATTGCGCTTGTTATCAAAATCCATGTCTTATTGATTATTGCTAATCTATAATGTCCTCTCTGGCTCTTCCGTACTCATGTGAATCCGCGAAATTCTTTTTCTCTCATTTCTGCTTGTTGGTATTCTTTTCGCACTTAAGATGTCATCAAACTTAGTTTTGCCATTTTTCTTTGTATTGCGGCAGCATTCTTGTGCGTTTACGTGGATGATTTTACAAATGTTGAATTGTTAATATCTTCTTTTTGTTATTTACACTATCACATCGGATCTCTTACAAATTACAAAATTGACTACTTTTTCAGATTGCTGATGTCCTATGCGAGGCTGGGAAATCTTTTGGTGTGAAGTCAATTTGTTTGTTTGGAGGATCTTCTAAAGGACCACATATACAGGGCTTGAAGTCTATGTTGTAAGATACCTTGTTCTCTCTCATTTATTTTATGGATGCAAGTAGAAACTTGTTGGTTTGCTCAACTATGTGGCTAAAATACAATAAAATTTAATCAAAACATAACAATTTGCTCTTTGGGACAACATTTTGAAGTTTGAAGTATATGCTAGGAAACTTGTTGAAAGTAAGGAGGTCTCAAGAGATGTTGGAGCTAGGAATTATAGTTATAGTTTGTGGTTGAAGGATTTGAAGGAACTGAAATCATGATTTGAACAATCCCCTCTCCAGTTTCCTAAATTTTTAGGGGACCAAATGGTTCTGTAATTGATGACGGTTCACGACTTGGCCTGGCGTGAACAAGATCGATGTATGCATTAGTACACTTGGGTGGCATTGATTCATCTTAATTAATTACCATAACAATTCATACTTCCTATTAAGATGCTGAGAGGGATTTTTAATATATTGATATGCATATGGGTCTCCCTCTGAGGAAAGTTGGGGGTTCTTAGCTTTAATTTGTGTTGTATATTAATCATCTTATGTACTATTTTAATGACCTTTTGTAAATCTTAGAATAAAGCATTGATGACATATAATTGTTAGTATTCTTTTTACATAAATTCTGATGTAAATTCTAAATGTAAGCTTGTTTATTTATGACTATATACAAACGCATAAAATTGACCTGTTTGATGATATATCCATACCTTTTATAAAAGAGGCTTGAGTATGGTTACTATTCATGCACGGTTCATTCAATATTTACCCTATAGATCTGAAAAATAAATTCGCTAAGCATAAGTTCTCTTCAAGAACTTCATAAATCTCTCATTCTCCTTTGCACACTATTCATTCAGATTTATCAGACCATAACGGTTTAGGAGAGCATTGTTTCTTTTTTTTCACTTTTTGAGGAATAAATTTGAAACAGATGCCCGTTTCTTTATTTGGTGTATTCTTTGGCGGGTATGATCTATTTTAGGGGTTTGGGTTCTTGATTAGATGCTGTCATAGTCAGTATCTTCAGATTTGGATGAGTTTGAGGGATTTGTGGGGAATGATGAGAAAGATTGGGAAGACTTAGGGTGGGAAGTGTTTTTGTGGATTGAGTTGCAGTGTTGTATCTTGGGAATTAAACCTTGTTTGTACAGATGTCTTGTGCTGTTACTACGTGTTTGGTCTCGAATATTGATTCATTACCTTCAATTAATTTGTGTTTCAATTCGATCCCCAAATCTAATTTTTACTTCTATTGATGAAAATCATTTTGGTTTTCTGTTTCATGGTTGTGGAGCTTCAATTCCAGACCACCCATCTCAATATAAGAATTATTTTGGTCCCCGAATCAGTTTTTTGTTTTTGGGGCTCAATATTGTGATTCCCAACTTGTATTTTTATCAGTTTCATATTTAAGTTCCATGTTCTACTTCATGTCATTAAAATCATGTGAGTTTTCAGTTACATGTTTGAGGGGATCGAATTCCTGATCGCTCATTTGAGAATCAGTTAGGTTTCATTATCAATTTTTAGTCTTTATGGCTCAAATGAGATTAGATGACCCCATTAACATTATGTTCGTGTGATTGTTATCATTGTGGTTATCGAATGGGAGGATAGCTTTTGCAAGTTAGGAAAGGATGCATTTTGAATTAGTCCGAAAATAACATAGGATTACGGCTTGTTTCCTTAAACGTACTGCAATAGGCAAGTGAATAATGAAAGTAACTCTCAATTTATGGTACTCAATTGCTTCTACGTTGTTGGTGAGTGTATGAAGAGTTTGGTAGCAGATGAGACTTCTTTCCGAGTTTAAGAAAGTGTTGAATGATGGCTATCTCACTATGTTGGTGATTTTGGTTTCAAAAAACAAAAAACAAACTATGTTTGTGTTTTTATTTTTAATTATTTCTTAGCTATGTTGCTATGTTGTATTAATGTATTAATGTATGACTTGTTGCCCATGCTTTGAAACTTTACTTGTTACCCAAGCGTCCCTCTCTCACAAATCTCTCTCACCTTCCCTCTCCCTCGTTCATGGCTTCACGCTCTTTTTTCACCTCATCGTCTCATCTATCATTTGACCTTTAAAATAGTCTGCATCACTTGTCTTCATCTTATGTATACTCTGCTTCATTGGCCTCACATTCTGAAGATCCCAAATGTTCATTCTATTCAAAACTGAGTTTCAAACTTCAAACCGTGTTCTCGAGTTCGTGTTTTGACATTAATTTTTGTTGATTTTGTTGGCTTAATTTATGCGGGTTTTTTTGCACATGAGATCAAATTGATTTGGTTGGGAGAGTGATTTCAGATGTTTTGTGTTGTTCCCAAATTGGGTCTCTTAGGTTTCATTGGATTGAAACTTCATCGTATTGAAGGGGCAGAGGAGATGTAGTCCGGTGTTTTAAAAATCGATCATCAATTCTGGTCAATCGAATTCAATGCAGCCATGAACATATTCAGATTCATCGGAGACCATGACTCATTGATCAATGTTCTTCTCCTCAAGATCTAACTCACCAAATCATGGTCAGGTACTCTCTATTTCTATGTGATTTTGGATCTAAACCGAAACAATGTTGAAACTAAAATGTGTTATTTGGTTAATCTCTTTTAGTTTTAGGGGTTTCGTTGAAGACACAAGAGCTCTATGCGATGGTGTTATTGGCTCGGTACTTGGATCTTTGTGGGGGTCATCGAGCTATCTGTCGTGGCATTGGCCTAAAAGTACAACCGAAACAAGACGATCTGCTACAAGTATCTACCTCTCTCTCTCTTTCCATTATTTTCACAAGCTATGCATGATTTTTCTGTCAATGAACATATTCGAATGCATATTTCTAAATTGTCAATCAGCTAGATGCACAAGATTACTTGCAAACAATTTACCACTCAGAGGGTTATTGATAGTTTTTAGAGTCTTATTAATTTAATGTGTGTGTGCGTGTATGTATATATATATATTATGTATGCTCTCCACAAAAAAAATGTAGCAGAAAGCTGAATGTTTTTCTAATTGTCCACTATTTAGTGTTTCACCTCAATGGAACAACTTGTGAAGGTATAACTCCTAATTTGTCTCGACATTTGGAAGTTTTGTGAGAGGGCAAGTGATGATATATATGGAGATTTTGCCCCTTGTTTGGGCAAATTAGAACTATGTTTTTTGAGTTGGAAGTCCCAAACTAAGGCATTCGTGGCCATGAAAGCGAAATGTGCAGGAATTGCCTTGGTATGCCCCTCCCTTTTTTGGTAACAGTAAACCCATTTTTTATGCTTCATTTAGGTGGTTGTTTGAAGGGAAGGTGTGAGATCCACTTTGCTGATGACTTGTACCGTTACATGTGTCATACTTTTGCTCAATTGGGTAAGCTAGTTTGTATGCAACATTTGCTTGTTAATGGTTGTGGCAAGACATTTTTGCATCGTACCCATATTTTCAGCAGTTCCAACAAACTTTATGGCTCTCTATATCAGACCATGCAGCTTATCCCTCTTATAATAACTTTTATAATAACTAAAATAGAGTATGTTTCAATCATCAAATTTGAATATATTTTTGTTATCCCATTATCTAACGTAACATTTTTGTTTATTTTTATTTTTGGTATAGATTGCCCTTGAAAATGTTTTCAAGTATTGAAAGAACAATTGATTGTTTGGGTTGATTGGTGGCACCACATATTTTTTTACTGGTTTCCTCATTGTTTCCGTAAGTGACTCTTCTTCCGGATGTATAATTTACCTCATAGAATATGCAAAGAGTTCTCCATACTTAGATAGCATTCATTTATGATGAGCAATTATCTATATATGGATTTTTTTTTTGTAGTTTGACATGGATTCAAGCACGTTGTTGGAGACTCCTATATACATACGTTTCTTCTACAGAAGCTATACAGTAGTTTTTTTACAAAACTAGTTTGGCCAAAACAACTTCGGCCTTCAGAATATAAATTCAGGTGTCTCATTATTTGCTTATCAAGTTGTTTACCAAATTCACTGGTATTTATTATTCAATTGTTGTTTGTATTTGTGGATTCAACTAATTAATAGTTGATTTTCTTCACCATCATTGCATAAAAGAAGAGAGACGGTCTAGGTACAATGCTCTGCCTCCGCACCATGCATGAAGAAACTTGGACAACATTTGAAGTTTTCATAGCTTAAACTTTGATAATATAGAAAACTTGTGGCCTATCAAAGAAGAAAATGACTCCATGCCACATCATTAATTGAAAAAAGATAAGAATTGTTTTTTTGAAGCTTGAAATAATGTTTTGTATATAGGTGGTGCGATGTTTCTTGAATAGATTTCTTATAGTGATGTCTTTACTTCAAAGCCAACAAAAAGTTTTCAATGAATGGTATATGCACACAAGTGAAGCTTGATATGGGTGATTAAAATCATGTTTGTTGCAATTGTGATATATGCACGAGTTCCCTTTTCGTGATTGTTTTTTTATTACAAAAAGGTACATGAAATAGTTGTTCAGCAATTAGAAAAGGTTTAGTCGTAGGAATTTACAAAAAACTAAATTTTCATTGGTCTGCCGTTTAAGTTGCATTTACATTTATGGTATATGAAATATTTTCTTTTACGATCAATTGTATTTGTTGGTGTGCATCTTACTAAACCATCTTTTTCTTTATCATATTTAACAATAGTAATATCAATTATGTTGTTGAACCTTATAATTTTAGGTGCATTTTTGGGATGTTTTCTGTAGGATAGTGTTGTCACAACTTGTGCTGTTGAAAATTCCAATTCTATGGTAGTCAATCCATTGATAATTCAGATATTCTTATTCGTTGATTGCCTAGACCCCTTGCAGCCGCCACTCTCAATAAGACACTTTCAAATTTGTATTAGAAGTTACAGGATTGATATGATGGTTTTGACATGCATTTTTGTCATCCTTCAATTTCAGTGCAGCTGAAATTCTCAAGATGTGCATTTGTTGTTATACATAATAGACACATTCACCAATATTTGGACTGTAATCTATCATGAACTATTTAACCTCATGACCAATATCAATTTTAAAAACAAATATTGCTAATTTTCTTTTCGCGTGCTTTGAAAATGCTTCAACGGTGCATGCATAGAGACGTACTTATATAAGCTTCATTAAATCCATCTGCACATGGGACTACAACATTCTCACAAATGAACATAAAATAGATGTTATATGGTAGAGGAATGTATTTTTTTAATTATGCTCGATTTCCTCTGTCTAAAGAATTTATTATTTTATTCATCGTCAGTGGCCATTCTTTTTTTTTCATGAAACCAAGTTATATATTACCATTGATAAAAAATAGATCATTCTGTGGGTTTAACCACATAGATAAGGTACGCTCTCGAAGAGCTCGTTTTGCAAGAGCATCTTCTCGACAATTCACAGATCTAGTGATGTAACTAAAATTAAGTGGGTCTCTATTCTTAAGTAGTACACGTATATCATGGATTAAAGGATCATTATTACAATCGATGGAAACTGTCGAATTTAATGACTTGATCACTATCTTCGCAACTGAATAAATCTTCAAAATTCTGGGGTAGTCACTACAATTCCACAGAGCATACCAAATAACGATGCACTCCGCAGCTTCTACCGACGATGACCGTTGCGGTTGCATTTTAATTGATTGATTGATCTGTTTACCGATTCAATTTTGGGATGGTGTAGGTTGTTGTTGTTGTTGTGGTTTGATTTTGGTTTGTTGACATAGTTCGCAAAACATTGGATCTGCAATCATCCTTGCCAAGTATTGTTTCCAAATCGGAAGCACTCGATTCAAGACAATGGAATCCTTGTCCTTCAAGTACTAATGATGAGGGCAAGTTTTGAGAATTAATTTTGTATTCTCCAACATCACTCCAACATCGCATCCACAGAACGGAACTTAAAATGCACGAATTCTTGAAGTTAAGGAACGTTGCCATGTTCAGTATATAATGATGGTAAGTTTGGGAACGATACCATGTTCTTCTATTTCTGCCAACTCCCTTGCCATCTCCCAATGAATTATCCAATACTTGGAGGCCAATATTTCTACAAAGCTAGCTAGCTTAATTTGGCTTTGTATATCATGGAAGTGATTGTTTGACATCTACTTGTTATGGTAAGTGCTTAGTAAGAGTCGGTCCCAAGATTTTTTTTCTTTTTTTGAGCGAAACTTAAATACACAGTTGACTAGTGGCGACTGTAATTCCAAGAATGCCACCTGTTAAAACACCTTTTTGCAAGTTAAGAAATAAGGTGATTTTGAAAATTTCTCTTCCTAGTAGGACATTTTGTGGATTCTGTAATATATTAAAGGAAAACAACAAAAGAACGCCACAATTTTAGCAATGATTTATGTACGTATAGAGCAAATGTTTCCCTTGATTAGTCACTAACCCATGCGCTATTATCGTCGTTTCCTTTAAACGACACAATCCTTTTGCTTTGACGAAGCCACGATTTTAGCAATTTTTTTAAAATTCAAATAAATACTCTTTTTATAATCATCTCCCACCTGTCTTCTCTCTCTCACTCTGTCTCTCTATCTTGGGCTAGATATAGTAATGCTTCCCAAATATTTTTTTCTTCGATAGGGAGCTTATTCCTAAAGAATTTGGTAACACTGCCTTGCAATGCATTGTATGTTTTGAGCCGCACCTTGGGAGCATTGTAGGTCCTTTTTCATCTCTATTTTATAATGTTTGCACTTTGCAGTGCAGCTCGAGAACTTATGAAGATGAATTGTTGAGTTTTTATTGGAACTAGTTCTAGGTGAAAGTGAGATTGAAGGGAGGGTAATTGTAAACTCTTGCATACGTTGCTCGAGTGACTGCTATGGTTCGTGGAGTGACAAGGGCTTTAATTGTTCCGATGAATTTTTCATTAGTTTGGAGCTCATTGCAGCATCAGTTACAAGAGAACAATGGAGCTTGAGGGTTCATTTGCCATTCTTAGTTTAATCGGCTAGTGAAGGAGTGTGAGATTCTTGGTTCAATTCGCTTTGGAGTTCATTGGACTCCAATAGGAAGTTGCCATTTACATCATCTTGTCATATAACTTGTTAAATTTGCGGTGTTACTTATTTGTTGTATACTCTAATGGTTTTGGTTTTACAATTGAATGCAATAGGTGTTTGCCAATTGAATGCAATAGGTGTTTGCCAAGTATCAACATTCTCCATTAGCAAGCTTTGTGTCTAAAGTTCCTAACCATGTGATTGACTATATTTGCCAGTACCACATTTTCCTTTAAGGGTGAAAACTCCAAGTGCTTACTTATCTTTGTATGCCAAAATTAATTTGCATTACAGAATACTAACGTTGCCTATGAAGCTCTTCACAAACTTGGCCTTCCCCAACCTAAACAGTGCTTACAAATACTAAATGTGCATCCTTTTTGTTACTTTGTCTGTTATTGTTGTATTGTTTAGAATGTCAGCACGAAGGCCTTACGAAGGTAAATGAAGTTTATATAGTTTGACAGACGGATTTTTTTTTTGAATTCTTGACAAATGGATTTATGTTTTTTGTTTTGATCTTTATACAATAAAACTGTGTGCTTTTCCATCAAATTAAGTCCAGATGTCGTAAAGGTGTTCCCCTGGACACAGTTTTCATTCATCCTTCAGTGATTGAAATGCTGGACTCTGCTGCAGAGGATGCTATTAAATGCAGACATTTGTTTGTTTGTTCAACTAATGTATTAGTTTTTGATAAAAATATATTTGAACAAATGTTAAATATAAACTTTATGTTAGGAAATTTGTATCCATCATGTTGTGTGATGGAATGAGTGGAAACTACTTAAATTTTTGTTTTTCTTAATTATAGTTTCTCATATGCAACTTTTGATTAGACATTATTATCCTGTCAGTAAATCACTTTATTCAACCTTAAGTGCTAGAATCCTAAAGAAACATATGTTTAAACTTTAGCATTCTAGGTATCATAAACCCTTTTAATAGATGTTTTGCCACTCCTTAGACTAATTAATATTGTGTAAGAGCCTATTTGGAAAAATTTAGATTTGAAATCCCGAAATTGTTTAAATTGAAAAGTTACTGCAATGACATACTTTTCGAGGAGAGTTTTCAATGTAAAAATCCTCAAAATTCTCAACATTAACTTTCCTATAATCTTTCTCAAGTTTTGTGTTTTTCTAATTTCTCATATTTTCCTTGATTTTTTTTTAAAATCCCTCCTTGAACGAATTGGTCTTGCAGTTTTTCTGAACTCCCAACGCAGATTGGAAGATAACCATCAAAGGAAAATTGAGATATGTTTTTTCTTAAAATATTTTTAACCCTAAACCCTAAATCCTGGTGACATCCATCGGAGGAGTGATAATGGCGAGTGTTCTTGGCGCCATGACATACTATGTAGTTAAGTCAAAAAGGACTCAGTCGATCAGGAAGCGGCAAAAGTTCTCGAGGAGTGGCTCCAACTCATGGTACCTATCAGATTTTTCAGACTTAGAAGTCAATCCAATATATGCCATTTGATCCAATGAGAGATTAGGTCTCACTTGAGCTTGGGCAGCTTTATCTTTTTAGTCTCTCTAATCCTGCCTAATTAAGGCTGCAGAAGAAACAAGTTCTGTATTGTGATTGTATGTATGTCGTTATCACCATCACCAGTGTTATATGTCTCAGATGAATTCTTGTTGTGAGTTCTTGTATCATGAATTTCTTCCTCAGGTGAAGAAAAGCAAAATGCATGCATTTGCTCTCCCATTATCAAATGATTCAAATCTCAGTTTTTGTTTCCAAGTTTATCTATCAATTTTGAGACTTTTGTTGAAAGAAGCTTTAAAAGTTTTTGGACGAGGTTGCTACCTTTATGGTTTTACCAGCTTTGTGGTCTTACCCATTTCGAGTCTACTCTAAGTTTGGTCGAGTTAGGGACTGTGTACCCTCTTACTATAATTGAAAGAAATTTTACCATAATTTCTCCACTGATTGTGCTTACCATAGTTTCTCCATTGGTTGTTCTTACCATAATTTCTCCACTAATTGTGAATACTATAATATTTTCGAATCTACTCTATGTCTGGTTGAGTTAGGGGCAGTGTACCCTCTTACTATAATTGGCAGAAATCTAACCATAATTTCTCCACTGATTGTGATTTCCATAATTTCTCCATTGGTTGTGCTTACCATAATTTCTTCACTAATTGTGTATACCAAAATATTATCGAGTCTACTCTAAGTCTGGTCGAGTTAGGACTGTGTACCTACTTACTATCATTGCCAGAAATCTTACCATAATTTCTCCACTGAATGTGCATACCATAATTTCTCCACTGATTGTGCGTACCATAATTTCTCCATTGGTTGTGCTTACCATAATTTCTCCACTAATTGTGTATACCGTAATATTTTCACTGATTGTGCTTACCATAATTTGTCTACTGATTGTCCCCATAATTTCTTATATGATTGTATAAATCAATTATTTCCTTGTATCACAGTAGTTTCTATGTATATTGTTTTGAACCATTTGTATAAATAGGGCACCACACTGTACGTTCGTATCATAATTAATTAACAAAAAAACATTGGTGATCTGCTTCGTGTTGATATGTTCCAACAAGAAAATAAGGCTGTATTGTAATCATGAAGAAGAGGTGGCCAGTATTAGTGACGAAGAGATGTTAGATGGGGATGATAATATTGATGACAAAGAAATGGTAGACGGGGACACTAAAATTGAGGACGAAGAAATGGTGGATGCTAATATTGACCACGAAGAAATGGTGGTTGCTAATATTGACGACAAAGACGAAAAAATGGTGGATGCTAATATTCACGACGAAGAGATGGTAGAACATGGAACATAAACATGAAACTGATAAAAATACAAGTTGAGAATCACAATGTTTATGTTCCATGTTCTACCATCTCTTCATCGTCAATATTAGCATCCACCATTTCTTCGTCTTCAATATTAGTATCCACCATTTCTTCGTCGTCAAAATTAGCATCAACCATTTCTTCATCATCAATATTAGCATCCCCTTCCACCATTTCTTCGTCGTCAATATTAGCATCCCCATCCACCATCACTTCGTCACTAATACTGGCCGCCTCTTCTTCATGATTACAATACAACCTCATCTTCTAGTTAGAGGATATCAACACGAAGCAAATCACCAATGCTTTTTTGTTAATTAATTGTGTTAGGAACGTACAGTGTTGTGCCCTATTTACACAAATGGCACAGAACAATATACATAGAAACTATAATGCGATACAAGGAAATAATTGATTTACACAATTATAGGAGAAATTATGGACGCAATCAGTAGACAAATTATGGTAAGCACAATTAGTGAAAATATTACGATATACACAATTAGGGTAGAAATTATGGTAAGCACAACCAATGGAGAAATTATGGTATGCACAATCAGTGGAGAAATTATGGTATGTACAATCAGTGGAGAAATTATGGTGAGATTTCTGCCAATTATAGTAAGAGGTTATACGTCCCAAACTCGACCAGACTTAGAGTAGACTCGAAAATATTATGGTATACACAATTAGTGGAGAAATTATGGTAAACGTAACCAATGGAGAAATTATGGAAAGCACAATTAGTGGAGAAATTATGGTACTCAATTGCTTCTACGCTGTTGGTGAGTGTATGAAGAGTTTGCTAGCAACTGAGACTTCTTTCCGAGTTTAAGAAAGTGTTGAATGATGGCTATCTAACTATGTTGGTGTTTTTGGTTTAAAAAAAAAACAAACTATGTTGGTCTTTTTATTTTTAATTATTTCTTAGCTATGTTGCTATGTTGTATTAATGTATTAATATATGACTTGTTGCCCAAGCTTTGCAAACTTTACTCGTTGCGCAAGCATCTCTCTCATACAAATCTCTCTCGCCTTCCGTCACCCTCGATCATGGCTTCATGTTCTTTTTTTCACCTCATCGTCTCGTCTTTCATTTGACATTTAAAATTGTCTGCATCACTTGTCGTCCTCTTATGTATTCTCTGCTTGGTTGGCCTCATATTCTCAAGATCCCAAATGTTCATTCTATTCAAAACTGAGTTTCAAACTTCAAACCATGGTCTCGAGTTCGTGTTTTGACATTAATTTTTGTTGATTTTGTTGGCTTAATTTATGCGGGTTTTTTTGCACATGATATCAAATTGATTTGGTTGTGAGAGTGATTTCATGTGTTTAAGGTTGTTCCCAAATTGGGTCTCTTAGGTCTCATTGGATTGACACTTCATCGTATTGAAGAGGCGGAGGAGTTGTAGTTTCGTCTTTTAAAAATCGATCATCAATTCTAATCCCTCGAATTCAATACAGCAATGAACATATTTAGATTCATCGAAGACCATGACTCATTGATCAATGTTTTGGTTCTCCTCCTTAAGATCTACATCACCAAATCATGGTCAGGTACTCTCTATTTCTATGTGATTTTGGATCTTAATCGCAACAATGTCGAAGCTAAAATGTGCCATTTGGTTAATCTCTTTGAGTTTTAGGGGTTTCGTTGAAGACAGAAGAGCTCTATGCGATGGTGTTACTGGCTCGGTACTTGGATCTTTGTGGGGGTCATCCAGCCATCTCTCATGGCATTGGCCTAAAAGTACAACTGAAACAAGATGATCTGCTGCAAGTAACTTCCACTCTCCCTCTTTCCATTATTTTCTCAAGCTATGCATGATCTTTCTGTCAATCAACATCTTCGGATGCATATTTCTTAACTGTTAATCAGTATACTAGATGCACAAGATTACCGGTGTATAATTTATCACTTAAAGGGGTTATTGATAGTTTTTAGAGTCTTATTAATTTAATGCGTGTACGTGTGTGTGTATATATATATTATGTATGCTCTCCACAGAAATATGTAGCAAAAAGTTGAATGTTTTTATTATTGTCCACTATTTAGTGTTTCACCTCAATGGAACAACTTGTGAAGGCATAACTCCTAATTTTTCTCGACATTTGGAAGTTCTGTGAGAGGCATGTGATGATATATATGGAGATTTTGCCCCTTGTTTGGGCAAATTAGAACTATGTTTTTTGAGTTGGAAGTCCCAAACTAAGGCATTCGTGATCATGAAAGCGAAATGTGCAGGAATTGCCTTGGTATGCCCCTCCCTTTTTTGGTAACAGTAAACCCATTTTTTATGCTCCATTTAGGTGGTTGTTTGAAGGGAAGGTGTAAGATCCACTTTGCTGATGACTTGTACCATTACATGTGTCATACTTTTGCTCAATTAGGTAAGCCAGTTTGTATGCAACATTTGCTTGTTAATGGTTGTGGCAGGGCATTTTAGCATCGTACCCTTATTTTCAGCAGTTCCAACAAACTTTATGGCTCTCTATATCAGAGCATGCAAGTTATCCCTCTTATAATAACTTTTATAATAACTAAAGTAGAGTATGTTTCAATCATCAAATTTGAATATATTTTTGTGATCCCATTTGCTAACGTAACATTTTTGATTATTTTTATTTTTGGTATAGATTGCCCTTGAAAATGTGTTCAAGTATTGAAAGAACAATTGATTTATTTGGGTTGATTGGTGGCACCACATATTTTTTTTATTGGTTTCCTCATTGTTTCCATAAGTGACTCTTCTTCTAGAAGTATAATTTATCTCATAGAATATGCAAAGAGTTCTCCATACTTAGATAGCATTCTTTTATGATGAGCAATTATCTATATATGGATTTTGTTTTTTTAGTTTGACATGGATTGAAGCACATTATTAGAGACTCCTATATACATACGTTTCTTCTACGGAAGCTATACAGTTGTTTTTTTAACAAAATTAGTTTAGTCAAAACAACTTCAGACTTAAGAATATAAATTCAGGTATCTCATTATTTGCTTATCAAATTATTTACCAAATTCATTGGTATTTATTATTCAATTGTTGTTTGTATTTGTGGCTTCAACTAATTAATAGTTGATTTTCATCACCATCATTGCATAAAAGAAGTGAGACGGTCTAAGTATAATGCTCCGCCTTCGTACCATGCATGAAGAAACTTGGACAACATTTGAAGTTTTCATAGCTTAAACTTTGACAATATAGAAAACTTGTGGCCTATCAAAGAAGAAAATGACTCCACGCCACATCATTGATTGAAAAAAGATAAAAATTGTTTTTTTGAAGCTAGAAATAATGTTTTGTATATAGGTGGTGTGATATTTCTTGGATAGATTTCTTATAGTGATGTCTTTACTAAAAGCCAACAAAAAGTTTTCAATGAATAGTATATGCACAAACGTGAAGCGTGATATGGGTGATTAAAATCATGTTTGTTGCAATTGTGATATATGCACCAGTTCTCTGTTCTTGATTGTTTTTTTAGTAGAAAAAGGTTCATGAAATAGTTGTTTAGCAATTAGAAAAGGTTTAGTCGTTGGAATTTACTAAGGACAAAATTTTGATTGGTCTGCCTTTTAAGTTGCATTTACATTTATGGTATATTAAATATTTTCTTTTACGATCAATTGTATTTGTTGGTGTTGGCTCTTATTAAACCTACTTTTTCTTTATCATATTTATCAATCGTAACATCAATTGTGTTGTTGACCGTTATAATTTTAGGTGCATTTTTGGATGTTTACTGGAGGACAGTGTTGTCACAAATTGTGATGTTGAAAATCCCAATTCTATGGTAGTCAATCCATTGATACTTTAGATATTCTTATTGGTTGATTGCCTAGACCCCCTGAAGCCGCCACTCTCAATAAGACACTTTCAGATTTGTATTGGAAGTTACATGATTGATATGATGGTTTTGACATGCATTTTTGTGATCCTTCAATTTCAGTGCAGCTGAAATTCTCAAGATGTACATTTGTTGTTATACATAACAGACACATTTACCTAAATATGAACTGTAATCTGTCATGATCTATTTAACCTCATAATCAATATGAATTTTAAAAACAAATATTGCTAATTTTCTTTTCGCGTGTTTTGAAAATGCTTTAACGGTGCATGCATAGAGACGTACTTATACATGCTTCATTATATACATCTGCACATGCGACTTCAACATTCTCACAAATGAACATAAAATAGATGTTCTATGGTAGAGGAATGTGTTTTTTTAATTATGCTCGATTTCCTGTCTAAAGAATTTATTATTTTATTTTTAGTCACAGCCCATTCTTTTTTTTCACGAAACCAAGTTATATATTATCGTTGATAAAAAACAGATCATTCTGTGGATTTAAACACATACAAGAGGTACGCTCCCGAAGAGCTCCTTTTGCAAGAGCATCAGCTCGGCAATTCATAGATCTAGAGATGTAACTAAAATTAAGTGGGTCTCCATTCTTAAGTAATACACGTATATCATGGATTAAAGGATCAATATTATAATCGATGGAAACTATCGAATTTAATGCCTTGATCACTATCTTCGCAGCTGAATAAATCTTCAAAATTCAAGGTTAGTCACTACAATTCTGCAGTGGATACCAAATAGCGATACACTCCGCAGCTTCTACTGACGGTGACAGTTGCGGCTGCATTTTAATTGATTGATTGATCTTTTTACCGATTCAATTTTGGGATGGTGTAGGTTGTTGTTGTTGTTGTGGTGGTTTGATTCTGGTTTGTTGATATAGTTCGCAAAACAATGGATCTGCAATCATCTTTGCCAAATATTGTTTTCAAACTGGAAGCAGTCGATTCAAGAAAATGGAAGCCTTGTCCTTCAAGTAGTGATGATGAGGGCAAGTGTTGAGAATTAATTTAGTATTCTCCAACATCACTCCAACATCGTGTCCACAGAACGAAACTTAAAAAGCAAAATTTCTTGAAGTTGAGGAACGTTGCCATGTTCAGTATATAATGATGGTAAGTCTGGGAATGATACCATGTTCTCCTATTTTTGCCAACTCCCTTGCCATCTCCCAATGCATTACCCAATACTTGGAGGCCAATATTTCTACAAAGCTAGCTAGCTTAATTTGGTTTTGTATATCATGGAAATGATTGTTTGACATCTACTTGTTATGGTAAGTGCTTAGTAAGAGTCGGTCCAAAGATTTTTTTTCTTTTTTTTTTAGCGAAACTTAAATACACAGTTGACTTGTGGCGACTGTAATTCCAAGAATGCCACCTATTAAAACACTTTTTTGCAAGTTAAGAAATAAGGTGATTTTGAAAATTCCTCTTCCTAGTAAGACATTTTGGGGATTCTGTAATATATTAAAGGAAAACAACAAAAGAACGCCAGAATTTTAGCAATGATTTATGTACGTATAGACCAAATGTTTCCCTTGATTAGTCACCAACCCATGCGCTATATATAGTCGTTTCCTTTAAACAACACATTCCTTTTGCTTTAACGAAGCCACGATTTTAGCAATTTTTTTAAAATTCAAATAAATAATCTTTTTATAATCATCTCCCACCTGTCTTCTCTCCCTCACTCTTTCTCTCTATCTTGGGCTAGATATAATAATGCTTCCCAAATTTTTTTTCTTTGATAGGGAGCTTATTCCTAAAGAATTTGGTAACACTGCCTTGCAATGCATTGTAGGTCCTTGAGCCACACCTTGGAAGCATTGTAGGTCCTTTTTCATCTCTATTTTATACTGCTTGCACTTTGCAGCGCAGCTCGAGAACTTATGAAGATGAAAAGTTGAGTTTTTATTAGAACTAGAAAGTGAGATTGAAGGGAGGGTAATTGTAAACTCTTGCATATGTTGCTCGAGTGACTGCTATGGTTCGTGGAGTGACAATGGCTTTAACTGTTCCGATGAATTTGTCATTAGTTTGGAGCTCATTGCAGCATCAGTTACAAGAGAACAATGGAGCTTGGGGGCTCATTTGCCATTCTTTGTTTAATGGGCTAGTGAAGGAGTGTGAGATTCTTGGTTCAATTCGCGTTGGAGTACATTGGACTCCAATAGTAAGTTGCCATTTACATCGTCTGGTCATATAACTTGTTAAATAAGCGGTGTTACTTATTTGTTGTGTTCTGTAATGGTTTTGGTTTTACAATTGAATGCAATAGGTGTTTGCCAATTGTCAAAGAGATAGTGTGGATTCTCTCTTTTCACAGGTTTGGAGTTCACTCCACCTCGATTCTATCAAGTTATTATTCGTCTTTGTTTTGTTTATAGAAGTAGGATGTATCTATCAACAACATACCGTTGTTAAGAATATGACTTTTATACGTATTCCTTGTTTGTATTTGTGCGGTTACTCTTTTATCTGTTTTATTGTTTTCTCTTAGTGACTACATGGAACACTATGACGTCGATTTTGCATGAGTTTTAAGGATTAATTTTTCTAACAGGTAGAAGTATTAGCAATCTCCATTAGCAAGCTTTGTGTCTTAAGCTCCTATCCATGTGATTGACTATATTTTCCAGCACCACATTTTCCTTAAAGGGTGAAAACTCCCAGCACTTATCTTTGTATGCCAAAATTATTTTGCATTACAGAATACTTACATTGCCTATGAAGGCCTTCACAAACTTGGCATTCCCCAACCTAAACAGTGCTTACAAATACTAAATGTCCATCCTTTTTGTTACTTTTTCTGTTATTTTTGTATTGTTTAGATTGTCAGCACGAAAGCCTTACGAAGGTAAATGAAGTTTATATAGTTTGACAGATGGATTTTTGTTTTTTGTTATATCTTTATGCAATAAAACTGTGTGCTATGCCATCAAATTAAGTCCAGATGTCCTGAAGGTGTTCCCCTAGACACAGTTTTCATTCAACCTTCATTGATTGACATGCTGGATTCTGCTGCAGAGGATGCTATTAAATGCAGACATTTGTATGTTTGTGCAACTAATGTATTACTTTTGATTAAAATATATTTGAACAAATGTTAAATATAAACTTTATGTTTTTAGGAAATTTGTTTCCATCAAGTTGTGTGGTGGAATGAGTGGAAACTACTTAAATTTTTGTTTTTCTTAATTATAGTTTGTCATATGCAACTTTTGATTAGACATTATTATCCTGTCAGTAAATCACTTTATTCAACCTTAAGTGCTAGAATCCTAAAGAAACATAAGTTTAAACTTTAGCATTCTAGTTATCATAAACCCTTTCAATAGATGTTTTGCTACTCCTTAGACTAATTAATATTGTGTAAGAGCCTATTTGGAAAAATTTAGATTTTAAATCCTGAAATTGTTTAAATTGAAAAGTTAATGCGATGACAAACTTTTCGAGAAGAGTTTTCGAAGTAAAAATCCTCAAAATTCTCAACGTTAACTTTCCAATAATCTTTCTCAAGTTTTTATGTTTCTGTAATATCTCATATTTTCCTTGATTTTTTTTAAATCCCTCCTTGGACGAATTGCTCTTGCAGTTCTTATGAACTCCCAACGCAGATTGGAAGATAACCATCAAAGGAAAATTGAGATCTATTTTTTCTAAAAATATTTTTAACCCTAAACCCTAAATTCTGGTGACAATCGTCGGAGGAGTGATATTGGCCAGTGTTCTTGGCGCCATGACATACTATGTAGTTAAGTCAATGTGGACTCGATTGATCAGGAAGCAGCAGAAGTCCTCGAGGAGGAGTGGCTCCAACTCATGGTACCCATATCATTTTTCAAACTCATAAGTCAATCCAATATATGCCATTCGAAGCGAAGAGAGATTAGGTCTCACTTGAGCTTGGGCAGTTTTATCTTTTTAGTCTCTCTAATCCTGCCTAATTAAGGCTGCAGAAGAAACAAGTTCTGTATTGTGATTGTATGTATGTCGTTATCACCATCACCAGTGTTATATGTAACAGATGAATTCTTGTTGTGAGTTCTTGTATCATGAATTTCTTCCTCAGGTGAAGAAAAGCAAAATGCATGCTTTTGCTCTCCCATTATCAAATGATTCAAATCTCAGTTTTTGTTCCCAAGTTTATCCTATCAATTTTGAGCCTTTAGTTGGAAGAAGCTTTAAAAGTTTTTGGACGATGTTGCCACCTTTGTGGTTTTACCCACTTTGTGGTCTTACCCATTTCGAGTCTACTCTAAGTTTGGTGGAGTTAGGGACTGTGTACCCTCTTATGATAATTGGCAGAAATCTTACCATAATTTCTCCACTAATTGTGCTTACCATAATTTCTCCATTGGTTGTGCTTACCATAATTTCTCATCTATTTGTGTATACCGTAATATTTTCGAGTCTACTCTAAGTTTGGTCAAGTAAGGGACTACGTACCCTCTTGTATAATTGGCAGAAATCTTACCATAATTCCTCCACTGATTGTGCATATCATAATTTGTCCACTGATTGTGCATACCATAATTTCTCCATTTGTTGTGCTTACCATAATTTCTCCACTAATTGTGTATACCGTAATATTTTCACTGATTGTGCTTACCATAATTTGTCTATTGATTGTGTCCATAATTTCTCCTATGACTGTGTAAATCAATTATTTCCTTGTATCACATTAGTTTCTATGTATATTGTTCTGTACCATTTGTATAAATAGGGCACCACACTATACGTTCCTAGAACAATTAATTAACAAAAAAGCATTGGTGATCTGCTTCGTGTTGATATCCTCCAATAGAAAAATGAGGCTGTATTGTAATCATGAAGAAGAGGCTGCCAGTATTAGTGACGAAGAGATGTTAGATGGGGATGCTAATATTGACGACGAAGAAATGGTAGACGGGGATGCTAATATTGGCGACGAAATGGTGGATGCTAATATTGACGATGAAGACGAAGAAATGGTGGATGCTAATATTGATGACGAAGACGAAGAAATGGTGGATGCTAATATTGACGACTAAGAGATGGTAGAACAGGGAACTTAAACATGAAACTGATAAAAATACAAGTTGGGAATCACAATATTTAAGTTCCATGTTCTACCATCTCTTTTTCGTCCATATTAGCATCCACCATTTCTTCGTCTTCGTCGTCAATATTAGCATCAACAATTTCTTCGTCGTCAATATTAGAATCCACCATTTCTTCATCGTCAATATTAGCATCCCCGACCACCATTTCTTCGTCGTCAATATTAGCATCCCCATCTACCATCTCTTCGTCACTAATACTGGCCGCATCTTCTTCATGATTACAATACAACCTCATCTTCTAGTTAGAGGATATCAACACGAAGCAGATTACCAATGTTTTTTTGTTAATTAATTGTGTTAGGAACGTACAGTGTGGTGCCCTATTTATACAAATGGTATAGAACAATATACATAGAAACTAATGTGATACAAGGAAATAATTAATTTACACAATCAAAGGAGAAATTATGGACACAATCAGTAGACAAATTATGGTAAGCACAATCAGTGAAAATATTACGATATACACAATTAGGGGAGAAATTATGGCAAGCACAACCAATGGAGAAATTATGGTATGCACAATCAGTGGAGTAATTATGGTAAGATTTTTGCCAATTATAGTAAGAGGGTACACAGTCCCAAACTCGACCAGACTTAGAGTAGACTCAAAAATATTACGATATACACAATTAGTGGAGAAATTATGGTAAGCACAAGCAATAGAAAAATTATAGTAAGCAAAACCAATGGAGAAATTATGGAAAGCACAATCAGTGGAAAAATTATGGTACTCAATTGCTTCTACGTTGTTGGTGAGTGTATGAAGAGTTTTGTAGCAACTAAGACTTCTTTCCGAGTTTAAGAAAGTGTTGAATGATGGCTTTCTAACTATGTTGGTGTTTTTGATTTAAAAAAAAACTATGTTGGTGTTTTTATTTTTTATTATTTCTTAGCTATGTTGCTATGTTGTATTAATGTATGACTTGTTGCCCAAGCATTGCAAACTTTACTTGTTGCCCAAGCGTCCCTCTCTCAAAAATCTCTCTCGCCTTCCTTCTCCATCGTTCACGGCTTCACGTTCTTTTTTGACCTCATCGTCTCGTCTTTCATTCGACCTTTAAAATTGTCTGCATCACTTGTCTTCGTCTTATGTATTCTCTGCTTCGTTGGCCTCACATTCTCAAGATCCCAAATGTTCATTCCATTCAAAATTGAGTTTCAAACTTCAAATCGTGTTCTCGAGTTCGTGTTTTGACATTAATTTTTTTTAATTTTGTTGGCTCAATTTATGCGGGTTTTTTTGCACATGAGATCAAATTGATTTGGTTGTGAGAGTGACTTCATGTGTTTTGTGTTGTTCCCAAATTGGGTCTCTTCGGTCTCATTGGATTTACACTTCATCGTATTGAAGGGGCGGAGGAGATGCAGTCCGGTGTTTTGAAAAATCGATCATCAATTCTGATCACTCGAATTCAATACAGCCATGAACATATTCAGATTCATCGAGATCATGACTCATTGATCAATGTTTTGGTTCTCCTCAAGATCTACATCACCAAATCATGGTTAGGTACTCTCTATTTCTATGTGATTTTGGATCTTTACCGCAACAATATTGAAGCTAAAATGTGTGATTTGGTTAATCATTTTGAGTTTTAGGGGTTTCGCTGATGACACAAGAGCTCTACGAGATGGTGTTACTGGCTCGATACTTGGATCTTTTTGGGGGTCATCGAGCCATCTCTCATGGCATTGGCATAAAAGTACAATCAAAACAAGACCATCTGCTGCAAGTAACTTCCTCTGTCCCTCTTTCCATTATTTTCTAAAGCTATGCATGATTTTTCTGTCAATCAACATCTTTGGATGCATATTTCTAAACTGTCAATCAGTATACTAGATGCAAGTAACTTCCTCTGTCCCTTTTTCCATTAGTGTTTCAACTCAATGGAACAACTTGTGAAGGTATAACTCCTAATTTGTCTCGACATTTGGAAGTTCTGTGAGAGGGCATGTGATGATATATATGGAGATTTTGCCCCTTGTTTGGGCAAATTAGAACTATGTTTTTTGAGTTGGAAGTCCAAAACTAAGGCATTCGTGGCCATGAAAGCGAAATGTGCAGGAATTTTCTTTGTATGCCCCTCCCTTTTTTGGTAACAGTAAACCTATTTTTTATGCTCCATTTAGGTGGTTGTTTGAAGCGAAGGTGTAAGATCCACTTTGCTAATGACTTGTACCGTTACATGTGTCATACTTTTGCTCAATTGGGTAAGCCAGTTTGTATGCTACATTTGCTTCTTAATGGTTGTGGCAGGGCATTTTTGTATCCTACCCATATTTTCAGCAATTCCAACAAACTTTATGGCTCTCTATATAAGAGCATGCATCCTATCCCTCTTATAATAACTTTTATAATAACTAAAGTAGAGTATGTTTCAATCATCAAATTTGAATATATTTTTTGTGATCCCATTAGCTAACGTAACATTTTTGTTTATTTTTATTTTTGGTATAGATTGCCATTGAAAAGGTTTTCAAGTATTGAAAGAACAATTGATTGTTTGGGTTGATTGGTGGCACCACATATTTTTTTTATTGGTTTCCTCATTGTTTCCATAATTGACTCTTCTTCTATATGTATAATTTATCTCCTAGAATAGGCAAAGAGTTCTCCATACTTAGATTGCATTCTTTTATTATGAGCAATTATCTATATATGGATTTTGTTTTTGCAGTTTGACATGGATTCAAGCACGTTGTTGGAGACTCCTATATACATACGTTTCTTCTTCGGAAGCTATGCAGTTGTTTCTTACAAAATTATTTTGTCAAAACAACTTCAGCCTTAAGAATATAAATTCAGGTATCTCATTATTTGCTTATCAAGTTCTTTACCAAATTAGCTGGTATTTATTATTCAATTGTTGTATGTATTTGTGGCTTCAACTAATTCATAGTTGATTTTCATCACCATCATTGCATAAAAGAAGAGAGACGGTCTAGGTGTAATGCTCCACGAACGCAGCATGCATGAAGAAACTTGGACAACATTTGAAGTTTTCATAGCTTAAACTTTGACAGTACAGAAAACTTGTGGCCTATCAAAGAAGAAAATGACTCTACGCCACATCATTGAGTGAAAAAAGATAAAAATTGTTTTTTTGAAGCTATAAATAATGTTTTGTATATTGGTGGTGCGATGTTTCTTGGATAGGTTTCTTATAGTGATGTCTTTACTCAAAGCCAACAAAAAGTTTTCGATGAATGGTATATGCACACAAGTGAAGCTTGATATGGATGATTAAAATAATGTTTGTTGCAATTGTGATATATGCACCAGTTCTCTATTCTTGATTGTTTTTTTAGTAGAAAAAGGTTCATGAAATAGTTGTTCATCAATTAGAAATGGCTTAGTCGTAGGAATTTACTAAGGACTAAATTTTCATTGAGCTACAGTTTAAGCTGCATTTACATTTATGGTATATGAAATATTTTCTTTTACGATCAATTGTATTTGTGGTGTTGCATCTTACTAACCCATCTTTTTCTTTATCATATTTAACAATCGTAATATCAATTGTGTTGTTGAACCTTATAATTTTAGGTGCATTTGTTGGATGTTTTCTGGAGGACAGTGTTGTCACAACTTGTGCTGTTGAAAATCCCAATTCTATGGTAGTCAATTCATTGATACTTCAGATATTCTAATTGGTTAATTGCCTAGACCCCCTGCAGCCAGCACTCTCAACAAGACACTTTCAGATTTGTATTAGAAGTTACAAGATTGATATGATGGTTTTGACATGCATTTTTGTGATCATTCAATTTCAGTGCAGCTGAAATTTTCAAGATGTACATTAGTTGTTATACATAATAGACACATTTACATAAATATGTACTATAATCTATCATGATCTATTTAACCTCATAACCAATATCAATTTTAAAAACAAATATTGCTAATTTTCTTTTCGCGTGCTTTGAAAATGCTTCAACGGTGCATGCATAGAGACGTACTTATACATGCTTCATTATATCCATCTACACATGGGACTACAACATTCTCACAAATGAACATGAAATAGATGTTATATGGTTAGAGGAATGTGTTTTTTTAATTATGCTCGATTTCCTCAGTCTAAAGAATTTATTATATTATTCATCGTCAGTGCCCATTCTTTTTTTTTTTCACGAAACCGAGTTATATATTATATTGATCAAAAACAGATCATTCTTTGGGTTTAACCGCATACATGACGTACGCTCCCGAAGAGCTCGTTTCGAAAGAGCATCTGCTCGGCAATTCATAGATCTAGAGATGTAACTAAAATTAATTGGGTCTCTATTCTTAAGTAGTACATGTATATCATGGATTAAAGGATCAATATTACAATTGATGGAAACTGTCGAATTTAATGCCTTGATCACTATCTTCGCTGCTGAATAAATCTTCAAAATTTTGGGGTAGTCACTACAATTTTGCAGTGCATACCGAACAATGATTCACTCCGTAGCTTCTACCAATGATGACAGTTGCGGCTGCATTTTAATTGATTGATTGATCTTTAAACGATTAAATTTTGGGATGGTGTAAGGTTCTTGTTGTTGTGGTTTGATTTTTGTTTGTTGATATAGTTCGCAAAACATTGGATCTGCAATCATCTTTGCCAAGTATTGTTTCCAAATCGGAAGCGCTCGATTCAAGACAATGGAAGCCTTGTTCTTCAAGTAGCGATGATGAGGGCAAGTTTTGAGAATTAATTCTGTATTCTCCAACATCACTCCAACAACGCGTCCACAGAACGGAATTTAAAAAGCACGAATTCTTGAGGTTGAGGAACGTTGTCATGTTCGGTATATAATGATGGTAACTCTGTGAACGATACCAAGTTCTCCTATTTCTGCCTACTTCCTTGCCATCTCCCAATGCATTACCCAATACTTGGAGGCCATTATTTCTACAAAGCTAGCTAGCTTAATTCGGCTTTGTATATTATGGAAGTGATTGTTTGACATCTACTTGTTATGGTAAGTGCTTAGTAAGAGTCGGTCCAAAGATTTTTTTTCTTTTTTTTTTTGAGCGAAACTTAAATACATAGTTGACTTTTGGCGATTGTAAAGCCAAGAATGCCACCTGTTAAAACACTTTTTTGCAAGTTAAGAAATAAGATGATTTTGAAAATTTCTCTATCTAGTAGGATACTTTTGGGATTCTGTAATATATTAAAGGAAAACAATAAAAGAATGCCACATTTTTAGCAATGATTTATGTACGTATAGGCCAAATGTTTCCATTGATTAGTCACCAACCCATGCGCTATTACAGTCGTTTCCTTTAAACGACACGATCCTTTTGCTTTGATGAAGCTACGATTTTAGCAATTTTTTTAAAATTCAATTAAATACTCTTTTTATAATCATCTCCCCCCTGTCTTCTCTTTCTCACTCTGTCTCTCTATCTTGGGCTAGATATAGTAATGCTTCCCAAATTTTTGTCTTTGATAGGGAGCTTATTCCTAAAGAATTCGGTAACACTGCCTTGCCACACTGCCTTGCAATGCATTGTAGGTCCTTGAGCCGCACCTTGGGAGCTTGTAGGTCCTTTTTCATCTCTATTTTATACTATTTGCATTTTGTAGTGCAGGTCGAGAACTTATGAAGATGAATTTTTTGAGTTTTTATTGGAACTCGTTCTATGTGAAAGTGAATTGAAGGGTGGGTAATTGTAAACTCTTGCATGTGTTGCTCCAGTGACTGCTATGTTATGTGGAGTGACAAGGGCTTTAACTATTCCGATGAATTTTTCATTAGTTTGGAGCTCATTGCAGCAGCAGTTACAAGAGAACAATGGAGCTTGAGGGCTCATTTTCCATTCTTTGTTTAATGGGTTAATGAAGGAGTGTGAGATTCTTGGTTCAATTTGCGTGGGAGTTCATTGGACTCCAATAGTAAGTTGCCATTTACATCGTCTTGTCAAATAACTTGTTAAATCAGCGGTGTTACTTATTTGTTGCGTTCTCTAATGGTTTTGGTTTTACAATTGAATGCAATCGGTGTTTGCCAATTGTCAAAGAGATAGTGTGGATTCTTTCTTTTCACAGGTTTCGAGTCCACTCCACCTCGATTCTATCATGTTATTATTTGTCTTTATTTTGTTTATAGAGGTAGGATGTATCCATCAACAACATACCGTTGTTAGCAATATGACTTTTATACATATTCCTTGTTTGTATTTGTGCGGTTACTCTTTATCTGTTTAGTGTTTTCTCTTGGTGACTACGTGGAACACACTTTGAGGTCGATTTTGCATGAGTTTTTCAGGATTAGTTTTTCTAACAGGTAAAAGTATCAACAATCTCCATTAGCAAGCTTTGTGTCTTAAGCTCCTAACCATGTGATTGACTATATTTATCAGTACCACATTTTCCTTTATGTGTGAAAACTTCCAGTGCTTACTTATCTTTGTATGCCAAAATTATTTTGCATTACAGAATACTTACCTTGCCTATGTAGCTCTTCACAAACTTGACATTCCCTAGCTTAAACAGTGCTTACAGATACTAAATGTGCATCCTTTTTGTTACTTTGTCTGTTATTGTTGTATTGTTTAGAGTATCAGCACGAAGGCCTTACTAAAGTAAATGAAGTTTGTATAGTTTGACAGATGGATTTTTTTATGAATTCTTGATAAATGGATTTATTTTTTTAGGTTTGATCTTTATGCAATAAAACTGTGTGATTTGCCATCAAATAAAGTCTAGATGTCCTGAAGGTGTTCCCCTAGACACAGTTTTCATTAATCCTTCTGCGTTTGACATGCTAGATTCTGCTGCAGAGGATGCTATTAAATTCGGACATTTATATGTTTGTGCAACTAATGTATTACTTTTTGATTAAAATATATTTGAACAAATGTTAAATATAAACTTTATGTTGTTAGGAAATTTGTATCCATCAAGTTGTGTGATGGAATGAGTGGAAACTATTTAAATTTTTGTTATTCTTAATTATATTTTCTCATATGCAACTTTTGATTAGACATTATTATCCTGTCAGTAAATCACTTTATTCAACCTTAAGTGCGAGAATCCTAAAGAAACATATTTTAAACTTTAGCATTCTAGGTATCATAAACCCTTTTAATAGATGTTTTGCCACTCCTTGGACTAATTAAAATTGTGTAAGAAGAGCCTATTTGGGAAAATTTAGATTTTAAATCCCGAAATTGTTTAAATTGAAAAGTTACTGCGATGACACACTTTTCGAGGAGAGTTTTCGATGTAAAAATCCTCAAAATTCTAAACACTAACTTTCCTATAATCTTTCTCAAGTTTTTATGTTTTTCTAATTTCTCATATTTTCCTTGATTTTTTTTTAAAATCCCTCCTTGGACGAACTGCTCTTGCAGTTCTTCTGAACTCCCAATGCATATTGGAAGATAACCATCAAAGGAGAATTGAGATCTGTTTTTTCTTAAAATATTTTTAACCCTAAACCCTAAATCCTGGTGATAGTCGTCAGAGTAGTGATAATGGCGAGTGTTCTTGGCGCCATGACATACTATGTAGTTAAGTCAAAGAGGACTCGGTAGATCAGGAAGCGGCAGAAGTCCCCGAGGAGGAGTGGCTCCAACTCATGGTACCCATCTATCTTTTCAGACTCAGAAGTCAATCCAATATATGCCATTTGATGCGATGAGAGATTTGGTCTCACTTGAGCTTGGGCAGTTTTATCTTTTTAGTCTCTCTAATCCTACCTAATTAAGGCTGCAGAAGAAAGAAGTTATGTATTGTGATTGTATGTATGTCGTTATCACCATCACCAGTGTTATATGTATCAGTTGAATTCTTGTTGTGAGTTCTTGCATCATGAATTTCTTCCTCAGGTGAAGAAAAGCAAAACCCATGCATTTGCTCTCCCATTATCAAATGATTCAAAACTCAGTTTTTGTTCCCAAGTTTATCCTATCAATTTCTTGCCTTTTGTTGGAAGAAGCTTTAAAAGCTTTTGACGATGTTGCCACCTTTGTAGTTTTACCCACTTTGTGGTCTAACCCATTTTGAGTCTACTCTAAGTCTGGTCGAATTATGGACTGTGTACCCTCTTACTATAATTGACAAAAATTTTACCATAATTTCCCCACTAATTATGCTTACCATAATTTCTCCATTGGTTGTGCTTACCATAATTTCTCCACTAATTGTGTATACCATAATATTTTCGGGTCTACTCTAAGTCTGGTCGAGTTAGGGACTGTGTACCCTCTTACTATAATTGACAGAAATCTTACCATAATTTCTCCACTGATTGTGCTTACCATAATTTCTCCATTGGTTGTGCTTACCATAATTTCTCCATTGGTTGTGCGTACCATAATTTCTCCTCTATTTGTGTATACCGTAATATTTTCGAGTCTACTCTAAGTCTGGTCGAGTTAGGGACTGTGTACCCTCTTACTATAATTGGCAGAAATCTTACCATAATTTCTCCACTGATTGTGCATTCCCAAATTTCTCCACTGATTGTGCATACCATAATTTCTCCATTGGTTGTGCTTACCATAATTTCTCGACTAATTGTGTATACCGTAGTATTTTCACTGATTGTGCTTACCATAATTTGTCTACTGATTTTGTCCATAATTTCTCCTATGGTTGTGTAAATCAATTATTTCCTTGTATCACATTAGTTTCTATGTATGTTGTTCTGTACCATTTGTACAAATAGGGCATCACGCTGTACATTCCTAACACAATTCATTAACAAAAAAGCATTGGTGATCTGCTTCATGTTGATATCCTCCAATAGAAATATGAGGCTATATTGTAATCATGAAGAAGAGGCGGCCAGTATTAGTGATGAAGAGATGGTAGATGGGGATGCTAATATTTATGACGAAGAAATGGTGGATGCTAATATTGATGACGAAGATGGAGAAATTGTGGATGCTAATATTGACGACGAACACATGGTGGATGCTAATATTTACGACGAAAAGATGGTGAACTTTGAAGAGTGGGATGGCGAGGTAATGATCGGTTTATTGACGATGAAGAGATGGTGAACTTCGAAGCGTAGGATGACGAGGTAATGATCAGTTAATTATAATATTTAGTTTTTTTTTCTTTTTCTGAAACCAACTTTTCTAAGTTCTTAATTAGGTTACGCTCACATTTCTTGCATTAGTTGTTTAATTTCTTTTTTTGTGATTTTACAGACATGGCTTTAATAACAAAACCAAAAATCTCTTCTAAAATAAAAAACAGAACAAAAACTCGACTCTCTCGACCCAAACAAAACCTAAACCCTAACTTTACTCTCTCTCTCTCGTGATCCCGTCGACCTTCTCTCTCTTTCTATCTCGACATTCTCTATTTGAAGCTAGGGCATGATCTACTCCATGTACAATGAGGTAGGTCCCAGTTTTCAATCTCTGTTGATTTGCTGAAATTCGGTCTATACAGATTTAGAGTTTCAAATTTCGTTAGATAGATGTTCTAATCGTCGTGTTTGTGCCAATTTACAAGTTTTTAGGTTTTCTTCATTTTGTTCGATTTCGATGCTTTGGTGGTGAATTGAATCAAAATGGAGGTCTATATTGATTGGACAAAATAGGCATAGACGTTAAAGTCATCATTGTGTTCTGGAGACGATGTTATGGAATTGAAGTATAAATCGTAGAGCTCATTTGCGGAATCGAAGCTACTGGAGAAGGTTCTTTAGTTAACGTGCCTTCTTCGATTTAGTCTCATGCTTGGCCGTTCCTATTGGACAGTTGAGACCTTATCGGCATTGCAAAGACTGGATCAGGTATATGCTACATTGCTATTGTCTCTTGTTTACTGAATTACTGGTTATTGCTTGTGAATTTCTTACAAAGATGATATCTTGGGAGCTCGTATTGGTTGAAACCTATTGGGGGGCGGGGGATATGTAAGTATTACCTTTTATTTGGAAGATATAACTCAGTCTGTTTGAATGGTCAGGAGTTTTAATTGACCTTTTGCGGAATGGTGTCTTTGTTGCGTTATACTAATTCCTTATTAGGTTTCTCTTGCTTTGTTTTGGTCTTTCATTCTAAAATATGTGTGTTTGTACAGTTAGGCAAAACCCTGGCATTTGGAATTCCTGCTCTTGTGCATGTTTTATGCAAGAAAAAGCTGGGGGATTTAGGGAGAGCATGTCCTTCCTGTTCTGTACTCTCGTCTACAAGAGAGCTTGCTCAACAAGTAAGTTTCGTTTTTCCTGTTATATCAATTTCTTTTAAGTAATTCTGTTCACCGTAACCATGAACTGCTATTTGGAATTTGGTTTGAAAAAATTCTACTGGCTAAAAAGTAAACTTCATGTTGATTGTTGATTTATCCCCGAGTTTGTATTCATGTAGTTGGGTAGCATATTGAAATGCCTCAGCAGCTATGTGGGCTTGCTTTCTTCTGCCTAAGTAGCTATGCTGGCCTGCTTTCTTCGTCTCTCTGAATCTCGTTTTGCATCAATGACATGCATTCATACTGGAAAGAACATTTATTTTCAGATTGCTCTTGTTATCAAAATCTACGTCTTATTGATTATTACTAATCTATAATGTCTTCTCTGGCTCTTCCGCACTCATGTGAATCTGTGAAATTCTTTTTCTCTCATTTTTGCTTGTTGGTATTCTTTTTGCACTTAAGATGTCATCAAACTTGGGTTTGCTGCTTTTTTTTGTATTGCGGCAGCATTCTTGTGCGTTTTCATGGATGATTTTACTGATGTTGAATTATTAATATCTTCTTTTTGTTATTTACACTATCACATGGGATCTCTTACAAATTACAAAATTGACAACTTTTTCAGATTGCTGATATCCTATGCAAGGCTGGGAAATCTTGTGGTGTAAAGTCAATTTGTTTGTTTGGAGGATCTTCTAAACATATATACAAGGCTTGAAGTCTATGTTGTAAGATACCTTGTTCTCTCTCATTTATTTTATGGATGCAAGTAGAAACTAGTTGGTTTGCTCAACTATGTGGCTAAAATACAAGAAAATTTAATCAAAACATAACAATTTGCTCTTTGCGACAACATTTTGAAGTTTGAAGTATATGCTAGGAAACTTGTTGAAAGTAAGGAGGTCTCAAGAGATGTTGAAGCTAGGAATTATAGTTATAGTTTGTGGTTAAAGGATTTGAAGGAACTGAAATCAAGATTTGAACAATCCCCTCTTCAATTTCCTAAATTTTTAGGGGACCAAATGGTTCTGTAATTGATGACGGTTCACGACTTGGCCAGGCGTCAACAAGATCAATGTATGCATTAGTACTCTTGGGTGGCATTGATTCAGCTTAATTAATTACCGTAACAATTCATACTTCCTACTAAGCTATTGAGAGGGATTTTTAATATATTGATATGCATATGGGTCTCCCTCTGAGGAAAGTTGGGGGTTCTTAGCTTTAATTTGTGTTGTATATTAATCATCTCATGTACCATTTAATGATCTATTGTAAATCTTAGAATAAACCATTGATGACATATAATTGTTAGTTTTTTTTACATGAATTCTGATGTAAATTCTAAATCTAAACTTGTTTACTTATGACTATATATAGACGCATAAAATTGACCTATTTGATGATATATCCATATAATTTATAAAAGAGGCTTGAGTATGGCTACTATTCATACACTGTTCATTCACTATTTACCCTATAAATGTGAAAAATAAAATCGCTAAGCATAAGTTCTCTTCAAGAACTTCATGAATCTCTCTTTCTCCTTTCTCCTGTGCACACTATTCATTCAGTTTTATCAGACCATAACGGTTGAGCAGAGCATTGTTTCTTTTTTTTTCACTTTTTGAGGAATAAATTTGAAATAGATGCCCGTTTTTTTATTTGGTGTATTCTTTGGCGGGTATGATCTGTTTTTGGGGTTTGGGTTCTTGATTAGATGCTCTCATCGGTATATTCAGATTTGGATGAGTTTGAGGGATTTGTGGGGAATGATGAGAATGATTGGGAAGACTTGGGGTGGAAAGTGTTTTTGTGGATTGAGTTGTAGTGTTGTATCTTGGGAATTAAACCTTGTTTGTACAGATGTCTTGTGCTCTTATTACGTGTTGGGTATTTGGTCTTGAATATTGATCCATTACCTTCAATCAACTTGTGTTTCAATTCGATCCCCAAATCTAATTTTTACTTCTTTTAGTGAAAATCATTTTAGTTTTCAGTTTCATGGTTGTGGAGCTTGAATTCCTGACCACCCATCTCAATATAAGAATTATTTTGGTCCTCGAATCAGTTTTAAGTTTTTGTGGCTCAATATTGCGATTCCCAACTTATTTTTTTATCAGTTTAATGTTTAAGTTCCATGTTCTACTTCATGTCGTTAAAATCATGTGGGTTTTCATTTACATGTTTGAGGGGATCGGATTCCTGATAGCTCATTTGAGAATCGGTTAGGTTTCATTATCAATTCTTAGTCTTTGTGGCTCAAATGAGATTAGATGACCCATTAACGTTATGTTCGTGTGATTGTTAACATTGTGGTTATCGAATGGGAAGATAGCTTTTGCAAGTTAGGAAAGGATGCATTTTGAATTAGTCCTAAAATAACTTAGGATTGCGGCTTGTTTCCTTAAACTTACTGCAATAGGCAAGTGAATAATGAAAGTAACTCCCAATTTATGGAACTCAATTGCTTCTACGTTGTTGGTGAGTGTATGAAGAGTTTGGTAGCAGCTGAGACTTCTTTCCGAGTTTAAGAAAGTGTTGCATGATAGCTATCTAACTATGTTGGTGTTTTTGGTTTAAAAAAAAAACTAGGTTGCTGTTTTTATTTTTAATTATTTCTTAGCTATGATGCTATGTTGTATTAATGTATTAATGTATTAATGTATGACTTGTTGCCCAAGCTTTGCAAACTTTACTTGTTGCCCAAGCGTCCCTCTCTCACAAATCATTCTCTCTTTCCCTCTCCCTCGTTCACGGCTTCACGCTCTTTTTTCACCTCATCGTCTCGTATTTCATTCAACGTTTAAAATTGCCTGCATCACTTGTCTTCATCTTATCTATTCTCTGCTTCGTTGGCCTCACATTCTCAAGATCCCAAATGTTCATTCTATTCAAAACTGAGTTACAAACTTCAAACCGTGTTCTAGAGTTCATGTTTTGACATTAATTTTTTTTTTATTTTGTTGGCTTAATTTATGCGGATTTTTTTGCACATGAGATCAAATTGATTTGGTTCTGAGAGTGATTTCACGTGTTTTGCGTTGTTCCCAAATTGGGTCTCTTAGGTCTCATTGGATTGACACTTCATCATATTGAAGGTGGGGCAGAGGAGATGTAGTCCGGTGTTTTAAAAATCGATCATCAATTCTGATCACTCGAGTTCAATGCAGCCATGAACATATTCGGATTCATTGGAGACCATGACTCATTGATCAATGTTTTGGTTCTCCTCCTCAAGATCTACATCACCAAATCCTGGTCAGGTACTCTCTATTTCTATGAGATTTTGGATCTTAACTGCAACAATGTTGAAGCTAAAATGTGTGATTTGGTTAATCTCTTTGAGTTTTAGGGGTTTCGCTGAAGACACAAGACCTCTACGCGATGATGTTACTGGCTCGGTACATGGATCCTTGTGGGTGTCATCAGCCATCTCTCATGGCATTGGTCTAAAAGTACAACCGAAACAAGACGATCTGCTGCAAGTAACTTCCCTCTCCCTCTTTCCATTATTTTCTCAAGCTATGCATGATTTCTTTGTCAATCAACATTTTTGGATGCATATTTCTAAACTGTCAATCAGTATAATAGATGCACAAGACTACTTGTGAATAATTTACCACTCCGAGGGGTTATTGATAGTTTTTAGAGTTTTATTAATTTAATGTGTGTGCGTGTGTGTATATATATATTATGTATGCTCTCCACAAAAAAATGTAGCAATAAGCTTAATGTTTTTCTAATTGTCCACTATTTAGTGTTTCACCTCAATGGAACAACTTGTGAAGGTATAACTCCTAATTTGTCTCGACATTTGGAAGTTCTATGAGGGGGCATGTGATGATATATATGGAGATTTTGCCCCTGGTTTGGGCAAATTTGAACTATGTTTTTTGAGTTGGAAGTCCCAAACTAAGGCATTCGTGGCCATGAAAGTGAAATGTGCAGGAATTTCCTTGGTATGTTCCTCCCTTTTTTGGCAACAGTAAACCCAATTTTTATGCTCCATTTAGGTGGTTGTTTGAAGGGAAGATGAAAGATCCACTTTGCTGATGACTTGTACCGTTACATGTGTCATACTTTTGCTCAATTGGGTAAGCCAGTTTGTATGCAACATTTGCTTGTTAATGGTTGTGGCAGGGCATTTTTGCATCCTACCCATATTTTCAGCACTTCCACCAAACTTAGTGGCTCTCTATATCAGAGCATGCATCTTATCCATCTTATAATAACTCTTATAATAACTAAAGTAGAGCATGTTTCAATCATCAAATTTGAATATATTTTTGTGATCCCATTAGCTAACGTAACATTTTTGTTTATTTTTATTTTTGGTATAGATTGCCCTTGAAAATGTTTTCAAGTATTGAAAGAACAATTGATTGTTTGGGTTGATCGGTGGCACCACATTTTTTTTTATTGGTTTCCTCATTGTTTCCATAAGTGACTCTTCTTCTATATTTATAATTTATCTCATAGAATATGCAAAGAGTTCTCCATACTTAGATAGCATTCTTTTATGATGAACAATTATCTATATATCGATTTTGTTTTTGTAGTTTGAGATGGATTCAAGCACGTTGTTGGAGACTCCTATATACATACGTTTCTTCTACGGAATCTGTGCAGCTGTTTTTTACAAAATTAGTTTGGTCGAAACAACTTCAACCTTAAGAATATAAATTCAGGTATCTCATTATTTGCTTATCAAGTTGTTTACCAAATTTACTGGTATTTATTATTCAATTGTCATTTGTATTTGTGGCTTCAACTAATTAATAGTTGATTTTCATCACCATCATTGCATAAAAGAAGAGAGACGGTCTAGGTGTAATGCTCTGGCTCCACACCATGCATGAAGAAACTTGGACAACATTTGAAGTTTTCATAGCTTAAACTTCGACAATATAGAAAACTTATGGCCTATCAAAGAAGAAAATGACTCCACGCACATCATGGATTGAAAAAAGATAAAAATTATTTTTTTGAAGATAGAAATAATGTTTTGTATATAGGTGGTGCGATGTTTCTTAGATAGATTTCTTATAGTGATGTCTTTACTCAAAGCCAACAAAAAGTTTTCAATGAATGATATATGCACACAAGTGAAGCCTGATATGAGTTATTAAAATCATGTTTGTTGCAATTGTGATATATGCACCAGTTCTCTGTTCTTGATTATTTTTTTAGTAGAAAAAGGTTCATGAAATAGTTGTTCAACAATTAGAAAAGTTTTCATTGGTCTCAGCTTTAAGTTGCATTTGCATTTCTGGTATATTAAATATTTTCTTTTTACGATCAATTCTATTTGTTGGTGTTGCATCTTACTAAACCATCTTTTTCTTTATCATATTCAACAATCGTAATATGAATTGTGTTGTTGAACCTAATAATTTTAGGTGCATTTGTTGGATGTTTACTGGAGGACAGTGTTGTCGCAAGTTGTGCTGTTGAAAATCTCAATTCTATGGTAGTCAATCCATTGATACTTCAAATATTCTTATTGGTTAATTACCTAGCCCCCTGCAGCTGCCACTCTGAATAAGGCACTTTCAGATTTGTATTAGAAGTTACAGGATTGATAAGATGGTTTTGACATGCATTTTTGTGATCCTTCAATTTCAGTGCAGCTGAAATTCTCAAGATGTACATTTGTTGTTATACATAATAGACACATTTACATAAATATGAATTGTAATCTATCATGATCTATTTAACCTCATAATCAATATCAATTTAAAAACAAATATTGCTAATTTTCTTTTCCCATGCTTTGAAAATGCTTCAACGGTGCATGCATAGAGACATACTTATACATGCTTCATTATATCCATCTGCACATGTGACTACAACATTCTCACAAATAAACATAAAATAGATGTTATATGGTAGAGGAATGTGCTTTTTTAATTATGCTCGATTTCCTCCGTCTAAAGAATTTATTATTTTATTCATCGTTAGTGCCCATTCTTTTTTTTCACGAAACCAAGTTATATATTATCATTGATCAAAAATAGATCATTTTGTGGGTTTAACCACATACAACAGGTACGCTCCCAAAGAGCTCGTTTTGCAAGAGCATCTACTCGGCAATTCATAGATCTAGAGATGTAACTAAAATTAATTCATAGATCTAGAGATGTAACTGAAATTAAGTGGGTCTCTATTCCTAAGTAGTACACTTATATCATGGATTAACTGATCAATATTACAATTGATGGAAACTGTCGAATTTAATGCCTTGATCACTATCTTCGCAGCTGAATAAATCTTCAAAATTATGAGGTAGTCACTACAATTCTGCAGTGCATGCCAAACTGTGATGCACTCCGCAGTTTCTACTGACGATGACAGTTGCGGCTGCATTTTAATTGATTGATAGATCAATTCTGGGATGGTGTAAGGTTCTTGTTGTTGTAGTTGTTGTGGTTTGATTTTGCTTTGTTCATATAGTTCGCAAAACATTGGATCTGCAATCATCTTTGCAGGACATTTTGGGGATTCTGTAATATATTAAAGGAAAACAACAAAAGAACACCACAATTTTAGCAATGATTTATGTAAGTATAGACCAAATGTTTCCATTGATTAGTCACCAACCCATGCGCTATTATAGTCGTTTCCTTTAAATGACACAATCCTTTTGTTTTGACGAAGCCACGATTTTAGCAATTTTTTTAAAATTCAAATAAATACTCTCTTTATAATCATCTCCCTCATGTCTTCTCTCTCTCACTCTGTCTCTTTATCTTGGGCTAGATATAGTAATGCTTCCCAAATTTTTTCTTCGATAGGGAGCTTATTCCTAAAGAATTCGGTAACACTGCCTTGCCACACTGCCTTGCAATGCATTGTAGGTCCTTGAGCTGCACCTTGGGAGCACTGTAGGTCCTTTTTCATCTCTATTTTATACTGTTTGCACTTGGCAGTGCAGCTCGAGAACTTATGAAGATGAATTGTTGAGTTTTTATTGGAACTAGTTCTAGGTGAAAGTGAGATTGAAGGGAGGGTAATTGTAAACTCTTGCATATGTTGCTCGAGTGACTGCTATGGTTCATGGAGTGACAAGGGATTTAACTGTTCCAATGAATTTGTCATTAGTTTGGAGCTCATTGCAGCATCAGTTACAAGAGAACAATGGAGCTTGAGGGCTCATTTACCATTCTTTGTTTAATAGGCTATTGAAGGAGTGTGAGATTCTTAGTTCAATTCGTGTTGGCGTTCATTGGACTCCAATAGTATGTTGCAATTTACATCGTCTTGTCATATAACTTGTTAAATCAGCGGTGTTACTTATTTGTTGTGTTCTCTAATGGTTTTGGTTTTACAATTGAATGCAAAAGGTGTTTGCCAATTGTCAAAGAGATACTATGAATTCTTTCTTTTCACAGGTTTGGAGTTCACTCCACCTCGATTCTATCATGTTATTATTCATCTTTGTTTTGTTTATAGAGGTAGGATGTATCTATCAACAACATACCGTTGTTAGGAATATGACTTTATACATATTCCTTGTTTGTATTTGTGCGGTTACTCCTTTATCTGTTTTATTGTTTTCTCTTGGTGACTACATGGAACACACTTTGAGGTCGATTTTGCATGAGTTTTGCAGGATTAATTTTTCTAACAGGTAGAAGTATCACCAATCTCCATTAGCAAGCTTTGTGTCTTAAGCTCCTAACCATGTGATTGACTATATTTGCTAGTACCACATTTTCCTTTAAGGGTGAAAACTTCCAAGTGCTTACATATCTTTGTATGCCAAAATTATTTTGCATTACGAATACTTACATTGCGTATGAAGCTCTTCACAAACTTGGCATTCCCACCTAAACAAAGTGCTTACAAAGACTAAATGTCCATCCATTTTGTTACTTTGTCTCATTATTGTTATATTGTTTAGATTGTCACTCGAAGGCCTTACGAAGGTAAATGAAGTTTATATAGTTTTACAAATGGATTTTTTTTTGAATTCATGATAAATGGATTTATGTTTTTTGTTTTGATCTTTATGCAATAAAACAATGTGCTATGTCGTCAAATTAAGTCCAGATGTCCTGAAGGTGTTTCCCTCGACACAGTTTTAATTCATCCTTCAGTGATTGACATGTTGGATTCTGCTGCAGAGGATGCTATTAAATGCAGACATTTGTATGTTTGTGCAAGTAATTAATTACTTTTTGATTAAAATATATTTGAACAAATGTTAAATATAAACTTTATGTTGTTAGGAAATTTGTTTCCATCAAGTTGTGTGATGGAATGAGTGGAAACTACTTAAATTTTTGTTTTTCTTCATTATAGTTCCTCATATGCAACTTTTGATTAGACATTATTATCCCGTCAATAAATCACTTTATTCAACCTTAAGTGCTAGAATCCTAAAGAAACGTATGTTTAAACTTTAGCATTGTAGGTATGAGAAACCCTTTCAATAGATGTTTTGCCACTCCTTAGACTAATTTATATTGTATAAGAGCCTATTTGAAAAAATTTAGATTTTAAATCTCGAAATTGTTTAAATTGAAAAGTTACTGTGACGACAAAATTTTTGAGGAGAGTTTTGGATGTAAAATCCTCAAAATTCTCAACATTAACTTTCCTATAATCTTTCTCAAGTTTTTATGTTTTTCTGATTACCCATATATTCCTTGATTTGTTTTTAAAATCCCTCCTTGGACGAATTGCTCTTACAGTCCTTCTGAACTCCCAACGAAGATTGGAAGATAACCATCAAAGGAAAATTGAGATATGTTTTTTCTTAAAATATTTTTAACCCTAAACCCTAAATCCTAGTGACAATCATCGGAGGAGTGATAATGGCGAGTGTTCTTGGCGCCATGACATACTATGTAGTTAATTCAAAGAGGACTCAGTTGATAAGGAAGCGGCAGAAGTCCTCGAGATGGAGTGGCTCCAACTCATGGTACCCAACTAATTTTTCAGACTCAGAAGTCAATCCAATATATGCCATTTGAAGCGATGAGAGATTAGGTCTCACTTGAGCTTGGGCAGTTTTATCTTTTTAGTCTCTCTAGTCTTGCCTAATTAAGGCTGCAGAAGAAACAAGTTTTGTATTGTGATTGTATGTATGTCGTTATCACCATCACCAGTGTTATATGTATCAGATGAATTCTTGTTTTGAGTTCTTGTATCATGAATTTCTTCCTCAGGTGAAGAAAAGCAAAATGAATGCCTTTGCTCTCCCATTATCAAATGATTCAATTCTCAGTTCTTGTTCCCAAGTTTATCCTATCAATTCTGAGCCTTTTGTTAGAAGAAGCTTTAAAAGTTTTTAGAAGATGTTGCCACCTTTATGGTTTTACTCGCTTTGTGGTCTTACCCATTTCGAGTCTACTCTAAGTCTGGTCGAGTTAGGGACAGTGTACCCTCTTACTATAATTGACAGAAATTTTGCCATAATTTCTCCACTAATTGTGCTTACCATAATTTCTCCATTGGTTCTACTTACCATAATTTCTCCACTAATTGTGTATACCGTAATGTTTTCGAGTCTACTCTAAGTCTGGTCGAGTTAGGGACTGTGTACCCTCTTACTATAATTGGCAGAAATCTTACCATAATTTCTCCATTGGTTGTGCTTACCATAATTTCTCCATTGGTTGTGCTTACCATAATTTCTCCACTAATTGTGTATACCATATTATTTTTTAGTCTACTCTAAGTCTTGTTGAATTAGGGACTGTGTAGCATCTTACTATCATTGGCAGAAATCTTACCATAATTTCTCCACTGATTGTGCATAGCATTATTTCTCCCCTGATTGTGCATAACATAATTTCTCCATTGGTTGTGCTTACCATAATTTCTCCAGTAATTGTGTATACCGTAATATTTTTGAGTCTACTCTAAGTCTGGTTGAGTTAGGGACTGTGTACCATCTTACTGTCATTGGCAGAAATATTACCATAATTTCTCCACTGATTGCGCATAGCATAATTTCTCCACTGATTGTGCATAACGTAATTTCTCCATTGGTTGTGCTTACCATAATTTCTCCACTAATTGTGTATACTGTAATATTTTCACTGATTATGCTTACCATAATTTGTCTACTGATTGTGTCCATAATTTCTCCAATGATTGTGTAAATCAATTATTTTCTTGTCACATTAGTTACTATATATATTGTTCTGTACCATTTGCATAAATAGGGCACCACACTGTATGTACCTAACACAATTAATTAACGAAAAAATCATTGGTGATCTGCTTCGTGTTGATATCCTTCAACAAGGAAATGAGGTTGTATTCTTATCATGAAGAAGAGGCGGCCAGTATTAGTGATGAAGAGATGGTAGATGGGGAGGCTAATATTGACGACGAAGAAATTGTGGATGCAAATATTGATGACGAAGAAATGGTGGTTGCTAATATTGACGACGAAGATGAAGAAATGGTGAATGCTAATATTGACGACGAAGAGATGGTAGAACATGGAACTTAAACATGAAACTGATAAAAATACAAGTTGGGAATCACAATGTTTAAGTTCCATGTTCTACCATCTCTTCGTCGTGAATATTAGCATCCACCATTTCTTCGTCTTCGTCGTCAATATTAGCATCCACTATTTCTTCGTCGTCAATATTAGCATCCACCATTTCTTCGTCGTCAATAATAGCATCCCCGTCCAACATTTCTTCGTCGTCAATATTAGACTCCCTATCAACCTTCTCTTCCTCACTAATACTAGTAGCCTCTTCTTCATGATTACAATACAGCCTCATCTTCTAGTTAGAGGATATCAACACGAAGCAGATCACTAATGCTTTTTTGTTAATTAATTGTGTTAGGAACGTACAGTGTGGTGCCCTATTTATACAAATGGTACAGAACAATATACATAGAAACTAATGTGATACAAGGAAATAATTGATTTACACAATCATAGGAGAAATTATGGACACAATCAGCAGACAAATTATGGTAAGCACAATCAGTGAAAATATTACGATATACACAATTAGGGGAGAAATTATGGTATGCACAATTAGTGGAGAAATTATGGTATGCACAATTAGTGGAGAAATTATGGTAAGATTTTTGCAAATTATAATAAGAGGGTACATAGTCCCAAACTCGACTAGACTTAGAGTAGACTTGAAAATATTATGGTATACACAATTAGTGGAGAAATTATGGTAAACACAACCAATGGAGAAATTATGGTACGCACAATCAGTGGAGAAATTATGGTAAGATTTCAGTCAATTATAGTAAGAGGGTACACAGTTTCAAACTCGACCAGACTTAGTGTAGACTTGGAAATATTACGGTATACACAATTAGTGGAGAAATTATGGTAAGCACAACCAATGGAGAAATTATAGAAAGCACAATAGGTGGAGAAATTATGGTACTCAATTGCTTCTACGTTGTTGGTGAGTGTATGAAGAGTTTGGTAGCAACTGAGACTTCTTACTGAGTTAAAGAATGTGTTGAATGATGGCTATCTAACTATGTTGGTGCTTTTTCGTTTAAAAAAAAAACAAACTATGTTGGTGTTTTTATTTTTAATTGTTTCTTAGCTATGTTGCTATGTTGTATTAATGTATTAATTTTTGACTTGTTGTCCAAGCTTTGCAAACTTTACTTGTTGCCCAATCGACCCTCTCTCACAAATCTCTCTCGCCTTCCATCTCCCTCGTTCATGGCTTCACGTTCGTTTTTCACCTCATCGTCTCGTCTTTTATTCGACCTTTAAAATTGTCTGCATCACTTGTCTTCCTCTTATGTATTCTCTGCTTCGTTGGCCTCATATTCTCAAGATCCTAAATGTTCATTCTATTCAAAACAGAATTTCAAACTTCAAACCGTGTTCTCGAGTTCGTGTTTTGACATTAATTTTTGTTGATTATGTTGGCTTAATTTATACAGGTTTTTTTGCACATGAGATCAAATTGATTTGGTTGTAAGAGTGATTTCATGTGTTTTCTGTTGTTTCCAAATTGGGTCTCTTAGGTCTCATTTGATTGACACTTCATCGTATTGAAAGCTGAATGTAGCAGAAAGCTGAATGTGTTTCTAATTGTCCACTATTTAGTGTTTCACCTCAATGGAACAACTTGTGAAGGTATAGCTTCTAATTTATCTCGACATTTGGAAGTTCTGTAAGAGGGCATGTGATGATATATATGGAGACGGGCAAATTAGAACTATGTTTTTTTAGTTGGAAGTCCCAAAATAAGGCATTCGTGGCCAAAAAAGTGAAATGTGTAGGAATTTCCTTGGTATGCCCCTCCCTTTTTTGGTAACAGTAAACCCATTTTTTATTCTCCAATTAGGTGGTTGTTTGAAGGGAAATTGTAAGATCCACTTTGCTGATGACTTGTACAGTTACATGTGTCATACTTTTGCTTTATTGGGTAAGCCAGTTTGTACGCAACATTTGCTTTTTAATGGTTGTGGCAGGGCATTTTTGCATCGTACCCATATTTTCCGCAGTTCCAACAAACTTTATGGCTCTCTATATCAGAGCATGCAGCTTATCCCTCTTATAATAACTTTTATAATAACTAAAGTAGTGTATGCTTCAATCATTAAATTTTAATATTTTTTTGTGATCCCATTAGCTAACATAACATTTTTGTTTATTTTTATTTTTGGTATAGATTGCCCTTAAAAATGTTTTCAAGTATTGAAAGAACAATTGATTGTTTGGGTTGATTGGTGGCACCACATATTATTTTTTATTGGTTTCCTAATTGTTCCCCTAGACATAGTTTTCATTCATCCTTCATGATTGACATGCTGGATTCTGCTGCAGAGGATGCTATTAAATGCGGACATTTGTATGTTTGTGCAACTAATGTATTACTGTTTGATTAAAATATATATGAACAAATGTTAAATATACACTTTATGTTGTTAGGAAATTTGTATCCATCAAGTTGTGTGATGGAATGAGTGGAAACTACTTAAATTTTTGTTTTTCTTAATTATAGTTTCTCATATGCAACTTTTGATTAGACATTATTATCCTGTCAGTAAATCACTTTATTCAACCATAAGTGCTAGACTAATGAAACATATGTTTAAACTTTAGCATTGTAGGTATGATAAACCCTTTCAATAGATGTTTTGCCACCCCTTAGACTAATTTATATTATATAAGAGCCTATTTGGAAAAATTTAGATTTTAAATCTCGAAATTGTTTGAATTGAAAAGCTACTGCGATGACAAACTTTTCGAGGAGAGTTTTGGATGTAAAAATCCTCAAAATTCTCAACATTAACTTTCCTATAATCTTTCTCAAGTTTTTATGTTTTTCTGATTTCTCATATTTTCCTTGATTTTTTTTAAAAATCCCTCCTTGGACGAATTACTCTTGCAGTTCTTCTGAACGCCTAACGAAGATTGGAAGATAACCATCAAAGGAAAATTGAGATATGTTTTTTCTTAAAATATTTTTAACCCTAAACCCTAAATCCTGGTGACAATCGTCGGAGGAGTGATAATGGCGAGTGTTCTTGGCGCCATGACATACTATGTAGTTAATTTAAAGAGGACTCTGTTGATAAGGAAGCGGCAGAAGTCCTCGAGAAGGAGTGGCTCCAACTCATGGTACCCAACTAATTTTTCAGACTCAGAAGTCAATCCAATATATGCCATTTGAAGCGATGAGAGATTAGGTCTCACTTGAGCTTGGGAAGTTTTATCTCTTTAGTCTCTCTAGTCTTGCCTGTTTAAGGCTGCGGAAGAAACAAGTTTTGTATTGTGATTGTATGTATGTCGTTATCACCATCACCAGTGTTATATGTATCAGATGAACTCTTGTTTTGAGTTCTTGTATCATGAATTTCTTCCTCAGGTGAAGAAAAGCAAAATGAATGCCTTTGCTCTCCCATTATCAAATGATTCAAATCTCAGTTTTTGTTCCCAAGTTTATCCTATCAATTTTGAGCCTTTTGTTGGAAGAAGCTTTAAAATTTTTTAGACGATGTTGCCACCTTTATGGTTTTACTCGCTTTGTGGTCTTACCCATTTCGAGTCTACTCTAAGTCTGGTCTAGTTAGGGACAGTGTACCCTCTTACTATAATTGACAGAAATTTTACCACAATTTCAACATTGATTGTGCTTACGATAATTTCTTCATTGGTTCTGCTTACCATAATTTCTCCACTAATTTTGTATGCCATAATATTTTCGAGTCTACTCTAAGTCTGGTCGAGTTAGGACTGTGTACCCTCTTTCTATAATTGGCAGAAATCTTACCATAATTTCTCCATTGGCTATGCTTACCATAATTTCTCCATTGGTTGTGTTTACCATAATTTCTCCACTAATTGTGCATACCGTAATATTTTTGAGTCTACTCTAAGTCTGGTTGAATTAGGGACTGTGTACCATCTTACTATCATTGGCAGAAATCTTACAATAATTTCTCCAGTGATTGTGCATAGCATAATTTCTCCACTGATTGTGCATAGCATAATTTCTCCACTGATTGTGCATAACATAATTTCTCCATTGGTTGTGCTTACCATAATTTCTCCACTAATTGTGTATACCATAATATTTTCGAGTTTACTCTAAGTCTGGTTGAGTTAGGGACTGTGTACCATCTTAGTGTCATTGGTAGAAATCTTACCATAATTTCTCCACTGATTGTGCATAGCATAATTTCTCCACTGATTGTGCATAACATAATTTCTCCATTGGTTGTGCTTACCATAAGTTCTCCACTAATTGTGCATACCGTAATATTTTCACTGATTGTGAATACCATATTTCCTTGTATCACATTAGTTGCTATGTATATTGTTCTGTACCATTTGTATAAATAAGGCACCACACTGTACGTTCCTAACACAATTAATTAACGAAAAATCATTGGTGATCTGCTTCGTGTTGATATCCTTCAACAAGGAAATGAGGTTGTATTGTAATCATGAAGAAGAGGCGGCGATATCGCGACGAAGAGATGGTAGATGGGGATGCTAATATTGACGACGAAGAAATGGTAGACGGGGATGCTAATATTGATGACGAAGAAATGGTGGATGCTAATATTGATGACGAAGACGAAGAAATGGTGGATGCTAATATTGACGAGATGGTAGAACATGGAACTTAAACATGAAACTGATAAAAATACAAGTTGGGAATCACAATGTTTAAGTTCCATGTTCTACCATCTCTTCGTCGTGAATATTAGGATCCACCATTTCTTTGTCTTCGTCGTTAATATTAGCATCCACTATTTCTTCGTCGTCAATATTAGCATCCACCATTTTTTCGTCGTCAATATTAGCATCCCCGTCCACCATTTCTTCTTTGTCAATATTAGCATCCCCAGATACTATCTCTTCCTCACTAATACTAGTAGCCTCTTCTTCATGATTACAATACAACCTCATCTTCTAGTTAGAGGATATCAACACGAAGCAGATCTCTAATGCTTTTTTGTTAATTAATTGTGTTAGGAACGTACAGTGTGGTGCCCTATTTATACAAATGGTACAGAACAATATACATAGAAACTAATGTGATACAAGGAAATAATTGATTTACACAATCATAGGAGAAATTATGGACACAATCAGCAGACAAATCATGGTAAGCACAATCAGTGAAAATATTACGATATACACAATTAGGGGAGAAATTATGGTATGCACAATCAGTGGAGAAATTTTGGAATGCAAAATTAGTGGAGAAATTATGGTAAGATTTTTGCAAATTATAGTAAGAGGGTACATAGTCCCAAACTCGACCAGACTTAGAGTAGACTCGAAAATATTACGGTATACACAATTAGTGGAGAAATTATGGCAAGCACAACCAATGGAGAAATTATGGTATGCACAATCAGTGGAGAAATTATGGTAAGATTTCTGCCAATTATAGTAAGAGGGTACATAGTCTCAAACTCGACCAGACTTCGAGTAGACTTGAAAATATTACGGTATACACAATTAGTGGAGAAATTATGGTAAGAACAACCAATGGAGAAATTATGGAAAGCACAATTGGTAGAGAAATTATGGTACTCAATTGCTTCTACGTTGTTGGTGAGTGTATGAAGAGTTTGGTAGCAACTGAGACTTCTTTCTGAGTTTAAGAATGTGTTGAATGATGGCCATCTAACTATGTTGGTACTTTTTGGTTTAAAAAAAAAAACTATGTTGGTGTTTTTATTTTTAATTATATCTTAGCTATGTTGCTATGTTATTTTAATGTATTAATGTATGACTTGTTGTCCAAGCTTTGCAAACTTTACTTGTTGCCCAATCGTCCCTCTCTCACAAATCTCTCTCACCTTCCCTCTCCCTCGTTCATGGCTTCACGTTCTTTTTTCATCTCATCGTCTCAACTTTTATTCGACCTTTAAAATTGTCTGCATCACTTGTCTTCCTCTTATGTATTCTGTGCTTCATTGGCCTCACATTCTCAAGATTCTAAATGTTCATTCTATTCAAAACAGAATTTCAAACTTCAAACTGTGTTCTCGAGTTCGTGTTTTGACATTAATTTTTGTTGATTTTGTTGGCTTAATTTATACGGGTTTTTTTGCACATGAGATCAAATTGATTTGGTTGTAAGAGTGATTTCATGTGTTTTTTGTTGTTCCCAAATTGGGTCTTTTAGGTCTCATTTGATTGACACTTCATCGTATTGAAGGGGCGGAGGAGATGTATTCCGGTGTTTTAAAAACCGATCATCAATTCTGATCCCTCGAATTCAATACAGCCATGAACATATTTAGATTCATTGGAGACCATGACTCATTGATCAATGTTTTGGTTCTCCTCCTCAAGATCTGCATCACCAAATCATGGTCAGGTACTCTCTATTTCTATGTGATTTTGGATCTTAACCGCAACAATGTTGAAGCTAAAATGTGTGATTTGGTTAATCTCTTTGAGTTTTAGGGGTTTCACTAAAGCCACAATAGCTCTACACGATGGTGTTACTGGCTCGGTACTTAGATACTTGTGGGGGTCATCGAGCCATCTCTCATGGCATTGGCCTAAAAGTACAACCGAAACAAGACGATCTGCTACAAGTAACTTCCTCTCTCCCTCTTTCCATTATTTTCTCAAGCTATGCATGATTTTTCTGTCAATCAACATCTTCGGATGTATATTTCTAAACCGTCAATCAGTATACTAGATGCTCAAGATTACTTGTGAATAATTTACCACTAAAAGGGGTTATTAATAGTTTTTAGAGTCTTATTAATTTAATGTGTGTGCGTGTGTGTGTATATATATATTATGTATGCTCTCCAAAAAAAAAGGTAGCAGAAAGCTGAATGTGTTTCTAATTGTCCACTATTTAGTGTTTCACCTCAATGGAACAACTTGTGAAGGTATAACTCCTAATTTATCTCGACATTTGGAAGTTCTGTGAGAGGGCATGTGATGATATATATGGAGATTTTGCCCCTTGTTTGGGTAAATTAGAACTATGTTTTTTGAGTTGGAAGTCCCAAAATAAGGCATTCGTGGCCAAAAAAGTGAAATGTGCAGGAATTTCCTTGGTATGCCCCTCCCTTTTTTGGTAACAGTAAACCCATTTTTTATGCTCCATTTAGGTGGTTGTTTGAAGGGAAATTGTAAGATCCACTTTGCTGATGACTTGTATAGTTACATGTGTCATACTTTTGTTTAATTGGGTAAGCTAGTTTGTATGCAACATTTGCTTTTTAATGGTTATGGCAGGGCATTTTTGCATCGTACCCATATTTCCAGCAGTTCCAACAAACTTTATGGCTCTCTATATCAGAGTATGCAGCTTATCCCTCTTATAATAACTTTTATAATAACTAAAGTAGTGTATGCTTCAATCATCAAATTTGAATATCTTTTTGTTATCACATTACCCAACGTAACATTTTTGTTTATTTTTATTTTTGGTATAGATTGCCCTTGAAAATGCTTTCAAGTATTGAAAGAACAATTGATTGTTTAGGTTGATTGGTGGCACCACATATTATTTTTTATTGGTTTCCTCATTGTTCCCCTAGTCACAGTTTTCATTCATCCTTCAGTGATTGACATTTTGTATTCTGCTGCAGAGGATGCTATTAAATGCGGACATTTGTATGTTTGTGCAACTAATGTATTACTTCTTGATTAAAATATATATGAACAAATGTTAAATATACACTTTATGTTGTTAGGAAATTTGTATCCATCAAGTTGTGTGATAGAATGAGTGGAAACTATTTAAATTTTTGTTTTTCTTAATTATAGTATCTCATATGCAACTTTTGATTAGACATTATTATCCTGTCAGTAAATCACTTTATTCAACATTAAGTGCTAGAATCCTTAAGAAATCTATGTTTAAACTTTAGCATTCTAGGTATCATAAACCCTTTTAATAGATGTTTTGCCACTTCTTAGACTAATTAATATTGTGTAAGAGCCTATTTGGAAAAATTTAGATTTTAAATCCCTAAATTGTTTAAATTGAAATGTTACTACGATGACACACTTTTCAAGGAGATTTTTCGATGTAAAAATCCTCAAGATTCTCAACATTAACTTTCCTATAATCTTTCTCAAGTTTTTATGTTTTTCTAATTTCTCATATTTTCCTTGATTTTTTTTTAAAATCCCTCCTTGGACGAACTGCTGTTGCAGCTCTTCTGAACTCCCGATGGAAATTGGAAGATAATCATCAAAGGAAAATTGAGATCCATTTTTTCTTAAAATATTTTTAACCCTAAACCCTAAATCCTGGTGACAATCATCGGAGGAGTGATAATGGCGAGTGTTCTTGGCACCATGACATACTATGTAGTTAAGTCAAAGAGGACTTGGTTGATAAGGAAGCGGCAGAAGTCCTCGAGGAGGAGTGGCTCCAACTCATGGTACCCATCTGATTTTTCAGACTCAGAAGTCAATCCAATATATGCCATTTGATGCGATGAGAGATTAGGTCTCACTTGAGCTTGGGTAGTTTTACCTTTTTAGTCTCTCTAATCCTGCCTAATTAAGGTTGCAGAAGAAACAAGTTATGTATTTTGATTGTATGTATGTCGTTATCTTCATCACCCGTGTTATATGTATCAGATGAATTCTTGTTGTGAGTTCTTGTATCATAAATTTCTTCCTTATGTGAAGAAAAGAAAAATGCATGCATTTGCTCTCCCATTCTCAAATGATTCAAATCTCAGTTTTTGTTCCCAAGTTTATCCTTTTAATTTCGAGCCTTTTGTTGGAAGAAGCTTTAAAAGTTTTTGGATGATGTTGTCACCTTTGTGGTTTTACAAGCTTTGTGGTCTTACCCATTTCGAGTCTACTCTAAGTCCGGTCGAGTTAGGCACTGTGTACCCTCTTACTATAATTGATAGAAATTTTACCATAATTTCTCCACTGATTGTGCTTACCATAATTTCTCCATTGGTTGTGTTTACCATAATTTCTGCACTAATTGCGTATACCGTAATATTTTCGAATTTACTCTAAGTCTGGTCGAGTTAGGGACTGTGTACTGTCTTACTATAATTGGCAGAAATCTTATCATAATTTCTCCACTGATTGTGCTTACCATAATTTCTCCATTGGTTGTGCTTACCATAATTTCTCCATTGGTTGTGCTTACCATAATTTCTCCTCTATTTGTGTATACCGTAATATTTTCGAATCTACTCTAAGTCTGGTCGAGTTAGGGAGTGTGTACCCTCCTACTATAATTAGCAGAAATCTTACCATAATTTCTCCACTGATTGTGTATACCATCATTTCTCCATTGGTTGTGTTTATCATAATTTCTCCACTAATTGTGTATACCGTAATATTTTCAATGATTGTGCTTAGCATAATTTGTCTACTGATTGTGTCCATTATTTCTTCTATGATTGTGTAAATCAATTGTTTCCTTGTATCACATTTGTTTCTATGTATATTTTTCTGTACCACTTGTATAAATAGGGCACCACACTGCACGTTCCTAACACAATTAATTAACAAAAAAGCATTGGTGATCAGCATCGTGTTGATATCCTCCAACAAGAAGATGAGGCTGTATTGTAATCATGAAGAAGAGGCGGCCGGTATTAGTGATGAAGAGATGGTAGATGGGGATGCTAATATTGACGACGAAGAAATGGTGGACGGGGATGCTAATATTGACGACAAAGTAATGGTGGATGCTAATATTGAAGACAACGACGAAGACGAAGAAATGGTGGATGCTAATATTGACGACGAAGAGATGGTGGATGCTAATATTGACGACGAAAAGATGGTGAACTTTGAAGTGTAGGATGGTGAGGTAATGATCGGTGTATTGACGATGAAGAGATGGTGAACTTTGAAACGTGGGATGATAAGGTAATGATCTGTTAATTATAATATTCTGTTGCTTTTTTGTTCTGAAACCAACTTTTCTGAGTTCTTAATTAGGTTACGCTCACATTTCTTGCATTAATTGTTTAATTTCTTTTCTTGTGATTTTACAGACTTGGCTTTAATAAGAAAACCAAAAATTTCTTCTAAAATAAGAAAAATAGAACAAAAACTCGACTCTCTCGACCCAAACAAAACCTAAACCCTAACTTTACTCTTTGTCTTGCGATCCCGTCGACATTCTCTCTCTCGATCCGACATTCTCTGTTTGAAGCTAAGGCATGATCTGCTCCATGTATAATGAGGTAGGTCCTCGGTCTTCAATCTCTGTTGATTTGCTGGAATTCGGTCTATACAGATTTAGAGCTTCGAATTTCGTTGGATAGATATTCTGATCGTCGTGTTTGTGCCAATTTACAAGTTTTTAGGTTTTCTGCATTTTGTTCGATTTCGATGCTTTGGTGGTGAATTGAATCAAAATGGAGGTCTGTATTGATTGGACGAAATAGGCGTAGACGTTAAAGGCATCATTGTGTTCGAAACGATGTTATGGAATTGAAGTACAAATCGCAGAGCTCATTTGCGAGTCGATGTTATTCTTGGAGAAGGTCCTTCACCAACGTGCCTTCTCCGATTCGGTCTCATGCTTTGCCGTTCCTGTTGGACAGTCGAGACCTTATCGGCATTGCAAAGTCTGGATCAGGTATATGCTACATTGCTATTGTCTCTTGTTTACTGAATTACTAGTTATTGCTTGCGAATTACTTACAAGGATGATATCTTGGGAGCTCTAATTGGTTGAAACCTATTGGGGGGCAGGGGATATGTAAGTATTGCCTTTAATTTGAAAACTAACATACATAACGAGAAAGATATAACTCAGTCTGTTTGAATGGTCAGGAGTTTTAATTGACCTTTTGCGGAATGGTGTCTTTGCTGCGTTATACTGATTCCTTGTTAGGTTTCTCTTGCTTTGTTTTGGTCTTTCATTCTAAAATATGTGTGTTTATACAGTTAGGCGAAACTCTGGCATTTGGAATTCCTGCTCTTGTGCATGTTTTATGCAAGAAAAAGCTAGGGGATTCAAGGAGAGCATGTCCTTGGTGTTCTATACTCTCACCTACAAGAGAGCTTGCTCAACAAGTAAGTCTCATTTTTCCTGTTATATCAATTTCTTTTAAGTATTTCTGTTCACCATAACCATGAACTACTATTTGGAATTTGGTTTGAAAAAATTCTTCTGGCTAACAAGTGAACTTCATGTAGATTGTTTATTTATCCCTGAGTTTGTATTCATGTAGTTGGGTAGCATATTGAAATGCCTAAGCAGCTATGTGGGCTTGCTTTCTTCTCCCTAAGTAGCTATGCTGCCCTACTTTCTTCGTCTCTCTGAATCTCGTTTTGCATCAATGACATGCATCCATGCTGGAAAGAACATTTAATTTCAGATTGCTCTTGTTATCAAAATCAACGTCTTATTGATTATTACTAATCTATAATGTCTTCTATGGCTCTTCCACACTCATGTGAATCTGCAAATTTCTTTTTCTCTCATTTCTGCTTGTTGGTATTCTTTTTGCACTTAAGATGTCATCAAACTTGATTTTGCCGCTTTTCTTTATATTGCGGCAACATTCTTGTGCGTTTACGTGGATGATTTTACTGATGTTGAATTGTTAATATCTTCTTTTTGTTATTTACACTATTACATGGGATCTCTTACAAATTATGAAATTGGCTACTTTTTTAGATTGCTGATATCCTATGCGAGGCTGAGAAATCTTGTGGTGTGAAGTCAATTTGTTTGTTTGGAGGATCTTCTAAAGGACGACATATACAGGGCTTGAAGTCTATGTTGTAAGATACCTTGTTCTCTCATTTATTTTATGGATGCAAGTAGAAACTTGTTGGTTTGCTCAACTATGTGGCTAAAATACAAGAAAATTTAATCAAAACATAACAATTTGCTCTTTGGGACAACATTTTGATGTTTGAAGTATATGCTAGGAAACTTGTTGAAAGTAAGGATGTCTCAAGAGATGTTGGAGCTAGGAATTATAGTTATAGTTTGTGGTTAAAGCATTTGAAGGAATTGAAATCAAGATTTGAACAATCCCCTCATCAGTTTCCTAAATTTTTAGGGGACCAAATGGTTCTGTAATTGATGACGGTTCACGACTTGGCCTGGCGTGAACAAGATCGATATATGCATTAGTACTATTGGGTGGCATTGATTCAGCTTAATTAATTACCATAACAATTCATACTTCTTACTAAGAAGCTGAGGGATTTTTAATATATTGATATGCATATGGGTCTCCCTCTGAGGAAAGTTGGGGGTTCTTAGCTTTAATTTGTGTTATATATTAATAATCTCATGTACCATTTTAATGACCTTTTGTAAATCTTAGAATAAACCATTGATGACATATAATTGTTAGTTTTTTTTTACATGAATTATGATGTAAATTCTAAATCTAAACTTGTTTGCTTATTGAAGGTCACCAAAGGGGGGAGGTGAATTGGGTAACCGAGTAGTTATTGCCCTTCTAAAACTTAATGCGCAAATTACAATTATAATGCATACACTAACAATGAATATATATGCTATGCAAGTGAATGAGATAGAAGAGATGGAAAGTGACACATGATTTATAGTGGTTCAATCCAATGATCAACATCCACTACCTAACCTCCCCGGTTAGGATTTTTAATCACCCACTTATATTTTAAATAAGTGTTACAACCTATGCACACAAGCCTAGAATTCCTAATTACAATTAGGACTTCGTACCTAGTTGCAACTTGGGTTTATGCCTAGCCTCAACTAGGTCTTCCTCTTTGACTTATAATGTACTAAGTCTTACAATCATACAATTACAACAAGTGGCTGAATAATACTGAAATATACTTTACAACATAAAGTTGTATCAAATTCAAACACTAGCAAGCCTCCTAGAGCCTAACATCTCTAATGCATGCAAGTTTGAGAATAAATGGAATGTGCAAATATGTCACTGCTTTTGTTGCAAATCCCAAATGTGAAATCGTTTCAAAAATCTAATGTATTAGTGCACAACCAATTTCAAAGCTAAGAACAATAGTCTAACAAAAATTAAGTTTAAGTGCAAAAATTTTGTTCAAATCAATCTTAGGGTTTAATAAAATAAGTTTAAGTGCAAAACCCAAGATGAAGGTGTTCAATCACATAACAAAAATGATTTTCAATTCAAACACACAAAACTAGGTAGATTAAGCACAAGAAAAGATGCTAGAAAAGGGACTTCCTTACAACCAAGAAGATGACAAAAGAGATTAGTTTTGAAGAGATTCTTGTACTTCTTTGAATGCCTCAAAAGTGCTGGATTTTGGAACTAGAGGACAGCCACAAGAATCTTCTTTTTCTTCTTCACAAAAATCAAAGTTGTTCTCTTTTAAGTTTTGAGCTCTTTGAGTGTGTTTCTTCCTTGTTGAGACACAACCATGTTCTTGGTTTTTTTATAGTGTTAGGTATCCCATCTTACCAGTTTGTGACCGTTCTAGGAATCTAAGGGTCCAGAATTCATCAAGAATTCAAATTAAAGTGTGTTTTACAGCTTTTTAAAAAGCTGTCAGGTATGCAATTAGCACGCTAATGCTGAAACCTAGTGCTCTAACTCTGCACTTAGCGCGCTAATGACAGCATTAGCGCGCTAACTGCAGGGACCTCAAAATAAATATTTTGTTCCTTTGAGTTAGCGACCCTTAAACACATCCGGGACCTAACCAACCCTTCTATAACATGTTATACACATTTGTTATGGGTCATTAAGCCTAATTGGGTGGTCCGGATATTTTTACAAATCCTGAAAACATAAAATCACGATTTCATAACGTGCGAGGGACTTTTCTACAAATTTGCAGTTTTCTTTTCAAAGAACTTTCAAAAACAAGTTTTTCTTTTTCGAAAACTTCCATAATGATCTTCAATATGCAAATGACCGTTAACACATAGTTTCACATTGTTTAAACTCATAGACCTAGTTATGTGTTAAAGTTCCATTTTTGAAACTTCAAGTAATCTCAAGACATGTGAAAATTTGTTTAAAAAAACTTCATATGCATGAACTAATGCATTTGGCTTGCGTGAAAAAAATTTGTAAACCTTACATCGAAATTACAAATTGTGGTATGATCTTTCGTCTTCATTCCTTCATGAATGCCGAGTCTTGAACTTGTATGGCTTGAATACCCGTGATGTATTATTTTGCATCCTTTAATAAAAACTAAAATACACTTGATATTTATTTGTCCATTTTCACCTTGTTTGTTTCCATCAAAATCCTGGTTGGAGTTAGAGTGACTAACCACTTAGTCCAACAATCTCCCCTTTTTTGATGATAACAAACAATGTGAACTTTAAGGGTGTAAAACATAATCTAAGTGTATATCGCATTCATGATTATACATTTCATTTATGCAAGTTCAACCACATCAACATTTTCAAGTTCAACTACATTTTTCTCCCCCGTTTGATACCATCAAAAGTGGGGCCAAGCTCCCCCGTAGAGAGAACACAATATTGAAGAATAGAATCAATACGAGTAAAATATACGCTCCCCCTTACTTTATGCATATCAAGAAACAATAGATGGAAGCGATACATAGTCATATACGATGAATCATAGTGAAGCAAGAAAGAGCCATATAGAAACTCAGAGATACGCAAAAAACAATTCATGATATAGATAGCATAAAGCAAGCATAGTTGTGGCTTAAAACAGGAGTTAATAAAAAAGAAGTTTTCTTAAACAACTAAGACTAAAATTTTGGAGCCTAATGCTCACCTAACAATAAGAACTCTAAACACTCCTCCAAGATGACGATGGCCGCCTCGCGGAGCTAGCGGCACAATCATTATGCGTGGGCCAAACTGGGAGCAACTGACCCTCGAAGCGACGAAGCCGATCATTCTGATGCTGGATACTTATCTCGACGGTATTGAAGGTCTGAGTCATATATGTATGTAGATAGCCTAGCTGTGTAGAGACGTACGCCGATGATGGAGACATATTCGGTGGAGGGGTGAAGCTGCTGAACGTAGAAGGAGGTAGAGGTGGTGCTGATTCATAATGCTACTGCTGCTGCTGGGGTGAAGCAGAAAAGTCCTGATCAACTTCATCACCGCCATCATGTGCATTATTGCCAGCATTGCCTTCATCGTCAGCGTTGTCATCATCGCCAAAAGTATGGCTATATTTTAAGTAGTCTGGCGCATCAAAAGAGCAACTGGAGAGTCCATAGGGAGGGGAGAGTCATAGTCGCGTAATACTGACCATCTGGAATGGCATCTTGCCTTGTCCACCTTTGCCTCTCACGTATGCAGCGATACTTCATGGCCTTCAGAGTGGCCATGTCAATGGTGTCATAGATAGTGAGGGGACGACCGCCTAATGCGAGATCCACCTGGGCAGACTCCAAGTAGGATGTGATGATATGTGCATAAGGGAGATGACGACCCGAGCTACACGTGCTCGTCATATAACCAATAATGATGTAGGGCAGGCTGAGAGGAATCATGCGAATTAGATGCCCAAGAATAAATATGTCAAGAAGAGTGACATAGTTTTTACTTCCACCTCGCGGAAGAATGACCTTGTGAAGTATCTTATGAAGAAGGTGAGGTAGGAGTTTGAAGTCAGTATCCATTATACTAGTCGGGTAAACAGTTAAAGTCTTTTTCGGCCGAAAGAAGGAATTAAGTACTTCAAGACGATCAAAGGGCCAACAGAGAAATTTGCACACAACCGTAGTGGTAGGAGGGTGCAATGGGAGTTGAGGCCGTTGAGCGAGATTTTCAGGTGTTATCTCAATGGACCGGCTACCAATGGACAATCTTAGAACAAAATGGTTCGTTGTTTCAAGATTTGAATAGAAAACTCAAACTAATGGGCGATAATAGTTAGCGTTGTGGGCACAAAAAGTGGTCCATCCCGCCGTATCCAAAATCTCCCAAATTGGGAGATGAGCCTTGTCAAAGAAAGCGAAATCGACAACGGCGGGCCTTAGGATTTTGGCATCCGTTAGCCGTGGAGCCACACACTCTAGAGCCGATGCGGACTCATGGACAGACTTGGCACAACCCTTATGTTGTGGGGCATTTGCCGGAGTGGGGACGGGGTGTGTTGATTCGGATTCGCTACATGAGGACGAAGATGATTGAACGACACGACGACTAGAGGGATGACGAGAGGACGTGGTTTGGGTAGGACGAGACATGGTGGGGGCGGTTGGATGGGGAGTGGTGGTGGCGGCCGGACGGGAAGAAGGGCGGTTGGAGGTTCGACGAGTCGACATTGGGGTAATTGAAAAGTGAAGAAATTGACAAAGAGAAGTGAAGATTGTTACTTTGTGGGAGTAGAGATCACGGTGGAGACGACGAGAGGAGGGTGGAGAGGGGAGAGGCGTTGTCTCGAGGAGAGGAGAGGAGAGATGTGTGAGGTGAGTAAAATTTTAGGGTAAAATTGAATTTATAGACCCCTGGCCGAACGACATTAGCGCGCTAATGACCGAATTAGCGCGCTAATGGGTCGATTTGTATTCTAGACCAAAACACTATTAGCGTGAATGTCTGTTATTAGAGCTCTAATTTCCCTCTGGAAATTTTTGGTCAGGACACTATTAGCGCGCTAATTTCCTTCTAGAAATTTTGGACATAAAATTTTTGGATTTTTGAAATATAACTCCGATTCACCTCAAACTTCATGGACACTTCACTAACACCATATAAAAAGGTTTGGAACATCTAAAACATGTGTAGAAGGTCCGATTCTCGAACCATGCCTAACTCACGCCGAATCTTAAAAAATTGATATCTAGGCAAAGGCTTAGTGAATATATCGGCTAGTTGATCCTTTGTGGGAACATGGATGAGTTTAACATCGCCCTTTTGGACATGATCACGAAGAAAATGGTGCCTAATCTCAATATGTTTTGTTCGAGAGTGTAACACCGGATTTTTTGATATGTTAATTGCACTTGTGTTATCACAATAAATTTCGGCACAACCAACTAGGATTCGATAATCCTCAAGTCGTTATTTCATGTATAGAACTTGAGCGCAACAACTCCCGGGAGCCACATATTCGGCTTCCACCGTAGATAAAGCAACAGAATTTTGCTTTTTGCTAAACCATGAGATAAGTGAATTTCCTAGCAAGTGACAAAATCTGGAAGTGCTTTTCCTATCAACTAGACTTCCCTCATAATTAGAATCAACAAAACTTCGGAGTTCGAAACTCTTGGTTTTGTTGAACCACAATCCTAAGTCTTGTGTTCCACTTAGATATCGAAATATTCGCTTTACACATTTTAAGTGTGACTGCTTGGGATCGGATTGAATTCTAGCACATAAGCACACACTAAACATAATGCCAGGTCTACTAGCGATCAAGTATAGGAGGCTATTCCACGGTAAAGTTTAGGATCTATGGATTTTCCTAGTTGGTCTTTGTCCATTTTGATAGTGGAACTACTAGGAGTGTCACATGCTTTCAGATTTTCAAATTTGAACTTCTTTAACATGTCCCTCACATACTTTGCTTGATTTATAAAAATGCTATGTTTGGATTGCTTTATTTGCAAGCCTAGAAAGTATGTTAGTTCACCCATCATGCTCATTTCAAATTCATTTGTCATCAATGATGAGAATTCAGTACATAAACGTGTGTTGGATGACCTGAAGATGATATCATCAACATAGATTTGAACAAGTAGCATGTCACATTTTTTGATCAAAATGAACAAAGTAGGATCTAGTGTTCCTTTCTTGAATCCTTTCTCAAGTAGAAATGCACTAAGTATATCATACCAAGCTCTAGGAGCTTGTCTTAGTCCATACAAGGCTTTTTGAAGATGATAGACATGGCTTGGAAGTTCATGATCTTCAAAACCCGGTGGTTGTTCTACATATACTTCTTCATAGATGAGCCCATTTAGAAATGCGCTTTTAACATCTATTTGGTATAGTAGAAACCCGTTGTAGCAAGCATAAGCAAGCAACATGCGAATTGCTTCTTGTCTTGCTACGGATGCAAAGGCTTCCTCATAATCAATTCCTTCTTCTTGATTGTAGCTTTGTGCAACCAACCTAGCCTTGTTTCTTACAATTTCACCTTTTTCATTCTTTTTGTTTCTAAAAACCCATTTGGTGCCTATAGTAGTGTGGTCCTTAGGTCTAGGTACTAATGTCCATACCTTGTTCTTAACAAAGTGGCTTAGCTCTTCTTGCATAGCCATTACCCAAAATTCATCTCCTAAGGCATCATTTATCTTGGTGGGCTCGATTTGTGACACAAAAGCTAAGTGTCCATCTCTATGTAATGTTGACCTAGTGATTATTCCTTTGTTTGGATCACCTACGATTTGTTGAGATGAATGGCCAATAAGAAGTCTTGAATTTTTAGGCGCACTTGTTTCGGATTCCTTTCTTACCTCGACCTCTTGACTATTTGAGGTTTGTCCTAGGGTACCATCATCTTCATCATCAATCCTCAATTTTTCAAAGTTTTGCATTATCTTAACTTTGAGATCTACTTCATCAAATTTTACATGGATAGACTATTCTATGGTTTTAGTTAATCTATTAAACACCTTATATGTTTTGCTATGTATAGAGTACCATACGAAAGTACATACCTTTGACTTTGAGTCAAATTTGTCTAATTGATCCTTATCATTTAGAACATAGCAAGTACAACCGAACACCTTAAAATAACTTATGTTGGGTTTTCGGCCTTTCCATAGTTCATAAGGAGTCTTTTTCACTTCCTTTCGGGCATTTACTCTATTTATAACATAGCATGCCGTGTTAATGGCTTCAGCCCAAAAATGCTTAGCTATGTTGTACTCATTTAGCATAGTCCTACACATCACTTGGAGTGTAGGACTACGTATCTCATTATTTGCTTATCAAGTAGTTTTATTGCATAAAGAGTAACATCTAGACTTAATTTGTATTTATTATTTGCTTCCTCAAGTTGTTACTCATTAATAGTTGATTGACTATATTTACCAAGTACCACATTTTCCTTTAAGGGTGAAAACTCCCAAAGCTTACTTATCTTTCTATGCCAAAATTATTTTGTATTACAGAATACTTACATTGCCTATGAAGCTCTTCAGAAACTTGGCATTCCCCAGCCTAAACAGTGCTTACAAATACTAAATGTGCATCCTTTTTGTTACTTTGTCTGTTATTGTTGTATTGTTTAGATTGTCAACACGAAGGCCTTAAGAAGGTAAATGAAGTTTAAATAGTTTGACAGATGGATTTTTTTTTTGAATTCTTGATAAATGGATTTATGTTTTTTGTTTTGATCTTTATGCAATAAAACTGTGTGCTATGCCTTCAAATTAAGCCTAGATGTCCTGAAGGTGTTCCCCTAGACACAGTTTTCATTCATCCTTTAGTGATTGACATGTTGGATTCTGCTACAGAGGATGCTATTAAATGCAGACATTTGTATATTTGTGCAACTAATGTATTACTTTTTGATTAAAATATATTTGAACAAATGTTAAATATAAACTTTATGTTAGGAAATTTTTATCCATCAAGTTGTGTGACGGAATGAGTGGAAACTACTTAAATTTTTGTTTTTCTTAATTATAGTTTCTCATATGCAACTTTTGATTAGACATTATTATCCTGTCAGTAAATCACTTTATTCAACCTTAAGTGCTAGAATCCTAAAGAAACATATGTTTAAACTTTAGCATTCTAGGTATCATAAACGCTTTTAATAGATGTCTTGCCACACCATAGACTAATTAATATTCTGTAAGAGCCTATTTGAAAAAATTTAGATTTTAAATCCCAAAATTATTTAAATTGAAAAGTTACTGCGATGACACACTTTTCAAGGAGAGTTTTCGATGTAAAAATCCTCAAAACTCTCAACATTAACTTTCCTATAATCTTTCTCAAGTTTTATGTTTTTCTAATTTCTCATATTTTCCTTGATTTTTTTTTAAAATCCCTCCTTGGACGAATTGCTTTTGCAGTTTTTCTGAACTCCCAACGCAGATTGGAAGATAACCATCAAAGGAAAATTGAGATATGTTTTTCTTAAAATATTTTTAACCCTAAACCCTAAATCCTGGTGACATCCATCGGAGGAGTGATAATGGCGAGTGTTCTAGGCGCCATGACATACTATGTAGTTAAGTCAAAAAGGACTCGGTCGATCAGGAAGCGGCAAAAGTTCTCGAGGAGTGGCTCCAACTCATGGTACCTATCTGATTTTTCAGACTTAGAAGTCAATCCAATATATGCCATTTGATCCAATGAGAGATTAGGTCTCACTTGAGCTTGGGCAGCTTTATCTTTTTAGTCTCTCTAATCCCGCCTAATTAAGGTCATGAGCAGAAGAAACTAGTTCTGTATTGTGATTGTATGTATGTTGTTATCACCATCACCAACGTTACATGTATGAGATGAATTCTTGTTGTGAGTTCTTGTATCATGAATTTCTTCCTCAGGTGAAGAAAAGCAAAATGCATGCATTTGCTCTCCCATTATTAAATGATTCAAATCTCAGTTTTTGTTCCCAAGTTTATCCTATCAATTTCGAGCCTTTTGTTGGAAGGAGCTTTAAAATTTTTTGGACGATGTATTTTTTTGTTTTACCCACTTTGTGGTCTTAGCCATTTCGAGTCTACTCTAAGTCTGGTCGAATTAGAGACTGTGTACCCTATTTCTTTAATTGACAAAAATTTTACCATAATTTCCCCACTAATTGTGATTACAATAATTTCTCCATTGGTTGTTCTTACCATAATTTCTCAACTAATTGTATTTACCATAATATTTTGGAGTCTACTCTAATTCTGGTCGAGTTAGGGATTGTGTACCCTCTTACTATAATTGGCAGAAAACTTACCATATTTTCTCCACTGATTGTGCTTACCATAATTTCTCCATTGGTTGTGCTTACTACAATTTCTCCATTGGTCGTGCTTACCATAATTTCTCTACTAATTGTGTATACCGTAATATTTTTGAGTCTACTCTAAGTCTGGTCGAGTTAGGGACTGTGTACCTTCTTACTGTCATTGACAGAAATCTTGCCATAATTTCTCCACTGATTGTGCATACCATAATTTCTCCATTGGTTGTGCTTACCATAATTTCTCCACTAATTGTGTATACCGTAATAATATTTTCACTGATTGTGCTTACCATAATTTGTCTACTGATTGTGTCCATAATTTCTTATATGATTGTGTAAATCAATTATTTCCTTGTATCACATTAGTTTCTATATATATTGTTCTATACCATTTATATAAATAGAGCACCACACTATACGTTCCTAACACAATTAATTAACAAAAAAGCATTGGTGATCTGCTTCGTGTTGATATCCTTCAACAAGAAAATGAGTCTGTATTGTAATCATGAAGAAGAGGCGGCCAGTATTAGTGACGAAGAGATGGTAAATGTGGATGCTAATATTGACGACAAAGAAATGGTTGACGGGGATGCTAATATTGACGACGAATAACTGGTGGATGCTAATATTGAGGACGAAGACGAAGAAATGATGGATGCTAATATTGATGACTAAGAGATGGTAGAACATGGAACTTAAACATGAAACTGATAAAAATACAAGTTGGGAATCACAATGTTTATGTTCCATGTTTACCATCTCTTCGTCGTCAATATTAGCATCCACATTTCTTCGTCTTCGTCGTCAATAATAGCATCCACCATTTCTTCGTCGTCAATGGTAGCATCCACGATTTCTTCGTCGTCAATATTAGCATCCCCGTCCACCATTTCTTCATTGTCAATATTAGCATCCCCATCTACCATCGCTTCGTCACTAATACTGGCCGTCTCTTCTTCATGATTACAATACAGCCTCATCTTCTAGTTAGAGGATTTCAACACGAAGCAGATCACCGTTAATTAATTGTGTTAGGAACGTACATAGCAAGGTGCCCCTATTTATAAAAATGATACAGAACAATACACATAGAAACTAATGTGATACAAGGTAATAATTGATTTACACAATCATAGGAGAAATTATGGACACAATCAGTAGACTAATTATGGTAAGCACAATCATTGAAAATATTACGATATACACAATTAGGGGAAAAATTATTGTAAGCACAACCAATGGAGAAATTATGGTATGCACAATCAGTGGAGAAATTATGGTACGCATAATCAGCGGAGAAATTATGGTGTGCACAATCAGTAGAGGAATTATGGTAAGATTTCTACCAATTATTGTAAGAGGGTACACAGTCCAAAACTCTACTAGACTTAGAGTAGACTCGAAAATATTACGGTGTACACAATTAGTGGAGAAATTATAGTAAGCACAACCAATGGAGAAATTATGGAAAGCACAATCAGTGGAGAAGTTATGGTACTCAATTGCTTCTACGTTGTTATTAAGTGTATGAAGAGTTTGGTAGCAACTAAGACTTCTTTCCGAGTTTAAGAAAGTGTTGAATGATGGCTGTCTAACTATGTTGGTGTTTTTGGTTTAAAAAAAATAACAAAATATGTTGGTGTTTTTATTTTTAATTATTTCTTTGCTATGGTTCTATGTTATATTAATATATTAATGTATGACTTGTTGCACAAGCTTTGCAAGCATTACTTGTTGCCCAAGCGACCCTTTCTCACAAATCTCTCTCGCTTTCCCTCTCCCTCGTTCATGGCTTCACGTTCTTTTTTCACCTCATCGACTCGTCTTTCATTCAACCTTTAAATTTGTCTGCATCACCTGTCTTCCTCTTATGTATTTTGTGCTGAGTTTCAAGCTTTAAACCATGTTCTCGATTTCGTGTTCTGACATTAATTTTTTTTATTTTGTTGGCTTAATTTATGCAAGTTTTTTTGCACATGAGATCAAATTGATTTAGTTGTGAGAGTGATTTCATGTGTTTTGTGTTTTGTGTCATTAGCGATCCTTTGACGTGTCCGGGACCTAACAAAACCTCATATAATATATTATACATATTTGTTATGGGTCATTTAGCTTATTTTAGTGGTCCATATATTTTCACAAATCTCGGAAACGAAAAATCCTGTTTTCATAACATCCGAGGGGCTTTTCTGCATATATGCATTTTTCTTTTCAAAATCATTTCAAAAACAAGTTTTTCTTTTTCGAAAACTTCCACAATGATTTTTAAAGTACGATATGAACATAAACACATAGTTTAATGATGTTTAAACTTATAAACTGAGTCACGTGTTAAGTTGCACTTAAAACTTCAAGTAATCATTTTACATTTGAAAATTCATTTGAAAAACTCGATGTGCATGAACTAATGCAATAGGCTTGTGTAAATGACCTTGTATACCTTACATTAATGTTACATCTCGTGATCTTGATCTTTCGTCTTCATTTCTTTATGTATCCGAGTCTTGAACTTGAATGACTTTAATACTCGAATACATGTGATTGTGATGTTTTGCAACCTTTGACGAAACTGAAATACACTTGATAAACTTATTAGTATATTTTCACCATGTTTGCTTCCATCAAAATCCCGGTCGGAGTTAGAGTGACTAACCACTTAGTCTAACAATCTCCCCTTTTTGATGATAACAAACAATATGAACGTGACAAGCATAAAATATAATACAAGTGTATGAACATCACATTCAGGGTCATACAAAAATTTATACTCTCTCAAGTTCAACAACCTTTCTCCCCCGTTTGATATCATCAAAAAGTGGGGTACGTAAAATCATGATGCCAGTATAGAAATAACAAAGGAAAGAATCCAATGAATAGTGTTCAAATGCATCCTCCCCCGTTTTATAAAAATGATACCAAGTAAGGTCTCCCCCTATCAATATGCATGTTCAAGTTCATGATACCAATAAATTTCTCATTTTAGGTGCATGTCTCACCCCCAAAAATAGATACCAACAAAAATGGGTATAAAGTCTCCCCTTATCTATAATTTTCCCTCAAAAAATTTCTCATTCACACTATCTATAATTCTCCTCTAAAAAAACTCATATAGGAATTCAGTTTAGCAGTGTATTAGCGCGCTAATTGACAAACCTAGTGCGCTAATTAACGGACCTAGCGCGCTAATTGACAGACCTAGCACGCTAATTTCTCTCTAGAATTTTGGAATTAAAATTTTTGAGTTTTTGACGCACAACTCCGTTTCGCCTTAAACTTCATGGATACTTCATTTACACCATATAAAGAGAATTAAAACACCTAAAACATGTGTAGAAGGTTCGATTCATGAGAAATGCCTAACTCACACCGTGTCAATGACTTTGGACTAAAAATGCTTGGCTACATTGTATTAACTCATCATAGTCCTACATATAATGTATATGAAATGCGATCATGACATCAAAACTAATAATATAAGCATGCTATGTGTATGTGACTAGTGCAAGACCTATCATGCTTAACTCTTATACATTAATCTATCATTTTAGCACATTTATGTTCCAAAGTGAATCTAATTCACTCTATGAATCATGGACTTTGGTACCCATACACCTTTGTGTTCCATAACATGTGTATCATATACATTCTTTTCTACCTATGTTAGTTTAACTCTATTGGTCCTATTTAGGACACATTTGCCAACATTATGAGATCTATTGCATTTGAAGCATCTCTTAGATTTGGCCAAAAGCTTTCCATAGCTCAATAGGCTTGCACCATAACCTATGCCACTCTTGTTGAGTGCACGTCTTTGTGCACCTAATATCATGTCAAACATTTTAGTACCACTTGTGAACTTAGTCACAAGGTGGTCAAGTCCTCTACTTCTTTTGCTAAGCCATTTTTCTCATTTATGACCAATTATAAGTCATGTTTGAAGATCATCAATAATCTCATTTTGAGATTCAATCTCTGTAATGGCTTTGATCACATTTTTTTGGAGTTGCTTGGTCTTTTTGACCTCCTTTTCTAATTCATTTCTAAGGTCACGAATAATAGACATATCATTCAATGCATTTACATCATTATGATTAAAAGATATAGTCACTTACCTCACTCATTGCAATAAGACAAAGGATAGCCTTCTCATTTTTCAACTCGGAGTCGAAGCTAGATGATGATGATGAGTCGTATTTCTTGCTTCTTCTCATGTACTTGCATTCCGTTGCTTTATGTCCCGATTTGCTGCACTTATAGCAAATCATTTTGCGTGATTCACTTGCATTGTTTGCACCTTTGTACTTCCTCTTGTACTTGTCTCTTTTGTATGTAGCATTCTTGAGCTTTCTTGACAGCATAGCCACTTCTTGTTCAATAGAGTCACTTTCACTTGAGTTCTCATCATCTTCGACCAAATGGGCAAGTAGCTTTCAAGTCATGCTCTTTCTTTGACTCTTGCTTGGTCATTCCACCAAGTATTTCCAATCTAGCATGGTCCTTTAGCTTTCGAATTTGTGGATCGTCAACTCTCCACATAATGCACCAAAAGTGTAATCTCCAAGGTTTTGCGCCGATTGAATAGTATACTTCTTCGCATCCCATTCCTTAGGCAAGCCTCTAAGGAACTTGTACACCGAGTTCTCTTGATCATAATGTTTTCCAAGGTTTTTGATCTCATTCAAAAGCTTCGTAAACATTGTAATGGTCGTGGCTATGTCTACATGGGACTCAACTCGAAAAGACTCATAAGGTTCTTCAAGAATCCTCAATTTAGTGTTCTTGACATGTTGCGTCCCTTCATAATGCACTTCAAGTTTTTCCCACATATCCTTGGCCGTATGACAAGTACTAACTTGGTTGAATTCGTTCTCACTTAATGCACAAAACAAATTATTCACGGCTTGATCATTTGAGAGCTCAATCTTGATCTCCTCGGCGATGTATTCTTTCAAGGGCTTGTTCGGTGGAGCGTAGCCATTCTAAATTGCATCCCACAAAAATTTATTTTGAGCTCTAATGTAGAACTTCATCCTAACTTTCCAATGAACATAGTTTGTCCCATCAAAGTAGAGAGGCCTAATTGATGAGTTGCCTTCCCTGGGGCGAGCGAAATCAAAAGTTTGCATCCTTGCAAGAAAACACTCAAAGATATGTTAGTAACACTTTGAGTAATAACCCGCTCTGATACCAATTAAAGGTCACCTAAGAGGGGGGTGAATTGGGTTACCGAGTAGTTATCGTCTTTTTAAAACTTTATGCGTAAATAACAATAATAATGCATACTCCAACGATAAATATCTAAGCTATGCAAGTGAATGGGGTAGAAAAGATGGAAATAAGACATACGATATATAGTGGTTCAATCCAACCAATCTACATCAACTACCTAACCTCCCCCGTTAAGATTTTCAACCCTCACTTATATTATCAATAAGTGTCACACCCTAAGCCAACTAGCCTAGTGAATGCCTAGCCTCAACTAAGTCTTTTACACGATCCTTTATCGCAATAAGGTCTTATACAACCACCTAGCCACAACAGAGATTTTCCCACCTAGACCCACCTAGGATATTTTTCCACCTAGCCGCAACTAGGATTTCCTCTCAACTTAGATCCCACTAAGTCTAACAATAAAGATTGGAGTAATACAATGAAATACACTTTACAAAGTAAAGTGGCACCAAGTTCAAATACAAGTAAACCTCCTAGAGCCTAACCACTCTAATGCATGCAAGTATGAAAACAATTGAGAAATGCAAATAAATAACTGATTTTATGTAAAACTCAAATATAAAACCGTTTCAAATAAGTTGATAAGAGCAAATCCAGTTTCAAATCTAATGAACAAGAAGTTTGATAAAATCCAGTTTAAGTGCAAACTTTTGTCCAAATCAGTCCTAGGGTTTAATAACTTAATTTTAAGTGTAAAACTCAAGACAAGTGTGTTTAACAACACAACAAGTGATTTCCCAAGTCAATCACACAAGAATATATAATTTAAGCACAAGAAAAGCTAGGAAATGGACTTTCTTACAACCCCAAGAAGATGACTTGAAAATCAGTTTTGGAGAGGTTGTAGTACTCCTTAAAATGCCTCAAGAGTGCTGGTTTTAATGTTGAATCAATAGCTTCAAAGTATGACTTGAAAACTCCAAGTTCCTCCTCTTGAAAATTTGAGCACTTGTGTTTTTCTTTGTTTTCAAAACCCAATTTGTGTGCCTGTGTGTTTGAGAGTGTTCTATATATTTATAGACCAGTTTATGACTGTTCTAGAGATCCAAGGGCCGAGATTCCATCAAAAATTTAAATTAAAGTTAATTTTTCAGCTTTATAAAAAGTCGTCAGGGAATGCAATTAGCGCGCTAATATTCGACCTAGCCTACTAGCCTAGTGAATGCTTAGCCTCAACTAGGTCTTTTACACGATATCTTATCGCAATAAGGTCTTATACAACCACCTAGTCGCAACTAGGATTTTCCCACCTAGACCCACCTAGGATATTTTTCCACCTAGCCGCTACTAGGATTTCCTCTCTTCATATATCCCACTAAGTCTTACAATCAAGATTTGAGTAATACAATGAAATACACTTTACAAAGTAAAGTGGCACCATGTCCAAATACAAGCAAGCCTCCTAAAGCCTAACCACTCTAATGCATGCAAGTATGAAAACAATTGAGAAATGCAAATAGATAACTAATTTTATGCAAAACACAATTATAAAACCATTTCAAATAAGTTGATAAGAGCAAATCCGGTTTCAAATCCAAAGAACAAGAAGTTTGATAGAAATCAAGTTTAAGTGCAAACTTTTGTCCAAATCAGTCCTATAGTTTAATAAATCAAGTTTAAGTATAAAACTCGAGACAAGTATGTTTAACAACACAACAAGTGTTTTCCCAAGTCAATCACACAAGAATATATAATTTAACCACAAGAAAAGCTATGAAATAGACTTTCTTACAACCCCAAGAAGATGACTTGAAAATCAGTTTTGGAGAGGTTGTAGTACTCCTTAAATTGCCTTAAGAGTGCTGGTTTTGATGTTGAATCAACAGCTTCAAAGTATGACTTGAAAACTCCAAGCTCCTCCTCTTGAAGATTTGAGAACTTGTCTTTTTCTTTGTTTTCAAAACCAATTTGTGTGCTTGTGTGTTTGAGAGTGTTCTATATAATTATAGACCAGTTTATGACCGTTTTAGAGATCTAAGGGTCGAGGTTCCATCAAAAATTCAAATTAAAGTTAATTTTTCAGCTTTATAAAAAAGCTGTCAGGAATGCAATTAGCGCACTAATATTCAGATCTATCAAACTAGCCTAGTGAATGCCTAGCCTCAACTAGGTCTTTTACATGATGCCATATCGCAATACGGTCTTATACAACCACGTAGCCGCAACTAGGATTTTCCCACCTAGATCCACCTAGGATATTTTTCCACCTAGCCGCAACTAGGATTTCCCTCTCGACTTAGATCCCACTAAGTCTTACAATCAAGATTTGAGTAAGACAATGAAATACACTTTACAAAGTAAAGTAGCACCAAGTTCAAATACAAGTAAGCCTCCTAGAGCCTAACCACTCTAATGCAAGCAAGTATGAAAACAATTGAGAAATGCAAATAGATAACTAATTTTATGCAAAACACAAATATAAAACCATTTCAAATAAGTTGATAAAAGCAAATTCGGTTTCAAATCCAATGAACAAGAAGTTTGATAGAAATCAAGTTTAAGTGCAAACTTTTGTCCAAATCAGTCCTATAGTTTAATAAATCAAGTTTAAGTGTAACACCCAAGACAAGTATGTTTAACAACACAACAAGTGTTTTCCCAAGTCAATCACACAAGAATATATAATTTAAGCACAAGAAAAGCTAGGAAATAGACTTTCTTACAACCCCAAGAAGATGACTTGAAAATCAGTTTTGGAGAGGTTGTAGTACTCCTTAAAATGCCTCAAGAGTGTTGGTTTTGATGTTGAATCAACAAATTTTCAAAGTATGACTTGAAAACTCCAAGCTCCTCCTCTTGAAGATTTGAGAACTTGTCTTTTTCTTTGTTTTCAAAACCCAATTTGTGTGCTTGTGTGTTTGAGAGTGTTCTATATATTTATAGACCAGTTTATGACCGTTCTAGAGATCTAAGGGTCGAGATTCCATCAAAAATTCAAATTAAAGTTAATTTTTCAGCTTTATAAAAAAGCTGTCAAGAATGCAATTAGCGCACTAATATTCAGACCTATCTAACGAGTCTAGTGAATGCCTAGCCTCAATTAGGTCTTTTACACGATGCCTTATCGTAATACGGTCTTATACAACCATGTAGCCGCAACTAGGATTTTCCCACCTAGATCCACCTAGACTATTTTTCCACCTAGCCGCAACTAGGATTTCCCTCTCGACTTAGATCCCACTAAGTCTTACAATCAAGATTTAAGTAATACAATGAAATACACTTTACAAAGTAAAGTGGCACCAAGTTCAAATACAAGTAATCCTCCTAGAGCCTAACCACTCTAATGCATGCAAGTATGAAAACAATTGAGAAATGCAAATAGATAATCGATTTTATGCAAAACTCAAATATAAAATCGTTTTCAAATAAGTTGATAAGAGCAAATCCGGTTTCAAATCCAATGAACAAGAAGTTTGATAAAAATCAAGTTTAAGTGCAAACTTTTGTCCAAATCAATCCTATAGTTTAATAAATCAAGTTTAAGTATAAAACACAAGACAAGTATGTTTAACAACACAACAAGTGTTTTCCCAAGTCAATCACACAAGAATATATAATTTAAGCACAAGAAAAGCTATGAAATAGACTTTCTTACAACCCTAAGAAGATGACTTGAAAATCAGTTTTGGAGAGGTTGTAGTACTCCTTAAAATGCCTCAAGAGTGCTTTGGTTTTGATGTTGAATCAACAAATTTCAAAGTATGACTTGAAAACTCCAAGCTCCTCCTTTTGAAGATTTGAGAACTTGTCTTTTTCTTTGTTTTCAAAACCCAATTTGTGTGCTTGTGTGTTTGAGAGTGTTCTATATATTTATAGACCAGTTTATGACCATTCTAGAGATCTAAGGGCCGAGATGTCAAAAATTCAAATTAAAGTTAATTTTTCAGCTTTATAAAAAAAGCTATCGTGAATGCAATTAGCGCACTAATATTCAGACCTATCTAACTAGCCTAGTGAATGCCTAGCCTCAACTAGGTCTTTTACACGTTGCCTTATCGCAATACGGTCTTATACAACCACGTAGCCGCAACTAGGATTTTCCCACCTAGATCCACCTAAAGATATTTTTCCACCTAGCCGCAACTAGGATTTCCCTCTCGACTTAGATCTCACTAAGTCTTACAATCAAGATTTGAGTAATACAATGAAATACACTTTACAAAGTAAAGTGGCACCAAGTTCAAATACAAGTAAGCCTCCTAGAGCCCAACTACTCTAATGCATGCAAGTATGAAAACAATTGAGAAATGCAAATAGATAACTAATTTTATGCAAAACTCAAATATAAAACCGTTTCAAATAAGTTGATAAGAGAAAATTCGGTTTCAAATCCAATGAACAAGAAGTTTGATAAAAATCAAGTTTAAGTGCAAACTTTTGTCCAAATAAGTCCTAGGGTTTAGTAAATCAAGTTTAAGTGTAAAACCTGAGACAAGTGTGTTTAACAACACAACAAGTGATTTCCCAAGTCAATCACACAAGAATATATAATTTAAGCACAAGAAAAGCTATGAAATGGACTTTCTTACAACCCCAAGAAGATGACTTGAAAATCAGTTTTGGAGAGGTTGTAGTACTCATTAAAATGCCTCAAGAGTGTTGGTTTTGATATTGAATCAACAGCTTCAAAGTTTGACTTCAAAACTCCAAGCTTCTCCACTTGAAAAATTTGTGCACTTGTGTTTTTCTTTGCTTTTAAAGCCCAATTTTTGTGCTTGTGTGTTTGAGAGTGTTCTATATATTTATAGACCAGTTTATGACCGTTCTAGAGATCCAAAGGCCGAGATTCCATCAAAAATTCAAATCAAAGTGAATTTTTCAGCTTTATAAAAAAGCTGCCAGGAATACAATTAGCGCTAAATTCAAACCTAGCGCTAACTCTGCACTTAGCGCGCTAATAAATTTATTAGCGTTCTAACTGCAGGGACCTCAAAATAAACATTTTTGTCCTTTTGGTTAGCGACTTGACGTGTTCGGGACCCAAGAAAACCTCATATAACATATTATACATGTTTGTTATGGGTCATTTAGCTTATTTTAGTGGTCCATATATTTTCACAAATCTCAGAAACGAAAAATCTCGATTTCGTAACATCCGAGAGGCTTTTCTGCAAATATGCAGTTTTCTTTTCAAAATCATTTCAAAAACAAGTTTTTCCTTTTCGAAAACTTCCATAATGATTTTCAAAGTATGATATGAACATAAACACATAGTTTAACGTTGTTTAAACTTATAAACTGAGTCATGTGTTAAGTTTCACTTAAAACTTCAAGTAATCATTTTACATTTGAAAATTCATTTGAAAAACTCGACGTGCATGAACTAATGCAATGGGCTTGCGTAAATGAACTTATATACCTTACATTAATGCTACATCTCGTGGTCTTGATCTTTCCTTTTCATTCCTTTATGTATGCCGAGTCTTGAACTTGAATGGCTTGAATACTCGAGTACTTGTGATTGTGATGTTTTGCAACTTTTGACGAAACTGAAATACACTTGATAAACTTATTAGTATATTTTCACCTTGTTTGTTTCCATTAAAATCCCGGTCGGAATTAGAGTGACTAACCACTTAGTCCAACAGCATGGGTTGCTTAAGGTCACGTTAGTGATATGTTTGACTGAGTCTATAGTTGAGGTAGAGATTTTTTGTCAGACACGGTTCCTGCTGTTTCTGAAGTGGGTGTCAAAGGGCTAACAAAGTTTTTTATCACTTCAGCTGTCCATCTTAAGATCCAGATTGCACAGATTGGTATGGTTCTTCAGACGGGTACTTGAGACACAGGGGCAGGTTATGGATACCTGGGGTTCAGGAGATACGGGACAACATTCTCGAGAATGCACACCGTTCGTGGTATAGTGTTTATCCTGGTAGGACCAAGATGTATCACGACTTGCGACGTTTGTTTTGGTGTACGTTAGGGGTTGTCATATTTGCCAACAGTGAAGGCCGAGCACTAGAAACCAGCTAGATTACTTCAACCGCCGCCCATTGCTCATTGGAAAATGGGAACACGTGACTATGGACTTCGTTAGTTTACTACCACAGGCTATAAGGCAAAACGACATAGTTTAGGTAGTGATTGAAAGGTTGACAAAGTCGGCACATCTCATTCCTATTTCTATGAAATACTCCTTTCCCTAATTGAGCATTATCTACGAGTGAGAGATCATCAAGCTTCACGAAATGCGAATTTCGATTGTATCCGATAGGGATCCTAAGTTGACATCGAAACTCGGGAAAGTATGCACGAGCGAGCTCGACACTAGGCTATAGTTTAACACAACATATCATCATCAAACACTTTGTTAATTAGAGAGGTTGATTAAGATCTTATAGGATATGCTCAGGGCTTGTATCTTATAATTTGGGGGTTCATGGGAGGAGTATTTACCATTGTGCGAGTTTGTGTACAAAAATAGCTATCACACGAGCATTAACATGCCACTGTTCAAGGCATGTATGGTAGGCCCAATAGATCACCTGCTTGTTGGCGACACCATAGGATAGGGCAGTTATTGGGCCTGAGGTTATTGTTGACCATACAGAGAAGGTAAGACATATTTGATTGAGGCTGCAGGTAGCCAAGGACAGACAAAAGAGGTATGCAGACAAGTATCTCGAGGGTCTGAGCTATAAGATTGATGACTTGTGTATCTAAAGGTTTCACTTGGAAGGGTCATAAGAGATTTGGCATCAAGGGGAAACTTGCACTAAGGTTCATTGGATCATTTAAGGTCGAGGCACGGATTGGCACTGTGATGTACGGATTGAAGTTGCCACCACAGTTAGCGACATTCAGTATTCCATATATTTATGTTAAGGTTGGCTAGGTTGGGACCGAGACTGATGGTTGATGTGAAACAGATTGAGGTTCGGCCTGATGTGACCTACCAGGAGCAGCCGATGGAGATTTTACATCATATGATACAGACTTTGCGAAATAGGGAGATCCCAAAGGTATTGTTTCATTGGCAGCATCACGAGACTAAGGCGCACTTGGAAACTGGAGTCTACTATGTGGCAATGATAGCCTCAGCTATTTGCTAGTAAGAATTTTGTTTTGTTTTGAATTTTAAGTCAAAATTTCCCCTAGTTGAAAAGAATTGTAATGGCCCAAATCTAAATTTTCATTATTGATGACAAAATTACGTACGCGGCGCCAAATGGATGCTCGTAGACCCTGCGATAGGTCGTGGGCACGCGTAGATTTGGTATACAGTTCATTTTTGCTTTTTTTTGTTTGTTTTACGATGTGTATTCAATTCTATTAAATTACATCTCAATATTTGTGTTTATGTTGTTTATTACCGAGCGAGATAGTGTGACGGGTATTCGCCTTGAGTAATGTGTAGACGCGGTGCACGGTAGGCGAATTATAGATACACTAGGTCTGGGGATTTATACAAACATGATGAATAGTAAAATGCTTTAAATAATTAATATAGAACATCGTTTAGACGTTAGTGACGCGAGTGTACGCGATTGGCACGTGACATAGTGCGAGACCGAGTACCGGAACACCCGAGGTCATTTGGTTTGTGTTGTAAGGATAAGAATATGGGACCAAGTTATGAAATGGAGTCATTTTAGGTTGAATTATTGACTCCATCTTGGCCATTTATCAAGCCTTTGGATCAACAAGCACAATGGATCAATCTTTGACTATAAGTAGTCAAGAATTTACTCATCCGAAAATTGACAAAGGAAATGAGGGTTTTTGGGATTTTTATTGAAGATTTGGAGCACGAAACGACGACCAATCGACAAACGAGGTTAGATCTGAACACTCCTCTTCGTTCACTATCTATCGAGTTCAATTTCTCATGTTTTGAAGAGGGTTTTGAGGGTGTGAGTTGAACACCTTGATTTTCAATAAGTTGTTATGGATTTTCGGGCAGTTGTGGAGCAACTGTGAGGGTTTATTGGTGGTGTTGTTGCTGTTGTTGTTGTTTTGCACTATAAAAGAATAGTGAACTAACAACGGAAATAGCAACATATTAAGATTTCGTTGCTAATTAGAAATGGAATAGGGACGGACCATGGTTGGAAATTGTTTGACCAGTCAGAGACGGAATAGCGATGGAATAAGGACGGAATAGAAATAGAATATAGCGGTCAATTTCTTGCCGAAACTTGACAAAAGTAGGTGACTTTTAGAGGTCAATTTTGCCTCTCACTTCACCGAGCCTAACCCTGACCCCTCTCACATCGCCAAGCCCTCCCTCGCCCCCCTCTCTTCGCCCGAGCCCTGACCCTTGCCTCCTCTCCTTTTTGCGTAGTTGTTCATTCACTCACTCTCTCTCTCTCTCTCTCTCTCTCTCTCTCTCTCTCTCTCTTCTCTCTCTCTCGATTTTATCTTCTCAATCACCCACTTACTCACCTCTGCCCGAGCCCTAACCCTTACAGCAACCGATCACGCATTTCATCTCTCTCGCTCACTCAAACGCTCTAGAACATTAATGTGAGTAAAAAAGTTCTTTGTGCTTTTGGTGAAGAATTTTATTGTTTTCTGGCCAATGTTATATGATTGATTTGAGGCTTATTTGAGCACCTTTTTGGGCAATTCGGCTTCATGGGTACCTTTTTGGGACTCAATCTCAAATGGCTATGCACAGATTTTTAGTTTCAGACCTTATTTTTGTATCTGAACTGGGTTTCTTGAATTCAAGGTATGTTTACTTAAAAAAAGTTGAGTTTTTGATGAATCAGTTATGAAGTTGTTAGAGTTTTGAATCTAAATTTGCTTTTCTCTTCACTAATTTGTGTTCATTGAAGAGAAATTTTGATTAAATAGATTTTCTTTTATTAAGTATTTCAAGTAAATTGATATTATAGGCTTGTTCCATATGTTTTTACATCAGAGTATCCTAAGTTTGACTAGTTCATTGTGCATTTGATGCATTTGGGGGATTTGAGTGTTGTGAGATGATGAAGCCCAATTATAGAAGAGTGAGACTTTTACTTGATTGGTATTTCAATTTAAAATCAATGATATACCTAGAATTTCTTTATTACTGTTGCATAAAAATTATATTTTAAGCTTGATATCTATATATTTTGGCGTTTAGGACATTGCTTGGGGCATTGGGTCCAATGGCATATTCTTCGCTCTCGTGTACTGCACTATTTGGAGCTTAGTTGAGTTGTTCCAAAATTGTGCGATTCTCGCTAATGTGTTTATTTTGTGTGTGAACAAATTTCTCAAGAAGGTTTTTATTCCCTTCTTTTTCTTGTTTAGTATGGTAGTAACAACAAAATGCATATCAAATACTTCCTCTATATCCTTGACTATCTTATATAGAATTTTATTGGGTATGACCTATTGTTAATACGATTTGTTGCCATCCTTAATAATGTTATGTATTTGCCCTGCGTTCAATTACTTAGAAAGCATTCATTAATTAAGAAACTATTCCTAATTAGCAAAATGAGGTTCACTGTATTATTTGATGTTTCCTTATACAAACTTGATAGATGGAAAATTACATGGCATTGCCCTTGAACTTTACTGTTTGAAATGATAGTGAGAAATAATATGCCTAAACTACTTTTTTGTGCTTATTCATGTGCATTTCCTTAACTTCCAATGCAAAAGTTGTTTGATGAGTTAGAGGACTTAGATTTAATATTGCATGAATAGGTTATTAATCCACCTGAGCAGATGACTTGGATAGGAGATGGGCTGAAGTGCTTGGATGCGTGTAACATCAGTGATGCCACTGACGAAAGGTTTGCCTCATTTGTATTTGAAGAATTTCTATGCAACCTATCTAATTAGGGACTTATCTCCCGTTCTCTGATCTCCTTCAATTGTATCTTTAGCACAACAGGCCCTAGAAATCACTTCTTCCAACTCTTGAAATTTTAACCTCTAGTATTCTCATTCAAGGTACACACTTTAAACTCTTTACTTATTCTTTTTGCTTAATCTCCTCAAATATCCACTCCATTCCTAAGTTATAAAAAAAAAACCTTGATTCTAATTTTTCTTTTTCCTGTGGCAGGCAAATTATGTAGTCTCAAACCTTTACTATTCTCGTATCAATTACCAAAGCTTCATTGTCACACCACTTGTTGCCTCACCAAATATGCCCTAGTGTTCTCTTTCTATTTGTTTAAATTGCATTGTTGTTAGTTAGTGAATTCTTCTTCCATCTCTTTTAATTTATTGCTTTTTTGGTATTGTGTTTTATTGTGAATGTATTTTTTTCTTGCTTTCATTATCATGCTTAATTCCATTGCTTTGCCATAATGCCATCAAGTTAAAGGAGTTATACGTAAAATTAGTTGGCATATAAATGAATTAAGGTAACTTGTAATCAATCCATTTCCCCTCTTCTTATGAGTATATGTAAGTAAATTTGGTGTGTGTTCAATGATTTGTTGTCATTACATGTAGGTACAAGTCATGGTTATGACAGTAGATGTGTTGATTTTTGATATGATGCATCTATTTTATTGGGTAATTGTATTATAGTGAAATCTAGATCACAATTGATATGATTTGATCAAAGCTGAATTGTTGCTTTCAACAAAGTCTAATATGCACCTATCTCTAGGTATCCTCTCGTTATTTATCACCCAAAGTTCATGGTACGTCAATCACTTACATGATTGGCCTTTACATGTTGAACCCTTTTGAAGTTTCTTAAGTTAATTTTCTTTAATGTGGCCTAGGTTCTAATCTTCATATTTGAGTCTCCTGTTTTTTGTGTAATTCGTTGAAGTGTATATTGTTTGTCAACTCGAGTATATTGAGCAAGGTGTCACTCCTTGATGAAATACTACCCAAAAGATCGATTAAGTTTTGAATTTAATTTTTATCTAGATTTTCTTATTCTAACTTGATGAAAGTGATGATTAACTACCTTTAGTGAAGTTTTCGATAAAATGGTTTGTAATGTTTGACATGTGTTTGACATGAAATCTTATTTTATTAGTTGCTCTCATGTTAAATGTTTATTTCTTCTATTTCCTCTCGTATGATATTGAGACTTTATATAAATCTTGAGTTTTATCGAAATGTCTTATTTATGACCATTAAGTGGAATCTCAACTACTTTTTCTCATTTAATAGCTCATGTTAAACAACAAAGTACATGACTAAATGAAACTTATTAGTAAATTTTTGACCCTTCTTTAATAGTTTTATATGTATTAATTAACTTTATTTATTTTTAATTGAATTCCCGCTCATAGTGCTCAATCGTGCGTAGCATGATACTAAAACTAGTATATATATATGTAGCTTGAAAAGAACCAGCTTTAGAGTCAAGAATCACCACCTTATTAGAAAATTGTCTCCAATAACTCAATAGCTCAAAAGACCTCGATAGACAACTAATAGTATTTAGAATATAAAACAGAGGTTGAAGGTAATGCCATCCTTATTGTATGTTCTCGATCCTTGGAAGAGCACATGCAATGCTAAGACATTCTCGATCGTCATAAGTGTGGCTATAGTCATTCTTAGATGTGTATGGATACCATAATCATTGCAAGCTTGCGGAAATATTGCTAGGAAGTAAATTACTGTAGGGCTAGCATTCATTTTGCACAAAACTTATAATAAGAGTTGTAATTATTATTTAAATGCAAGTTCAAACGACTCATGAATTGTTACCTAGGAAGATAGGATCCCTCTCTTAATTAAGTGAGAAGGACAGTCCTGGTACCGGTATCTCGATCCACATAGGCGAGACATGACCTTTTCGTGTACATGCAGAGGTTTTGGTAAGTGTTAGTTATTTAACATTTCCTTAATACTCATTTGTTAATTTGTACCTGACTAATTTGTTATAAACTTTGATCTATTGTGTGTAGGCTCATAATATGGAGGAAGAAGAACTTACTTTAAATGATGTCTTCCTGCATGTACATACAGAGAATCACGATGAGAAGACATTAATTGATGGGAGATCTGCACGCCTGCATGTAAGTGTCTTGTTTTTTAACAATTTCTTATATATTTTGTCATATAATAGATATAAATTATGTTTGAAATACTAGCATTGATGGCTACATGTTAGTTAATTTTTGGCAAGTTGGCTGATAGAGAAAAAGAGAAAAAAGTTATTGGCCCATTACCAACCATTAATAATTAGGCTTAGTGTGTTCATGTAAATAATTATGTTAGCCTAGTGTGTTCTAATGGACTGAGCCAAATAAATATCTTAATAGACATTTCATCAATGCAAATACCTAATTTTAGATGCGATGGTTACATTTCAAATGATTTCTTTTTAGGCATTAGAAAAAAAGAGAGAACGTTAGAAATGTTGGATTATCTCTAGCATTAGGAAAAGGGGAGATTATAAACAATTCAAGTGGTCTATAGCACTCCCAACTCCTAAGCACAGAGTTTATACATAACATGTCCTCTCACTCTCTTCAGTATATTATTTATACTCCCAAGATGTAACTAACAAAAGGTTTGTAGCTATTGACATCACAACTTCACTTCGCAGCAACCTTTGAACCATTGTCATGTGTCCCCTTAAGCTTCTTATGTTTCCTTGGGTATTTCAATTATATCGAAGGCCTAAAAGCATCATTCTTTCTTAGACATTGACTACTAGCATGAATGAGAAGGTGGTGATGTGTTAAAGTTCCCTCCATTTCTTTTTTTTTTTTTAGTTTCCCGCTGGTGTCCAGGTCTTTTCTATATCAAATACTATAGAAAACACTATTGATAGACAACCATTGATTGGTTCCATCTTCTCTTACTCCCTTTCTTAGACATGAAAAAAGTCTCTTTCATCTATGTCAAAAGCTTTAGCTTAAATCAATTACCAATGGAACTTTTTTTTCCTTCCTGTTTACGCATTGTTAATTATGAGAAGTTCATCTATCTTCTCAAAGACCACTTGAGTTCCTATTGAGGTTTCAGCTGTTCTAATTTCTAAGGTTCAGTTCAGACCTTATTTGAACTCCTTAGAATAAGAACAAGTAGAACTGTGATTGATCTTGCCTATTGAAATGACCTGCTACATTAATTGGAAGGTTGGCGTTTAATTTATTTGCAAATCATGTTCAAATAGAAATTGTTGTTAACAAGGATAAGAATATGTCCTTACCGATTCTTGGAATTGATTTTATGGGTTTTCTTCACAAGTGAATGCTTTTTGTTTCTACTTTTAGTTGTTCAAGTATTCATTTGTGTATCTTTCCCTTATTTCTGATGGAAGTCAAAATGTGGAGGTGGTCTATGCAAGAGATGAGGGAATTCCATTTTTGCTGGCACCAAATGCCTCAAATTCATTAGAGGGCTTATTATCTATTGAACTTGTTGACGCATGAATGTGAGATTTTTAAATAGCCATCACTCAAGACTTGAAAAATATAACATATCATGAATTTTTAAAATTCTGTTTTGGTTTTTTTTGTAAATCTGATCTTTTTATCGCCCAATCTTAAGCTTTTCATCAGACTTCGTTTGTCACCAATACCCCTTTCTTTGGTGAGATCTTTTTGTACCAAAAAAATAAAAATCCTAAGTAAAGCTTTTGTGAACCTAGTGGATTGAAGGAACCAAGTTCAACGGTATCTCTTGTTGATACAAGGGTCTGGTACCAAACTGACACTTAAAAGACAACACAAAATAATATTGGTCGCTGAAATAATGATATTACTTTTATGATATTTTTTGTATCTATCAAGTGAAGCTGTTGCAGGAGATTCTGATCTGGCTTATAGAATGAAACATAAATAATTAAATAATTATTGAAAACTAATAAAATATTTATTAAACATATAAATATTTTTACTAACAACAATTGAATTAAGTGAGTTTACGAAAAAAAAAAAACTAAACGAGTAAGAAACTTGGAACTATATCCATGAAAATTATTTGTGTTTTTGATGTCTTTTGGTTGTAAGTTTTCTACAGATTTTTTGGGGTTATTTTGAAGTGATAAAAAATAGAAATTGGTTGGCAGTTCATGCAGTAGAGATTATTATGTTCTTATACCGTGTTTTACTTATTATATTATTTGCTTAAATTACTCTTAACTTGATCTCAATTTTGGTTCAGATTCTAAATGGATGGCTCTTCTATCACCTAGTATGGTTATGTTTTTAAATAATACATTATTTGAATTGAAAGGGATGAAGTAAATTAATGCTTCTCCAGTATCATCATAATGATTTTTAATCTTTTTGACGAGACCAATTATACAATGGCAGCTCATGATTAAACTTACCTATTTGATTTTCATCTTGCATGAACTTGACTTTAGTGAGACACATACATGTCTCTTTGATTCAATTAATGTGAGACTTTTTTGTTTTCTATTGTATGTCATGAGTTGGAGACTAATCTGCTTTCAATTAATTTGATCAATTAATTTGATCATTTAGATTCATGATGACTTGAATGCTTGGAAAGCTTTGAAGACTTTATTTTTATGCAGGCTGAGATTGAGAGGAGGCGTGAGGAGCTAACTCAGTTACTCCACCACCAGGATGAAATGCAGCTCTATTATGATGCATTGGGGGATTGCCCTAAAGGTTGTGTTTACGGCTCGGGTCCTATTGTAGCGATCCTCAAATTTAATGTGACATGTGTCATGTTTTCAGACCGTGACCTACCCGTTGTGACTTGTCATATTACTCAAGCCTCGGAATCGACACTCGATGTATATTTTATTTTTTTGTGATGTTCGTATTATTATTAATACCCGAATTCCTAGTGCGTGATTTTTGTTTCACTAATCACCACGAAATTGTGTGAGATTCGCCTAGGAAAAATGAAAACTTTAGGGTATAATATGGATAATTAAACACTAGAAAAATGGTAATTAATGAATTATTAGAATATAATAAATAATTAAATAAAATGTGGGAGAGAGGTTATGTCCAAGAATGCACGTGGTGCGAGTCGTGAGGTGAAACAAGTTCAAGAACTTGAGTTAAGAGCGAGAAATGGTTTGGTTTTTAAATTGTAGTCACCCTTTGAGTCATGCTTTGGTGTAAGAGTTGTTGGATGGAGTGAAGGAGGAACGTAAGATGTGGCTCGAGAATCGTGCATGAGGGGAGGTGACATGAGAAGTATGTATGTCAACCTTTCTCTCTCAATCCATTTTATCATTTCGATTCAACGAGAGAATGAGAGAATGGGGGTTTCGACTTCACGAGCACGTTGCGATGCCGTGGATTGACCAATCATGCGTAAAAAGATAGGGTCCCTACTCTTCTCGTGTTTATCTACAGTTTGGCGTCAGTTTTGTGGGTTTTTGTCACGACAATTTCAGACGAGATTTTTGAAAAATGTTGTAAATGAGTTTGAATGATGTTTTTGGGATCAATGAGGTGGTTTATTGAAGAATTTTGAATTGGTTTGTGTATTTGAGACATTGAAATTTTTGAAAATTTTTGAAGAATTTTCGTGTGATTTATGAATCGAGGTGTTTGCCGAGGTTTTGATGCAAAGTGAGTTGGGTTTGATGTTGTCACGGACGTCCCTAAGAGTTTGGGATAGGCTCGGAATGTGGCGACGCTAGCCGAGGTTTCAAAACCTTGGATAGTGCGTGCATGACCCACGACGAATGGGGTAGTGAGTCTTGAATCCACGCCATGGGATGCCGCCATGAAATTGAACTCTACGGCGCCTAGGCGGCGTGACATTGTTCACAGGGGTGAATTTTCAAAAATTTTAGAAAAATTCGAGATCTCTCGGGTATGCAAATTGGTTCGAATACGCCCCAATATCCTGAAAATCAACTCAATTACATTAATTATGGAAACTTGGGTATATTAGAAGTTTTTAATAGGAATTGCAAATTTAGGTTAATTGATTGAAAGATTTTACGAACTCGAGTAGGACAACTTAGAGCGTTTCACGAGGATCGGAGTTTTGCGATATTAAGGTACATTATACATACGATTGTAAGCCAATTATAAAATACACATTAATTCATTTTCCATTCTTGTCATTTCTATTTGAATTGAGTTATTGTTGTAGTTCATTATATACTTTCTTGGTTGAGTGTCTTGACGTAAGTGTGTTCTGAAGGTACTCCTAGGTCCATATTATTGGGTAAGCTTGAGCACTGCCTGCAGGGGTGCTATCCCACCCCCTAATAGTGGGTTACACCCCGAGTAGTGGATTCTTGGCCACTTTTGTGACTATATGTTGTGGTACTGCTGTACTGCATAGAAATTGACCACTTATGAGTCTCTCTTGACTCTTTGTACCCTCAAATTTCATTGATATGCTTGCCAGTCTGTCTATCATGCCATTTGTTACATTTTCTACGTTTCATTTCCGCATGATATTTGGACTGTTTATTTGATAAATCTTGAATTACTGTTTAGTTTCTTCTGGCATTACTTTATATTTTTCACGCACTCACTGTCTAGTTTGTGACGGTGGTGTAGATAGAACAAAGACGAGGAAGGGCAATGAGTTGATGCTAGGTGATATCCTCTGAGGACTCTCGGAGTGATCATTTCCTTTACTCACTGTAGATTTTTGTTCTTTTGACTGTGATTATTATATTATATGTTTTATAAAACTTTGGGACATGTATCAGGGATTTAGAGACTAGGGGATATCATGTATGATCGCACTGTTTAGTTTTTATCAGCAGACATGCATGTGTTTATCCGCTTCTCAGGGTTTTCACATGATAGGTTATCTATTTTTACTGATTTCCATATATTAGTTACAACTGATTATAGTGACTTCCATTGTGAATTTCTTGATAATTTTGTAATCCTATAACTTGCACATTTAAATGACAAACTAATGAAGTCTATGAGGATTTAAGGCTGACTAGGATGCGTAGACTTCACGAGTAAGGGCTCGGGGGTCCACGTAGGTCTAGGCTCGGCAGACCCGGCTTTACGGAAACTATGGTCGTCACACCTATTATATTAAGAAGAGGAGATTTGGAGATTCCGGTGCTAGCACATCCCGAGGTTGAGGCCTTCAAAAATTGAGGTTCTCCATTAGAGACTCACGCAAAGGAGGCTATCATTGAGAGCCATTTGGGAGTGCATATGGACTTTAGAGTGAGCACTTCTCTCGGCACCACCACCACCCTCGAGGAACAAAGACCACAGACGAGGATGGACCTGACTGATCCACTAGAGCAGAAGAACCACGACGGCGATGATTGGGACATCATCGAGTGGATGGATGAAGAGCACTTGGGTGATGAGAGTTAGGAATTTAGTTAGTTGGTATGAATTTTTGGTTTGCAAACAAACTTTAAACAAGTTTTTGGTGTGAAAAACTTTGAACAATTATTTTGGATAAATTTTAGATCAAATTCACATTTTTTCTTGCTCATTTTGTATAATATTAGATATTAATGTGAATGAATTGTGTTGAATATGCTTTTGGGTCCTACAAAAAAAATGTTTTTGGGGATGATAGCATCCCAAGGAGTCGTTGTAGTGGGTGCATGGCATTGGAGAAGGTTTAATACTACAGGTTTTGTGTATAGGAGAACCCTCCCAAAATAGAATTTGAAGAAAAAATTCTCGACACAACGGATTAGGGATGAATTAGAGACAGCTTTCAAGATGTTTGTCTCTAATCCATCTCTAAATATACAAGGAATAAGAACGGTCACAAAATGAAATTTTAAAATTCTCGGGTTTATTGGTTGTGTTCCGTCTCTATTCTCGGTTTATGGGTTTATGGGTTATGTTCCATCTCTAATAAGAGACAGAAATATCATGAATTTCATCTCTATTTCATTTCTAATCGTGTGAGACGGAATAAAGACGGAACACACCCCATAAACCCACCTTTTGGGTCAAGGTTGATGGTATCCCATCTCAATTTCGTCTCTATTCTCGTCTCAATTTCGTCTCTAAATAGAAACGAAACGAATTTCGTTGCTATGGAATTTAACATTGATGATTTTAGAAACGGTTTCCATTCCGTTGGTATTCCGTCTTTATTGCTATTTTCGTTGTTATTCCGATGTTGTTCGGTTGTTATTCCGTTGCTAATATGTTCCTTTTCCATTGCTAATTCTCTGTTTTTCTTTTGTAGTGTCGGTTTTTTGTAGGAAATATCGTGTTTTAGACGAAAAATCTCGTGGTTTTCATGTCGACGGGTTTTCGCTTTCTCATGGTTGGTTTATTGATTCATAATAGGTTGGGACCAAGACGGATCATGGTAATGAGTCGAGGGCTCCAAGAACCCCAGAATACGTCCCCGGTTCGACGTCACTAGGGACGCCGCGCGGATAATCCCCACGTCGTCTGCACCAAGGAGGCACCCCGAACTCAAGCTTTAAGCCACACCGTAGACACCAACTCGTGGCGGCGTGAGTCACAAGGCTAAGTACATTGGTTCACTATCTTGGACACCATGAGCATTTGCTCACGACGGCGTCGCCCACGACGTCCCGTAACAAAAAAATATATATAAATAAAATTTTAAAAATAATTGTCCCTATTGGGGGTTCACCTTGGGGTTCATACAACTTATATGGAAGGCTTAATTGGTGGAATTAACATTGATTGATATAAAATGGTGAATTATCAAGTTTTGAGATTTGATTTGGTTTAACAAAAATCGTAAATTAGGTTCGTTGACACGTAGTTGACATGCAAACTTGGAGGCGTGTATTGACATTATCAAACTAGTTTGAGCACGATTTGAGGTGTGTAGTAACTCAATTGAAATTCACTTTGAGTATTTACTACTTGATTTATTGAATTCATGTCCTTTTATTCATTTACTCTCATTTTCGGGTATTTATATATGATTGGTTTAGTTTACTCCCTCTGGATTATTTAATTGTGTTGGCATGTGGCCATTAGACCATAATATATTTTTTAGAAGTATGTGGATGGATTGTCGACTCGACTGTTGTTTCCCTATGCATATGTTGTCGCGCCATAGTCTACGCCGGTCACCGAACGAACTAAATGATTTCACTCACTTCGAGTTTACTTACTGGCGGTGCCTGGGTGATAGTGCGAAGTATAGTGCTAGTTTGACCTAGATCCTGAACTCATATTTGATTCACTACTATTTGCTATTCATGCAAGGGTCCATTACAGTTGCATGTTTACTTTTCTTTTGCATGTTTATTAAATAATATTTTAAATTCTCGTATTTATTTATGTATTTATTCGCTGAAATTGTTTGGGTACTCACTCTAAACTCGTCATCTGTTTTGCTATGGTGATGGAGTGCAGATCCTAGTACGAGTAAGGGTAAGGACAAGATTGAGGACTTCCTGTGATCGATTTTCTTGCATCTAACTCGTACGTTTGTTTATATTTCCTTGTTTATGTTAGGATGGAAAATGAGGGTTACCTGACATGTATATGACATACTTTGAGTTATTTTTGATATTTTGTGACATGAGGTATATAGTATATATTAATGGTACTTTGGTTTGGTTTCAACACTAGGTAAAATGCTCTTTGACATGATTTTACTGCATTATTTTGATAAATCGTGACTATAAGTCTTTTGCTGACAATATTATGATAATAAACAAATGGAATTGAGTCCACTATCTAACTTAACAAATTAATAAGGAAAAGGATATAAAAGGTAGCGTAAAAGGGTTAATAAATGGTACACGATACACATGGGGCGCAGCTGGGTCGTGATGTGGCACGGTTGTGGGCTCGCGATGCATGACGTGGCGACCTTTGGTTTTGGGGCAGTCACACCTTCTCACTTTCACTATGATTAACCAAGTCATCCAATGTAAGTTCATGTATTATTTGTCCTAATCATTCCCCAAAAGTGGTTAGTCATATGAATTTCACATCTAGTGGGCTACATTCTCATTCTGGCACCCTATAAATTTGGCTACTTGCAAAATAGGACCACTTGCCCTCTTTGGTATATAGCACAAAGCTTAAACCTAATACTGGTTCCCTAATATATAATCTCAACAATATTGGGTGACGCTCAAATTGATTGTATTTCCTAATATTGAAAGAAGTTCAAGTCTCAAAAGTGGCTTAAATGAACTCATCCGCAATCAAAAGCACTCAACAAAGTTTTGGGCGACTCTAAACTAAAATTAATGGCACTAAATGAAGACTAAAACATGCATAGACTACTATAAATAATACTACTCTAAATAATGTACTACACGGCAAGTCATAACAAGATGATAAATGATGAATGATATAAAATAGTAGAATAGAAATGAGTGAAAAGTGGAAAAAATACAACCATAACATACTGGTCATAACCATGGAATATGCATAAGAGTTGAAACAGTTATACCTGACATGTGCAAACTCCATATATTCCAACAAAAATCCAATACACAATACCCACAATACCTAAAAAATACCCCCAAACTTACTTCAAACATTGTCCCCAAGGATTAAAATAAAAATGTGAATGTCAAGTCACAAAAGAAAAGAAAGGAGTGAAATGGAACATGATATAGATATTGAAGAGGAGATTATAAGTAGTGAGATATAACATACCACCTACTGGACTTAAGTCTCTCAAAATATAGTGAATAAACAAGAAAAAAGTGAATGAATCATCATAATAAGAGAAAAAAATAATAAGTAAATGAGTCAACTTAAGTTATCCCAACCAAATCTTACGAGCCCGAAGCTTTTCAACTAAGGGTGAAATCAACAATATGGTAGAATGAAATCTAGGGTTTTGGGTCTATTCAAAGACCCGCCACTAATGCGGCGAATTAAGTTGGTTTTAAAAATTCAACCAAGTCTCAAAACACCTAAATCTTAATAATTAGTTAACTTCCTAAAAGTGTTCAAATTATGCTAAAGCAATAATCCAAAGTCAAACTGGTTGAAATTCAAGTTGTTCTAGTGCCTTTTGGTGCACGCCAAAGACCCATACACCCGCAAAAATTCAAGAAGTGGAAGTTAGGATTTATTAAACAAACAAAAAAATAAAAGTAAACTAATATAAATGCAATAAAAAATAAAGCTAGGATGCCTTCCAACAAGCGTTTTTCTTTTAATTCTTTGGCTAAACTTGATGTGATTTATCACGTGATGCCCTCTCCATTTGAGATGTCAACAATAAATGTTGCATCTACAACTTTGGGCAACGAAACAGTGCATGCTCTCCTTCGTATTTAGGAGCTCATCCGGGACTACTAACACCAAAGATTTTGTGTCATTTTGATCGTCCGATACAAAGGTGTTAGAATTATAGAAAATCTTCAAACGCTCTTTTACTTCCACCCTATTTTTAAACTCAACAAGTATGCGTGGGAGGGTAGGTGGCTTCACCAACACCAGAGGTTAGTCTTTCATGCTCCCTTTCTACAGCTTCCTCCGCCATTCGTAAATGATTTCAAGTTTCATCTCATTTTCCTTCTTTTCATTTTTTACAATGATAATGTTTGGCTCACTTTGAGAGACTTCAATTTCTTCCGTTGTTTCACTCGATAGTCTTTAACTAGTGTAACTTCATTCAGCAACACTCCTTAATGGAATTGCACTAATGATCTCCGCCGATATTTTTTAGAGAATTGACTTTGCTTCTTTTTCAGCTTCTTGATCATTTTGTTCAATCCATTGGTCCAATTCTTGATCGATGAGGTCCATGTCTTGCATAGTCTCCAAATAAAACCATATTATATACCTTGAAGGTCGGTTCCACAATGAAGAATATATGTCAGGTTGTGGTGATGAATGACTCCTGTAGTCAAAGGGACATACATTAGGAAAATGATGACAACCTATAAAAAGATCACAAGCTTTGACAGGTTCCTGTTGTACAACAAATGACCAACTAGAAAAATGTTGTGAAGAGGTGACCATGGTGGAGTTTCCTACAAACATGCTAGAGACAAAAGGTATAGAGAAACTACATATAATAATAAAAAATTAAAAAAATAAATAAAGAAAACCAGAGAAAGGAAAAAAACTAATCTTCGACAATGGCGCCAAAAATTGATGCGCGATGAACGCGCAATAAAATAATATAACCTAAACAAACTATTTTGTAGATAGTGGCAAAAGGTCAATCCCACATATATTGGTAATCATTATAAGGTAAGTACAATAACAAAAAGGGAAATCGGGGTTTTTAAAGAACAATTAAAACTGAAGACATGTAAAAACACTTTGTAAAGAACGAATATCAATAGAGGAAAGTAACCTAGACTTTCGATCTCGAACTTGGCTAATGGCACATGGAATTCATTGATCCTCGATCCATATAAAATATGCAATTCAATTATATTCTAGTGTAGCTATAGTCCCGATGACGCGCTCGGCCTCGCACTTCCTATTCTCTAGTAGTTAAGGTATGACAATTAACTACTTCCCTAACTGAACACACAACCCTGGACTCATAAAAATTGGGTTTAATGCGTTAATCGCATAACATTTTGTGAAAGCACTATAACTAGACAATCGGATCACTAGTGCTCTCGATTTAGCCTGGATCCTTAAGGCACTTGATCGGTCTTAGAAAGGACTAACCAATCAGTAGGGTCAACTGTTACTTTGATGAGTCTATCACATAAAGACGAATGCTTCGACTAAATAACTATGAGTAATCAACCTAATATGCATGTAAGGGCCCTTATACACAATTAAATCTAAACTTAGACAATAAAATATAATATAAGAGATGAACAATAAAATATAAATCAAATAGATCTCATAATGAATCCATGTCGCCAACGACTTGTTCGATTCACCTCTGACCTAGATCAATGAGTTTAGCCAAACATTGACAAGCAAAAACACAAGTTTTCTCTGAGTTTTATGGTAAACAAGATATTCAAAACGTAGAACAATTTAACTTCTATTTATATGAAACCTCCAAAGTTGGTTTCAACCTAAAAAGTTTAAAAACAGAGGAATTTTTGAGTTTTCTGGGTCTGGCGCCACCCTTATGTGGTCACAACATCGTGTACTGCGCAAAGGTGAATTGCTCATTACCTAGTTCCCACCGTGGCTCCCGCTTTGGCTTTTTACACTGGCGGCGCCTCTCATGGCGTCACCACTGCTGCTTTGAATTGCAACGTGATTGTGAACCACTTATAGGCCTAATTGGAAGAAGTTTGTGAGACATAAAATGTTCAACTTGAAGTCTACTTTACAACTGAAAAAACGACGAGTCATTTTGATTTGAAATGAGGAAGTTATGGCCAAAACATTTAAGAGAGGTAGTTAAGAAACTTGACCAAACTTGGCCAACTTGGTGTTGCGCAATCCTGAACCTTGTACTTTCTTCCCCGAGTGCCTGTTTCAACTCTTATTCACTTTCTAAGTTGAAAATACCTAAAATTCAAAAAAGTGTGAGCTTGTCACCTTAAATGAGAGAATTATAGTCTAATAATGCATAAAATACTAAACTAAATGGTGTTTAATTATCGACTTAACATACTTTATATGCAATTTCCTTTTCTTGTATCCCTTTTTCCTTTTATCATAGCCACCCTCATATTGAGTTATTGGGAGTTATGAAGATTGAGAAATTGTTTTTGAACAATTTTTAAGATATTTTTTGGATTCAGAAATTACAAGTTTTCTTTTTGAAATAATCAGAATAATAATAAACTTTGTTTTGGAGTCGTCTGATGTTTGGTGCAACGGTTGGCATAGAGGTTGCTAGCGTCAAAGCGACACTGGTGTTTTGGGTAGCGCGACTTCTCAGCCGGTATCATGCCAGAAAGCGAAGAGTAGTTGTGGTGGCATTGGTGATTTCTTTGTTTTGATAATAAATAAATAAAAGTGTTGGCGGTATGAATGTCGACGTGACTGTTCTGACCTCGGCTAACGAGGTAGCCAGTGGGTTCGCGACACCAAAGTTGTGCAAGCACGCATGATTTGGAGGCAGCAGTTGTGGCTAGGGTGCACATGCATTGGATTCAATCCAATTAGGGTCAATCCACAATCAAATCTAATTATTGCGGATTAAAAAATTATAATCCAGTCAAATCCAAATAATTCATCAATCCAACTCAATTTAATTTGTAAAATGTGGATCGAACTGGATCAAGTTTGATGGATTGACGTTTTTCTATCCAAAAATTTATGAAATTAAATTTAATCAAATGAATCACAAAAATTATGCATATCATGATTGACAAATTTACAACGCACATCCCACAAATCTATATATAGCATATTTTCCACAAATTTGTCATCACAAGAATATTTAAAATACAAGTTCCTACATAAATAAAGACGTCATCCACAAACTCCACCATATAACCAAACAAAAGCACAAAAAAGTGCACATTGCAACATACAATTCACAATTTTTATTTTTTTTTATTTTTATTTTTATTTTTTTTTTTTTTTTTTTTTTTTTTTTTTTTTTTCTGAAGTGTAATAAAAGAGGTAAGAACAAGTATTTGAGATACTATATAGTTTAGAGTTGATAGTTTGAGTCGATGTTCTTCGAGATACTATAGTACATATGATGAGATATGTATATGTGTTGATGTGATAAACGGATTGGATCCGCAGTTTTTAAACGTGGGATTCGTAATCCAATCTAGTCCAATCAGTGATTTTTTAATCCAATCCAATCCAAGGGATCAAAAAATCGATCCAATTAGTGATAATTGGTCCGAATTAGATCGAATTCGTGGATTAGTGCAATCCGTGTGCACCCCTAGTTGTCGCTGCTCATTTTTCTTTAGGTTTTGTCAGAGAAGACATATAAGGAACCACATGATTTCTTCGAGTCCCGTGACAAAATGATAGGGTAAAAGAAGGTCTAGGTTGCATTTGGCTCACTGTTCATTTTAGGCCCACTTGCCTTTCTTTGCAATTAAAGAACAAACCCAACATGCGTTTAAGATAAAGAGATAAGTATATGGGCATTAACTATAAGCCAATATAATGTTTCTTTTACAGTACAGCTGTGGGTACTCTTTAATAAAGTTTTTTAAAATCAAATTTTGATTATACTGTTTGTGAGAATTAAAGTATTAAAATTCAATTTTAATCAAGGACTTCAGTATTAAAGTTTATAATTACAGTTTTGATTAAGTTATTGAAATCAAGATTTGAGAAAGGTATTTCAAGTTTGGTAAAATCAAATTTTGATTAAGGATTCTAAAATCAATTATGCTTAAAGTTTTGATAAAGCAAATTTTGTTTCGCTCATTGTATAGACTAATCAAATAAAGGCATATAAGGCTTATGCATATTCAATGAATTGATTAACACAATACTTTACCAAAGTCAGATCTTTTGTGGAGATTAATTAATTTTGAAATGCAAAAGGAATATGTAATTTTATAATAAGTAGATTAACACAATACCTCGCCAAAGTGAGCTTTTTTGTGGAGATTAATTTAATTTTGAAATGCAAAGGATATATGTAATTTTCAAATAAGTTGATTAACACAATGTCTCGCCAAAGTGAGCTTTTTTGTGGAGATTAACTTATTTTGAAATACAAACGGGTATATGTAATTTTAAAGTAAATTGATTAACACAATACCCTCGCTATAGTGGGCTCTTTTATGGAGATGAGTTTGTTTTTAAAATGCAAAAGGATATATGTATTTTATTAAAATAAGTTAGTTCGCATAAAATCCCGCCAAAGTGGGTTATCTTGTGTAAATTGATTTATTTTATAAATACAAAAGTTTGCATACATGTAATATTATGAATATTGGTCACCCAAAGGAAGGTCAATATTTGATGAAATTATATTTGCAAATGTGGTGATAAATACGTGATAATTATTTGGTATATTTTACACGTGAGTTGTAAATCTACCTAAAGGAAGGTTTGTTATTTGACGCGCTTACTTATTATCGTGTTTGATCACCGCAACAAGATATCAATTATAAGTTAGTATTTTGTCCAAAGAAGAAATATTAATAGAATGCATGGTGTATAGAGATGAGAATTCGCTTGTATTTGAGTCTCTTGGGCTATTTGTGAGTTCGTCATTTATTTTGGGTTTAGTTCTCTATTAAGTTATTTTCCTACTAGCATCAAGTTAATTCTTATAATGAATGGAATAGTTTTCAAGTAAAGGAAAAGACACTCTTAATTATTTTAAGAGCTATTAATTGTATTAAAGATGACTTTCCCATATAAATATTGATACCTTTTATGTAAGTGGAAACACGAAAAAGGTGGGAGAGATCTAAATCCCATGTATATATAGCATGATCATGAAGGTTATTGAGGTAAAGTTTATGGTTAAATATTTTTAAAGGATACCTTGTCAACATTAGAAAGAATGGTTTTGTTAAGTGTGAAAGGACAAAAATAAACACTCTTGACAAACCTACTTTAAATGAAGTTTATGATAAAAGAAAAAGGGATACAAGAAAAGGAAACTGCATATAAAATATCTTAATAAAAATAACTAAAGTAACTTGAGACTTCAGATACACTGGAATTAAGTGTTGTTATATTCGTGGTGGTAAAAGATATATTAAGAAGTATTGTACTTATTTTCACGCTCGGCATGGTAAGAAAGCTATGCTTCTTAAGTGATGATGCGGCATTAGTTGATTGGTGAATTCATGGCATTGCATGGCCCATGCAAAGTTGATAAGGCTATGTTCCAATATGTCAAAGTGTAGGATAAGTTAAAATGCATCCTTGAAGAAGTCTATCAGATCTGTCTCAAGATACATACTGAAGAGAAGATGAAGATCAAGTGAACCATGTTGATCGTGTGTCCCCAGTGGAGTCATTAATTTGAATCAAGGTGTGGTGAAATAGAGGTCGTCCTCTCGTCCTCGAGATGTGTGCACAGCTTGATGATGAAGTACGACAAATCAGAAATAAAAGTAGAGATTTTGTAGAAACATTACTAGCCTCCTAAGTCCTTGGAACAACTTAGCCATCTAGGCTAGCAAGCCAAGTTGATGTGAATTGAACTCGAGTCTTCCCGCACGTTCTCTAGAGTCTCAACCATCATGTTCGGCCAACTTTCTCGCACCAGAATTTTCAGAGTTTATTCATGTATCAGCAGAAATGACTGATGCAAGAAATTGGAGATCGACACATACATTTTGTCGTTCAAGATAAGGACTTCCAAGCCTATTCGAGCATATCTAAATCACTGGGAAATAAGTATAAACAGAAACCATAGGTTTCCTAATTAACCCTCTCTTTTCTTCCCCCACTTTTCTATTATTTCAAGTTTTGTTCTTTATTCATTAATGGAGTTTTTCATAGTTATTATTAGTTGTTCATTTTCTAGACCAAGGGATTGCTACACTATGGTTGTAAGTCTTATATAAGATCTTTATTTTAATAGTTCTTTCATTATTCATTACGCGTCAATCACGATTTTAACAGGTTGTTTTTGCATATTACAACTAAAGAAGATTTGTATTGCATGCATCGTTTGAAATGTGTATTGTGATATGAAGATTCTATTTCTATATCTATAGTAATTGACAACAATTATAGAAGTAGTAACCAAGATGAATCTATAGGATTTTCAAGTGGATGTCTTAGGTGATTATGTTCTAAGTTGTTTATTATTAGGCTTCGGTTAAAATTAGCACATATTATGCGTGATTTTCACAGAGTGTTAATGCTATCGTGTACTCTTTATGTGAATTATGTGTTATCTAATTTTTAGAGTTACATGGGTAAGATTATGGTTTTTCCATTGATAATAGGAAAATCAGTGGCTGGCTAAACATAACAACCCAATTTTCATTAAGAGCATTATTCATGTATTTTCTGACGTAGATGCCAGCACAGGTCCACGAAGACGCCACGCACGAGCTACAGTATGCCTTAATTCGGAGGAAATGTAATATTTTACTAATTGTTTGAGTAACTGTGATGTTAAGGATTATGTAATGACTTATTACATCATAGTTGTCATTTATACCGATTAGAACTAGTGAGATAGTGTGACAGTTTTCGCTGAAAAAGTGTGTTGACGTGGGAATCGAACAAGCGAATGATGCGAAAACTAAGCCAGGGAATGGGTTAACATAAACAAATATAATTAAATGTAATAAATAATGAATAAAGGAACACGTCACAAGCCGGATGTATCGTTGAAGTTTTGAACTACGGTCGATTTGCCGCGTGTCGAGTACGTAACGCTCGGAATGCAACAATTAGTGTGTCAAGAGGATAAGGCCAAAGGAAAAGTCACCCATCCAAGTCACTTGGGATGGTTTTTTTACTCATTCAAGGCCATAAGATGGGCCTAGTAATGAGGTAAGCACACTTGACGAAAATCAAGGTATATAAATGGGATTTTTTGCTCATTCTACCATATTTTCTCTCTCATTTCTCTCTTGACGAGAATTTAAGTAACTTAGGAGGGTTTTGTGATGCTTTCTTGGTGAGTTGAAGGAGTTGGAGCTGGGAGATCAACAAACCGAGGTAAGATCCGAACTCCTCTCGTCATTTGTATATTTCGGCTATAATTTCGCGGGTTTTGGAGATAGTTTTCCGAAGGGTGAGTAGAGCTCACTGGTTTTGAGGTTCAATTTGTGCTTTTTGAGCATAAGTGATGGATTTATGGAGGTTATTGGTGTTGTTGAAGAGAAAATACAAATTTATCGGCGTTTTGGCGTAAATCGTCGAGTTTATCGATATCGGGCGTGGTTTATCAAGGTTTGAAGGTGCACCATGGATTGTTAGGTGAAGCATAGGGGTTTGGAACTAATTCAAGTTTGCAGCGATGGGGCGGTGTTATGAAAATACCTGGAAAACTAGAAATCAAAGTTGACGCCGTAGGCGACGCTTTTGAGAGTTTACTCGCCAGAGCACTATGAACAATGGAAATTAAAAAATCCCAACTTTGTTTAAATAGCTTGGCATTTTGAGGGCCTATCCCGGAGACTTATATTGTGTATAATGTGGATTTAAAAATAGTATAAATGGACATATAAATTGACTGAGAATATTTTAGCTTTGTGGTATTGTATTGATGTTCAAAAATTAGGTTTTTGGAATCATTGAAGGGTGTTTGGGCACACATTTTGAGGCGTGGAGTGATCGATTTGAAATAGTTATAGTGTGGTTAAGGTGCATAAACCCCTTAAATAATATGCTTGATTATTTATTTATTGATTTTTATTTGATCCAAATATTATTGTTTATCTGTATACTCTTTCCATGTGCTTACTTCAGCTTGCATGGTTGGCCTTGTTATTCGTCACCGGATTCTTGTTTATTTCGATGTGTGTGGACAAATTTGGGTAGGCCGGACAATAGAGATAGACTCAAGTGACACACCAAAGTGAGGAGGATGGGAAACCCATTTAGGGGATCCCGATATCCGGATTAGGGTTCGATCCGCTACACGCATACATCCATTTTGGGGTATTGGTGTTATTTATCCATGTGTTTCTTTACGCTTGTCTGCATTAATGCACATGCTGATTTAGCATATTGTTGGCTTCCGTTATTATAAATGCTAGGTGGTTTCCTTCGGTTTTACGCACTGGACTCGTCGTCTAGTTTTTTTGATGGCTTGAGTGCAGGGACCTACAACGAGTAGAAGCCAGTGAGACCTTAGCAAATTACTTGTCATTTCCTACTCATGATCGACTTGTATGTTTTTATTTGTGTTGTTTGATTTTGTTTTGGATATTGGGGGCTTATGAGACATTTGTACATGTATATATTTACTTTCAGTTAATTAATATATAGTTTACTATTTCGAGTTTTCCACATGGGACTGATGCTATTCTAATTTGATAAAATGAAACTGTAAATCAACTGGCTAAATCTTTTGCTGATTTGAAATGTTGAATTTTTAAATATGAATGTTAATAACTTTGATGAATGAGGATTTAAGAGTTTTGTTGCACATGGGATGTAGCAAGGCGGTGACATAGTGAAGCTGTGGGCCCAAGAGGCTTCATATGGCGGGCCTCAGGTTTTGGAGCTATTATATTTTGGTATAAAAGCATGGTTCAAGAAACCTCAGGAAAGTTTAATAAAATAGCATAAAACTTAATGAATAAATCTTAGATGTGGAAACCTAGTGTACTTGCCCTAGAACCTAGTTGGGAAGTGATAGTGAGGCAAGTAGTGTTTAGAGTTATATATGCGTTATGTGTTTAATTGTATACTACATACGATACGCGCATATGTTGGAGGCTAATTTGGCACACATTCTTTGATACAAATTATGATGGATGGACAACCAACTACACCGCTAGAGATGGAATAGTCTTAGCAAATTTCAGGCAAAAGAGACAGCGAGATGATTTTAACAGCTAAGGACATGAGCATTGAGCACGTAAAGGCAGTGATAGTCAGATTGGGATCGCAGGGACAATCAGGAACATAGTGATGATGACCACTAGGCTTTACAGGCGATTGGACCTGCATCGGTAGAGCAACTTAGACGCCATACACAGTGGTACTAATAGGACCGGGATCAGAGTGACCGGAGTTGGGGTCAGAGATCTGAGGATAGGTAGGCTGGGAGATCAGAGACACGTCGTTGTCATCGTTGCGGTCTATTGGACACCTGCGAGCAAATTGTGAGAGGGAACCGTTATAATCAGAGTTAGTGTAGACCAGAGATAGGGCCCACGTTGTTGCACAGTTCGATCTGAGAGGAGACTCGATAGCCTGTCAAGGTTATATTGATTTTTTTATTTACTCTATTGTTTATTTCATAGGTGTATATATTATTTTTATTATCTACGCACTTGGGGACGGTTGATGTATTAACCAGAGGATGTTGAATGCGATACATTAAGCCATAGTGAGGGTTATAAGGTGATTGGCTAGGAGTGAGTGTGATCACAAGTGAGATCTCAAATGGATGGGCTTCAGTGATGGGCTAGGCGATGCATACTCTAGTGACATCCTGATGTACAGGAGGATGGTATAGGATTGGGTCTCGAATGAGATGGCGATGTTAGTTCCTTTCTTCTACGATTTCAGCACAGTTCGAGGTGGAGGTCTACGCTAATTTCGACACAAAATTTTCCCTAATTAGGAAGAATTATAATGGCCCAAGTTTCATTAAGGTCGTTACTCACGTATTTTCTGACGTGGACCCCTAGTCAATTTCACGAAGACGCCGCGTACAGGCTACGATATGCCCGGATTGGGGAAAATTGTTATTTTTGATGGATTGTTTGAGTAACTGCGATGGTAAGGATTATATAATGACTTTTTACTTCGCTTCATCGCAGGTATGATTTATACTAAATAGACGGGGCGAGGTAGTGTGACAAGTTTTTGCCTAGAAAAATGAGTTAATGTGGGAACCATAAGGGTGAATGACGCAAACACTGAATCGGGGAATGGTTTAACATAAACAAATACAATTAAATGTAATACATAATGAATATAGGAACATGACTTAGACTGGATATATCATTGAAGTTTCGAACAGCGGGTCAATTTGCCGGGTGCTAGGTATAGAACGCCCGGGAATGCAACAATTAGTGTATTGAGAGGATAAGACCAAAGGACATATCACCCATCCAAATTGCTTGGGGATGGACTTTTTGACTCATTTAACGTCATAAGATTGACCTTGTGATGAGGTGAGCACACTTGATGAAAATCAAGGTATATCAATGGGTTTTTTGGCTCATTCTACCACCTTATCTATCTCCACTTTGTTGATGACTTGTACCGTTACATGTGTCATACTTTTGCTCAATTGGGTAAGCCAGTTTGTATGCAACATTTGTTTGTTAATGGTTGTGGCAGGGCATTTTTACATCGTACCCATATTTTCAATAGAGCTCCAACAAGCTTTATAGCTCTCTATATCGTAGCATGCAATTATCCCTCTTATAACAACTTTTATAATAACTAAAGTAGAGTATGTTTCAATCATCAAATTTGAATATATTTTTGTGATCCTATTAGCTAACGTAACATTTTTGTTTATTTTTATTTTTGGTATAGATTGCCCTTGAAAATGTTTTCAAGTATTGAAAGAACAATTGATTGTTTGGGTTGATTGGTGGCACCACATATTTTTTTTATTGGTTTCCTTATTGTTTCCATAAGTGACTCTTCTTCTATATGTATAATTTATCTCATAGAATATCCAAAGAGTTCTCCATACTTAGAAAGCATTCTTTTATGATGAGCAATTATCTATATATGGATTTTGTTTATATAGTTTGACATGGATTCAAGCACGTTGTTGGAGACCCCTATATACATACGTTTGTTCTACTAAGCTATGCAAGCTTGTTTCTTACAAAATTAGTTTGGTCAAAACAACTTCAAATTTTTAAGAATATAAATTCAGTATCTCATTATTTGCTTATCAAGTTGTTTACCAAATTCACTGGCATTTATTATTCAATTGTTGTTTGTATTTGGGGCTTCAACAAATTAATAGTTGATTTTCATCACCATCATTGCATAAAAGAAGAGAGACGGTCTAGGTATAACGCTCTGCCTCCGCACCATGCATGAAGAAACTTGGACAACATTTGAAGTTTTCATAGCTTAAACTTTGACAATATAGAAAACTTGTGGCCTACAAATGAAGAAAATGACTCCACGCCACATCATTGATTGAAAAAAGATAAAAATTGTTTTTGTGAAGCTATAAATAATGTTTTGTGCAATGTTTCTTGGATAGATTTCTTATAGTGATGTCTTTACTCAAAGCCAACAAAAAGTTTTCAATGAATCATATATGCACACAAGTGAAGCTCGATATGGGTGATTAAAATCATGTTTCTTGCAATCGTGATATATGTACCAGCTTCTCTGTTTTGATTGTTTTTTTAGTAGAAAAGGTTCATGAAATAGTTGTTCAACAATTATAAAAGGTTTAGTCGTAGGAATTTACTAAGGACTAAATTTTCATTGGTCTCAAATTAAGTTGCATTTACATTTACTTGATATGAAATATTTTCTTTTACGATCAATTGTATTTGTTGGTGTTGCATCTTACTAAACCATCTTTTTCTTTATCATATTTAACAATCGTAATATCAATTGTGTTGTTGAACCTTATAATTTTAGGTGCATTTTTTGGATGTTTACTCGAGAGGACAAGTTGTTGTCACAACTTGTGTCAGGCCGTTGAAAATCCCAATTCTATGGTAGTCAATCCATCGATACTTCGATGTTCTTATTGGTTGATTGCGTAGACCCCCGCACCATCACTCTCAATAAGACACTTTCGCATTTGTATTAGAAGTTACAAGATTGATATGATGGTTTTAACATGCATTTTTGTGATCCTTCAATTTCGTGCAAATGAAATTCTCAAGATGTACATTTGTTGTTATACATAATAGACACATTTATATAAATATGAACTGTAATCTATCATGATCTATTTAACCTCATAACCAATATCAATTTTGAAAGGAAATATTGCTAATTTTCTTTTCGCGTGCTTTGAAAATGCTTCAACGGTGCATGCATAGAGACGTACTTATACATGCTTCATTATATCCATCTCGCATTATGGGACTACAACATTCTCACAAATGAACATAAAATAGATGTTATATGGTTATAGGAATGTGTTTTTTTAATTATGCTCGATTTCCTCACCTAAAGAATTTATTATTTTATTCATCTTCAATGCCCATTCTTTTTTTTTTTTTTTTTTTCGTAAAACCGAGTTATATATTATCATTGATCAAAAACAGATCATTCTCGTGGGTTTAACCACATACAAGACGTACGCTCCCCGAAGAGCTCGCTTTGCAAGAGCATCTCGCTTCTAAGCAATTCATAGATCTAGAGATGTAACTAAAATTAAGTGGGTCTCTATTCTTAAGTAGTACATGTATATCATGGATTAAAGGATAAATATTACAATTGATGGAAACTCGTCGAATTTAATGCCTTGATCACTATCTTCGCATGAATAAATCTTCAAAATTCTGGGTAGTCACTACAATTCTCGCAAAGGCATACGAAACAACGATGCACTCCAGCTTTCTACCGATGATGACAAATTGCGGCTACATTTTAATTGATCGATTGATCTTTTACCGATTCAATTTTGAGATTGTGTAGGGTTGTTGTTGTTGTTGTTGTGGTTTGATTTTGGTTTGTTGATATAGTTTGCAAAACATTGGATCTCGCAATCATCTTTACAAGTATTGTTTCCAAACCTAAGCACTCGATTCAAGACAATGGAAGCCTTGTCCTTCAAGTAGTGATGATGAGGGCAAGTTTTGAGAATTAATTCTGTAATCTCCAACATCACGTCTAGAAAACGAAACTTAAGAAGCACGAATTCTTGAAGTTGAGGAACATTGCCATGTTCAGTATATAATGATGGTAAATCTGGGAACGATACCATGTTCTCCTATTTCTACCAACTCCCTTGCCATCTCCCAATACTTGGAGGCCATTATTTCTATAAAGCTAGCTAGCTTAATTCGGCTTTGTATATCATTGAAGTGATTGTTTGACATCTACTTGTTATGGTAAGTGCTTAGTAAGAGTCGGTCCAAAGAATTTTTTTTTTTCTGTAATATAATAAAGGAAAACAACAAAAGAACGCCACAATATTAGCAATGGTTTAGGTACGTATAGGCCAAATGTTTCCATTGATTAGTCACCAACCCATGCGCTATTATAGTCGTTTCCTTTAAATGACACAATCCTTTTGCTTTAATGAAGCCATGATTTTAGCAATTTTTAAAAAATTCAAATAAATACTCTTTTTATAGTCATCTCCCTCCTGTCTTCTCTCTCTCACTCTGTCTCTCTATCTTGGGCTAGATATAGTAATGCTTCCCAAATTTTTTTCTTCGATAGGAGCTTATTCCTAAAGAATTTGGTAACACTGCCTTGCAATGCATTGTAGGTCCTTGAGCCGCACCTTGGGAGCATTGTAGGTCGTTTTTCATCTCTATTTCATACTGTTTGCACTTTGTAGTGCAGCTCAAGAACTTATGAAGATGAATTGTTGAGTTTTTATTGGAACTAGTTCTAGGTGAAAGTGTGATTGAAGGGTGGGTAATTGTAAACTCTTGAATGTGTTGCTTGAGTGATCGTTAATGTTGGGAAATGTGCCCTAGGTCAATCCATTAACAGCCTTTATGAATACATTTTAGTTAATAAAATAGAGGATTTCATTTGCTCGTTTATTATAATTGATTTGCATGTTTACATTATAATAAGATCCATGGGTATTTACGTAAATATCCAAATGTCCCTAGTCGATTATTATACTGGGAACTATAATGAATTAAGACTAGTGTGAGTCTTGATTGATGATCATACGATGATCATACGTATAGGAATACGAATCAAGATCATGAGTACTTGTTACGGGAACAAAGTATTGGACCGACCCGCTATGAGAACATCACATGGATTAAGTCATAGTTGTTTCTCATGATAGGTATATTTTTCAAATCCTTCCGACTTGAGATTACCAGAGACTTCAACATTAGGAATACAAGTGATTTGACGCAATCAAACGTTGTCTTTAACCTGATGATTATAAAGGTTGTGATTAGTTACCGTGTGAATAATGTGGTGAAGTTGTGTAATCGAGATAGAATTTGTCCCTCTCATATAAAGAGAGATATCCAAAGGATCCCTCGATGTGTTAGACTCGTTAAAAGGCCTAGTCTAAGTGAATTGATATTGATCAATGTCACTTAGATGTTTTCAGTCTACCTAGAAATCGAGACTAGTACGATTGAACATGTTGGATGACAATTCCATGTCTTATGTTTGATCAAAAGGATATCGTGTGACAAAAAGGATGTTATATACACTATTGATTAGGTTATATCGATTTGATATTCGTACAACTTGGGTAGTCATAATGTCTTGCTAGAGGCCGCTTATGACTTGTATACCAAAATGTGTTTTGGTACACTGCCAACGTTGTATGAGCCTATTGGGTCGCACACTGAGAATGGTTTTGTGAGATTTTAAGATGGTTCGGAAAAATGAATTTTATATGATAAAATTCATGACAGAAACGTCCTTGAAGTGTATTACACTTATACTTCTTTAAGTAGGGGTATATGTGTAATTTACTTAACCGTTTATATACAAGGGTTGTATAAATAGACGCTTTGAGTTAGAATGCAAGTACGAAAGATTTTAAAAGGGCCAAAACTCTATTTTCGTTTTAATAAACGACTTAGAGCTTTTGGTATCCTCTGGATCGTTTTGGAGAGAAACAAAAGGTTTGGAATTCTCTCGAAGCTAGCACTTTGAATCTCGGCCGCCATTCGTGTGTGGACAGCTAGTAGAGGGCGTTCGTCATTGGCAGCGCCTTAGAGATCGATTAACCTTCAGAGAGGTATTGCGACTGAGGTATGATAAATTTTTCATAGTTTAAACATGTTTTAATGGAATCGATTCGATCCCGTCAGGGGTTTTTCTCAAAATTGTTTTGTAATCTCCGTCGCGCATGAACCCCAAAACCCAACACTCGTTATGGTTCGTGGAGGACAAGGGCTTTAACTGCTTCGATGAATTTGTCATTAGTTTGGAGCTCATTTCAGAGCAAGCTACAAGAGAACAATGGAGCTTGAGGGCTCATTTTTCATTCTTTGTTTAATGGGCTAGTGAAGGAGTGTGAGATTCTTGGTTCAATTCACGTGGGAGTTCATTGGACTCCAATAGTAAGTTGCCATTTACATTGTCTTGTCATATAACTTGTTAAATCAGCGGTGTCACTTATTTGGTGTGTTCTCTAATGGTTTTGGTTTTACAATTGAATGCAATAGGTGTTTGCCAATTATCAAAGAGATAGTGTGGATTCTTTCTTTTCATAGGTTTGGAGTCCACTCCACCTTGATTCTATCATGTTATTATTTGTCTTTATTTTGTTTATAGAGGTAGGATGTATCTGTCAACAACATACCGTTGTTAGGAATATGACTTTTATACATATTCCTTGTTTGTATTTGTGCAAAATTACTTTATCTCTGTTTAGTGTTTTCTCGTGACTACATGGAACACACTTTGAGGTCGATTTTGCATGAGCGTCGTAGATTAATTTTTCTAACAGTAGAGTATCAACAATCTCCATTAGCAAGCTTTGTGTCTTAAGCTCCTAACCATGTGATTGACTATATTTGTCAAGACTACATTTTCCTTTAAGGGTGAAAACTCCCAAAGTGCTTACTTATCTTTGTATGCCAAAATTATTTTGCATTACATAATACTTACATTGCCTCGTGAAGCTCTTCACAAACTTTGCATTCCCAAATTTCTAAACAAGGTTTATAGATACTAAATATGCATCCTTTTTGTTACTTTGTCTCGTTATTGTTGTATTGTTTAAATTGTCAACACGAAGGCCTTACGAAAGTAAATGAAGTTTATATAGTTTGACAGATAGATTTTTTTATGAATTCTTGATAAATGGATTTATGTTTTTAGTTTTGACCTTTATGCAATAAAATTGTGTGCTATGCCATTAAATTAAGTCTAGATGTCCCAAGGTGTTCCCCTAGACACGCTTTTCATTCATCCTTCAAAGATTGACATGCCGGATTCTCATTGTAGAGGATGCTATTAAATGCGACATTTGTATGTTCAGTGCAACAAATGTATTACTTTTTGATTAAAATATATTTGAACAAATGTTAAATATACACTTTATGTTGTTAGGAAATTTGTATCCATCAAGTTGTGTGATGGAATGAGTGGAAACTACTTAAATTTTTGTTTTTCTTAATTATAGTTTCTCATATGCAACTTTTGATTAGGCATTATTATCCTGTCAGTAAATCACTTTATTCAACGTTAAGTGCTAGAATCCTAAAGTAATATATGTTTAAACTTTAGCATTCTAGGTATCATAAACCCTTTTAATAGATGTTTTGCCACTCCTTAGACTAATTAATATTGTGTAAGAGCCTATTTGGGAAAATTTAGATTTTAAATACCGAAATTGTTTAAATTGAAATGTTACTGCGATGACACACTTTTCGAGGAGAGTTTTCGATGTAAAAATCCTCAAAATTCTCACCATTAACTTTCCTATAATCTTTCTCATGTTTTTATGTTTTTCTAATTTCTCATATTTTCCTTGATTTTTTTAAAAATCCCTCCTCGACGAACCGTTATTGCAGCTTCTTCCGAACTCCAACGCAGATTGGAAGATAATCATCAAAGGAAAATTGAGATATGTTTTTTCTTAAAATATTTTTAACCCTAAACCCTAAATCCCGGTGACAACATCTGAGGAGTGATAATGGCGAAGAGTGTTCTGGCGCCATGACATACTATGTAGTTAAGTCAAAGAGGACTCTGGTTGATAAGGAAGTGGCGTAAGTACTTGAGGAGGAGTGGCTCCAACTCATTGTACCCATCTGATTTTTCAGACTCATAAGTCAATCCAATATATGCCATTTGATGCGATGAGAGATTAGGTCTCACTTGAGCTTGGGCAGTTTTATCATTTTAGTCTCTCTAATCCTGCCTAATTAGGGCTGCAAAAGAAACAAGTTCTGTATTGTGATTGTATGTATGTCGTTATCACCATCGCTAGTGTTATATGTATGAGATGAATTCTTGTTGTGAGTTCTTGTATCATGAATTTCTTCCTCAGGTGAAAAAAAGCAAAATGCATGCATTTGCTCTCCCATTATCAAATGATTCAAATCTCAGTTTTTGTTCCCAAGTTTATCCTATCAATTTTGAGCCTTTTGTTGGAAGAACCATTAAAAGTTTTTGGACGATGTTGCCACCTTTGTGGTTTTACCAGCTTTATGGTCTTACCCATTTCGAGTTTACTCTAAGTCCGGTCGAGTTAGGGATTGTGTACCCTCTTACTATAATTGACAAAAATTTTACCATAATTTCTCCACTGATTATGCTTACCATAATTTCTCCATTGGTTGTGCTAACCATAATTTAACCACTAATTGTGTATACCGTAATATTTTCGAGTCTACTCTAAATCTGGGTCGAGTTAGGGACTCGTACCCTCTTACTATAATTGCGTAAATCTTATCATAATTTCTCCATTGGTCAAGGCTTACCATAATTTCTCCATTGGTTGTGTTTACCATAATTTCTCCTCTATTTGTGTATACCGTAATATTTTCAAGTCTACTCTAAGTCTAGTCGAGTTAGGGATTGTGTACCCTCTTACTATAATTGCGTAAATCTTACTATAATTTCTCCACTGATTGTGCATACCATAATTTCTCCACTAATTGTGCATACCATAATTTCTCCATTGTTGTGCTTACCATAATTTCTCCAAGAATTGTGTATACCGTAATATTTTCACCGATTGTTCTTACCATAATTTGTCTATTGATTGTGTCCATTATTTCTTCTATGATTCTCAAATCAATTATTTCCTTGTATCACATTAGTTTCTATGTATATTGTTCTATACCATTTGTATAAATAGGGCACCACACCGTACATTTCTAACACAATTAATTAACAAAAAAGCATTGGTGATCACTTCGTGTTGATATCCTCCAACAAGAAGATGAGGATGTATTGTAATCATGAAGAAGAGGGGGCCACTTTAGTGACGAAGAGATGGTAGATGGGGATGCTAATATTGACGATGAAGAAATGGTGGACGGGGATGCTAATATTGACGATGAAGAAATGGTGGATGCTAATATTGACGACGAAGAGATGGTGGATGCTAATATTGATGACGAAATGATGGTGAACTTTGAAGTGTGGGATGGTGAGGTAATGATCCGCTTATTTATTGACGATGAAGAGATGGTGAACTTTGAAGCGTGGGATGACAAGGTATTGATCTCTGTTAATTATAATATTCTCGCTTTTTTTTTTTGTTCTAAACCAACTTTTCGTAGTTCTTAATTAGGTTATGCTCACATTTCTTGCATTAGTTGTTTAATTTCTTTTCTTGTGATTTTACGTACTTGGCTTTAATAACAAAACCAAAAATCTCTTCTAAAATAAAAAACATAACAAAAACTCGACTCTCTCGACCCAAACAAAACCTAAACCCTAACTTTACTCTTTCTCTCTCGCGATCCCGTCGACCTTCTCTCTCTCGATCTCGACATTCTCTCGTTTGTTCTAAGGCATGATCTCGCTCCATGTACAATGTGGTAGGTCCTCTGCCTTCAATCTCTCGTGATTTGCCGGAATTCGGTTTGTACAGATTTAGAGCTTCGAATTTCGTCCGATAGATGTTCTGATCGTCGTGTTTGTGCCAATTTACAAGTTTTTAGGTTTTCTGCATTTTGTTCGATTTCGATGCTTTGGTGGTGAATTGAATCAAAATGGAGGTCTGTATTGATTGGACGAAATTGGCGTAGACGTTAAAGGCATCATTGTGTTCTGGAGACGATGTTATGGAATTGAAGTACAAATCGCAGAGCTCATTTGCGGAATCGAAGCTACTGGAGAAGGTTCTTCACTCAACGTGCCTTCTCCGATTCAGCCTCATGCTTGGCCATTCCTCGTTGGATCGTCGAGACCTTATTGGCATTACAAAGACTGGATCGTGTATATGCTACATTGCTATTGTCTCTTGTTTATCGAATTACTAGTTATTGCTTACTTAATTTGTTACAAAGATGATATCTTGGGAGCTCTTATTGGTTGAAACCTATTTGGGGCGGGGGGGATATGTAAGTATTGCCTTTAATTTGAAAACTAACATACATAACTAGAAAGATATAACTCACCGTTTGAATGGTCAGAGTTTTAATTGACCTTTGCGAATGGTGTCTTTGCTCATGTTATACCGATTCCTTGTTAGGTTTCTCTTGCTTTGTTTTGGTCTTTCATTCTAAAATATGTGTGTTTATATAGTTAGGCAAAACTCGGCATTTGGAATTCCTCGCTTCATGTTTTATGCAGAAAAAATGGGGTTCAGTGGAGAGCATGTCCTTGGTGTTCTATACTCTCACCTATAAGAGAGCTTGCTCAACAAGTAAGTTTCGCTTTTTCCCGTTATATCAATTTCTTTTAAGTATTTCTGCTCACCATAACCATGAACTCGCTATTTGGAATTTGGTTTGAAAAAATTCTTTTGGCTAAAAAGTGAACTTCATGTAGATTGTTGATTTATCCCCGAGTTTGTATTCATGTAGTTGGGTAGCATATTGAAATGCCTAAGCAGCCTATGCTGGGCTTGCTTTCTTTTGCCTAAGTAGCTATGCGTCTGCTTTCGTCTCTCTGAATCTTGTTTTGCATCAATGACATGCATCCATGCTGGAAAGAACATTTATATTCAGATTGCTCTTGTTATCAAAATCCACGTCTTATTGGTTATTACTAATCTATAATGTCTTCTCTGGCTCTTCCGCACTCATGTGAATCTGCAAATTTCTTTTTCTCTCATTTCTCGCTGTTGGTATTCTTTTTGCACTTAAGATGTCATCAAACTTGGTTTTTCGCTTTTCTTTGTACCGCAAGGCAAAGATTCTTGCAGCGTTTACGTAGATGATTTTATCGATGTTGAATTGTTAATATCTTCTTTTTGTTATTTACACTATCACATGGGATCTCTTACAAATTACGAAATTGACTACTTTTTCGATTGTTGATGTCCTATGCGAGGTCGGGAAATCTTGTGGTGTGAAGTCAATTTGTTTGTTTGGAGGATCTTTCTAAAGGACAACATATACAGTGGCTTGAAGTCTATGTTGTAAGATACCTTGTTCTCTCATTTATTTTATGGATGCAAGTAGAAACTTGTTGGTTTGCTCAACTATGTAGCTAAAATACAAGAAAATTTAATCAAAACATAAGAATTTGCTCTTTGGGACAACATTTTTAAGTTTGAAGAATATGCTAGGAAACTTGTTGAAAGTAAGGATGTCTCAAGAGATGTTAGAGCTAGGAATTATATTTATAGTTTGTGATTAAAGGATTGGAAGGAACTGAAATCAAGATTTGAGCAATTCCCTCTTCAGTTTCATGAATTTTTAGGGACCAAATGGTTCTCGTAATTGATGACGATTCACGACTTGGCCTCGGTGCAAACAAGATCGATGTATGCATTAGCACTCTTGGGTGGCATTGCTTTCACCTTAATTACTTACCGTAACAATTCATACTTCCTACTAAAATGCTGAGAGGGATTTTTAATATTTTAATATGCACATGGATCACCCTCAAAGGAAAGTTGGGGGTTCTTAGCTTTAATTTGTGTTGTATATTAATCATCTCATGTACCATTTTAATGACCTTTTGTAAATCTTAGAATAAACCATTGATGACATATAATTGTTAGTTTTTTTTACATGAATTCTGATGTAAATTCTAAATCTAAACTTGTTTACTTATTGAAGGTCACCCAAGAGGGGGTGAATTGGGTTATCGAGTAGTTATTGCCCTTTTAAAACTTTATGCGCAAATTACAATTATAATGCATACACTAACAATGAATATATATGCTATGCAAGTGAAAGAGATAGAAGAGATGGAAAGTGACACACGATTTATAGTGGTTCGATCCAATGATCTACATCCACTACCTAACCACCCCAGTTAGGATTTTTAATCCCCCACTTATATTGCAAATAAATGTTACAACCTATGCACACAAGCCTAGAATCCCTAATTACAAGCCTAGAATCTCTAATCACAATTAGGACTTCCTACCTAGTCGCAACTAGGGTTTATGCCTAGCCTCAACTAGGTCTTCCCCTTTGACTTATATTCTACTAAGTCTTACAATCATACAATTACAACAAGTGGTCAATAATAATGAAATACACTTTAAAACATAAAGTTGTATCAAATTCAAACACTAGCAAGCCTCCTAGAGCCTAACATCTCTAATGCATGCAAGTTTGAGAATAAATGGAATGTGCAAATATGTCACTGATTTTGTTGCAAATCCCAAATGTGAAATCGTTTTAAAAATCTAATGTATTAGTGCACAACCGATTTCAAAGCTAAGAACAATAGTCTAACAAAAATCAAGTTTAAGTGCAAAACTTTTGTTCAAATCAATCTTAGGGTTTAATAAAATAAGTTTAAGAGTGTAACCCAAGATGAAGGTGTTCAATCACACAACAAAAATGATTTTCAATTCAAACACACAAAACTATGCAGATTAGGCACAAGAAACGATGCTAGAAGAGGGACTTCCTTACAACCAAGAAGATGACAAAAGAGATCAGCTTTGAAGAGATTCTTGTACTCTTTGAATGCCTCAAAAGTTCTCGATTTTGGAGCTAAAAGACAAATTTCACAAGAATCTTCTTTTTCTTCTTCACAAAAATCAAAGTTGTTCTCTTGTAAGTTTTGAGCTTTTTGAGTGTGTTTCTTCCTTGTTGAGACACAACCATGTTCTTGGTTTTTTTATAGTGTTAAGTATCCCATCTTACCAAATTTGTGACCGCTCTAGGGATCCAAGGGTCCATAATTCAGCAAAAATTCAAATTAAAGTGTGTTTTTTAGCTTTTTAAAAAGTTGTCGTATGCAATTAGCGCACTAATGCTGAAACCTAACGCGCAAATCTCGATTTTGCTGCTAATGACAAAGATTAGCGTAAGTTAATCATAGGACCTCAAAATAAATATTTTGTTCATTTGTGTGTTTAGCGACCATTAAACACGTCCCGGACCCAACCAACCCTTATATAACATGTTATACACATTTCTTATGGGTCGTTAAGCCTAATTGGGTGGTCCTGGATATTTTTATAAATCCCAAAACTAAAATCACGATTTCATAACGCTGCGAGGGACTTTTTCGCGCAAATTTGCGCTTTCTTGTCAAATTCCTTTCAAAAACAAGTTTTTCTTTTTCGAAAACTTCCATAATGATCATCAATATGCAAATGACCATTAACACATAGTTTCACATTGTTTAAACTCATAGACCTAGTTATGTGTTAAAGTTCAATTTTTGAAGCTTCAAGTAATCTCATGACATGTGAAAATTTGTTTAAAAAAACTTGGTATGCATGAACTAATGCATTTGGCTTTCGTAAAAGAATTTGTATACCTTATATTGAAATTACAAATTGTGGTATGATCTTTCATCTTCATTCCTTCATGAATGCCGAGTCTTGAACTTGTATGGCTTGAATACCCGTGATGTATTGTTTTGCATCCTTTAACAAAAACTGAAATACACTAGATATTTATTAGTCCATTTTCACCTTGTTTGTTTTCATCAAAGTCCCGGTTGGAGTTAGAGTGACTAACCACTTAGTCCAACAATCTTCCCTTTTTTTATGATAACAAACAATGTGAACTTTAAGGGTGTAAAACATAATCTAAGTGTATATCGCATTCATGATTATAAATTTCATTTATGCAAGTTCAACCACATCAACATTTCCAAGTTTAACTATATTTTTCTCCCCCGTTTGATACCATCAAAAGTGTAGCCAAGCTCCCATGTAGAGAGAACACAATATAGAAGAATAGAATCAATACGAGTAAAATATACGCTCCCCCTTACTTTATGCATATCAAGAAATAATAGATGGAAGTGGTACATAGTCATATAAGATGAATCATAGTGAAACAAGAAAGAGCCATATAGAAACTCAGAGATACGCAAAAAAACAATTCATGATATAGATAGCATAAATCAATGAGAGCATAGTTGTGGCTTAAAACATGAGTTAATAAAAAGAATTTTTCTTAAACAACTAAGACTAACATTTTGGAGCCTAATGCTCACCTAACAATAAGAACTCTAAACACTCCTTCAAGATGACGATGGCCAACTCGCGGAGCCAGAGGCACGATCATTACGCGTGGGCCAAACTGGAAGCAATAGACCCTCGATACGGCGAAGCCGATCATTCTGATGCTGGATACTTGTCTCGACGGCATTGAAGATCTGAGTCATATATGTATGCAGATAACCTAGCTGTGTAGAGACGTACGCCGATGATGGAGACATATTCAGTGGAGGGGTGAAGCCGTCGAACGTAGAAGGAAGTGGAGGTAGTGCCGACTCATAATGTCGTCGTCACGTTGTCGGGGTGGAGCAGTAAAAGTCCCGATCAACTTCATCATCGCCATCATGTGCATTATTGCCGCATCGCTTCTTCATCGTCGAAGTTGTCATCGTCGCCAAAAGTATGGCTATATTCCAAGTAGTCCCAAGACATCAAAAGGAGCAACCGGAGTGTCCGTAGGGAGGGAGACTCATAGCCGCCATAATACTGACCATCCAGAATGGCATCTTCTCTTGTCCACCTTTGCTTCTCACGTATGTAGCAATACTTCATGGCCTTCAGAGTAGCCATGTCAATGGTGTTATAGACAAATGAGGGGACGACCGCTTAATGCGAGATCCACCCGGCGACTCCAAGTAGGATGTGATGATATGTGCATAAGGGAGATGATGACCCGAGCTACACGTGCTCGTCATATAACCAATAATGATGTAGGGTAGGCTGAGAGGAATCATGCGAATTAGATGCCCAAGAATAAACATGTCAAGAAGAGTGACATAGTTTTTACTTCCACCTCGCAGTAAGAATGACCTTGTGAAGTATCTTATGAAGAAGGTGAGCTAGTATCCGTTATACTAGTCTGCAAACAGCTAAAGTCCTTTTCGGCCGAAAGAAGGAATTAAGTACTTCAAGATGATCAAAGGGCCAATCGAGAAATTTGCACACAACCATAGTGGTAGGAGGGTGCAATGGGAGTTGAGGCCGCTGAGCGAGATTTTCGTGTGTTATCTCAATGGACCTACTAGCAACGGACGATCTTAGAACAAAATGGTTCGTTATTTCAAGATTTAAATAAAAACTCGAACTAATGGGGATTATAGTTAGCGTCGTGGGCACAAAAAGTGGTCCATCCAAACCATATCAAAAATCTCCCGAATTGGGAGATGAGCCTTGTCAAAGAAAGTTTAAATCGACAACGGCGGCCTTAGGATTTTGGCATTCGTTAGGCGTGGAGCCACTAACTCTAGAACTGATACGAACTCATAAACATACTTTGGCACGACCCTCACGCTGCTGGGGCATTTGCAGAGCTGGGGACGGGGTGTGTGGATTCGGATTCACTACTTGAGGACGAAGATGATTGAATGACACGATGGCTAGAGGGACGATGAGAGGATGTGGCTTGGGTAGGACGAGACGTGGTGGGGCTTGAACGGGGAGTGGTGGTGGTAGCCGGACGGGAAGAAGGGCGGTTGGAGGCTCGACGAGACGACATTGGGGTAATTGAAAAGTGAAGAAATTGACAAAGAGAAGTGAAGATTGTTGCCTTGTGGGAGTAGAGATCACGGTGGAGACGTCGAGAGGAGGGTGGAGACATGTGGAATCGACAAGAGGAGAGGGGAGAGGAGTTGTCTCGAGGAGAGGAGAGGGAGAGATGTGTGAGGTGAGTAAAATTTTAGGGTAAAATTGAATTTATAGACCCCGAACGACATTAATGCGCTAATGGGTCGATTTGTATTCTGACTGTAACACTATTAGCGTGCTAATGTATGCTATTAGCAAGCTAATTTCCTCTCGGAAATTTTTGGTTAGGACACTATTAGCGCGCTAATTTCCTCTAGAAATTTTGGACATAAAATTTTTGAATTTTTGAAATACAACTCCGATTCACCTCAAACTTCATGGACACTTCACTAACACCATATAAAAAGGTTTGGAACATCTAAAACATGTGTAGAAGATCCGATTCTCGAACCATGCCTAACTCACGCCAAATCTTAAAAATTGATCTCTAGGCAAAGGCTTAGTGAATATATCGGCTAGTTGATCTTTTGTGGAACATGGATGAGTTTAACATGGCCCTTTTGGACATGATCACTAAGAAAATGGTGCTTAATCTCAATATGTTATTGTCAAAAGTGTAACACCGATTTTTCTATATGTTAATTGCACTTGTGTTATCACAATAAATTTCTAAGACAACCTACTAGGATTTGATAATCCTCAAGTTGTTGTTTTATGTATAGAATTTGAGCAAAACAACTCCCAACAGCCACATATTCAAATTTCCACCATAGATAAAGCAACAGAAATTTTGCTTTTTGCTAAACCATGAGATAAGTGAATTTCCTAGCAAGTGACAAAATCTGGAAGTGCTTTTCCTATCAACTAGACTTCCTACATAATCAGAAGCAACAAAACTTCGGAGTTCGAAACTCATGATTTTGTTGAACCACAATCCTAAGTCTTGTGTTCCACTTAGATATCGAAATATGCGCTTTACACATTTTAAGTGTGACTCCTTGGGATCGGATTGAAATGTAGCACATAAGCACACACTAAACATAATGTTGGGTCTACTAGCGATCAATTATAGGAGGCTACCTATCATTCCTTGGTAAATTTTAGGATCTATGGATTTTCCTAGTTGGTATTTGTCCATTTTGATAGTGGAACTACTAGGAGTGTCTCATGCTTTCAGATTTTCAAATTTGAACTTCTTTAACATGTTCCTCACATACTTTGCTTGATTTATAAAAATGCTATGTTTGGATTGCTTTATTTGCAAGCCTAGAAAGTATGTTAGTTCACCCATCATGCTCATTTCAAATTCATTTGTCATCAATGATGAGAATTTATCACATAAACGTGTGTTGGATGACCCGAAGATGATATCATCAACATAGATTTGAACAAGTAGCATGTCCCATTTTTTGATCAAAATAAACAAAGTAGCATCTAGTGTTCCTTTCTTGAATCCTTTCTCAAGTAGAAATGCACTAAGTCTATCATACCAAGCTCTAGGAGCTTGTCTTAGTCCATACAAGGCTTTTTGAAGATGATAGACATGGCTTAGATATTTATAATCTTCAAAACCCGGTGGTTGTTCTACATATACTTCTTCATGGATGAACCCGTTTAGAAATGTGTTTTTAACATCTATTTGGTATAGTAGAAACCCGTTGTAGCAAGCATAAGCAAGAAACATGTGAATTACTTCTAGTCTTGCTACGGGTGCAAAGGCCTCCTCATAATCAATTCCTTCTTCTTGATTGTAGCCTTGTACAACCAACCTAGCCTTGTTTCTTACAATTTCACCTTTTTCATTCTTTTTGTTTCTAAAAGCCCATTTGGTGCCTATGGTAGTGTGGTCCTTAGGTCTAGGTACTAATGTCCATACCTTGTTCTTAACAAAGTGGCTTAGCTCTTCTTGCATAGCCATTACCCAAAATTCATCTCCTAAGGCATCATCTATCTTGGTGGGCTCTGGCTTGTGACATAAAAGCTCAAATGTCCTTCATCTCTATGTAATGTTGACCTAGTGATTATTCCTTTGTTTGGATCACCTATAATTTGTTGAGATGAATGGCCAATAAGAAGTCTTGAATTTTTAGCGCACTTGTTTCGATTCCTTTCTTACCTCGACCTCTTGACTATTTGAGGTTTGTCCTAGTGGTACCATCATCTTCATCATCAATCCTCAATTTTTCAAAGTTTTGCATTATCTTTACTTCGAGATCTACTTCATCAAATTTCATATGGATAGACTATTCTATGGTTTTGGTTGATCTATTAAACACCCTATATGCTTTGCTATGTATAGAGTACCCTAGGAAAGTACATACCTTTGACTTTGAATCAAATTTGTCTAATTGATCCTTATCATTTAGAACATAGCAAGTACAACCGAACACCTTAAAATAACTTATGTTTGGTTTTTGGCCTTTCCATAGTTCATAAGGAGTCTTTTTCACTTCCTTTCAGACATTTACTCTATTTATAACATAGCATGCTGGGTTAATGGTTTCGTCCCAAAAATGCTTAGCTATGTTGTACTCATTTAGCATAGTCCTACACATCTCTTAGAGTATCCTATTTTTTCTTTCAACAACTCCATTTTGTTGGGGTGTTCTAGGAGAGGATAATTGGTGTGTATAACCTTGTTTAGCACAAAAATCCTTCGAGTTCCTATTACAAACTTACCACCTCTATCACTTCTAATGATGGTGATTTTGTATCCCTTTTCATTCTCAACTACAGCACAAAATTTTACAAACACATCAAACACTTCATGCTTATGAGATAGGAAATACACCCTGTATACCTAGTAAAATCATCAACAATGACAAAGCAATATGATTTACCTCCTAGACTTTGTGTTTGGGTAGGTCCGAACAAATCTATATGGATAAATTCTAAGGCTCGAGTAACATCATTTGTTACTTTTGTCTAAAATGATGATTTCACTTGTTTACCAAGGATACATGGTTCACACTCCTTATCTTTCTTAAACGTGCATTTGGGTACGCCCTCGATGACAAGATCATGCTTAGTCAATTTTGACAAGTTTTTCATGCTAGAATGTCCTAATCAATGGTGACATAACCATGCATCACATTCGCTTTGTGCACTCAAACATGAAATATTTTGCATATTCATCTCATTAAAGTTAATGGCATAAACATTTTTATCTCTATATGTGATAAATGAAGTTTCATGCTTCTTATTCCTAACAATGTATTTCAATGATTCAAACATAACATGAAATCCTTTGTCACTCAATTGACTAATACTAAGCAAATTATGTTTCAAACTATCAACAAGATAAACATTAGAAATAGAAAGTGAATTGTTACGGACGGTTTCGAGACCTATAACTTTTCCTTTGTTGTTGTCTCCAAATGTAACCTTTTCACCATCATACCGCTTTAGCTCAATGAATTGATGTGCATATCCTGGTCCATATGTCTTGAGCACCCACTATCTAAGTACTATGGGGTGCTCTTCCTCGCATCCTACATAATGGGAAACACACTAGATTTTGGTACCCAAACACCTTTGGGTCCGAAAAGTTAGTGTCATAAACATTTGTAACTATCCATACTAGTCTACCCACTTTGGCCTTTTGTAAGGCATATTTCCCAACCATATGAGACCTATTGCACTTTGAGCATCTATGATCATCGTTTAGCTATTTCTTTTAACTCAACAAGTTTGCTCCATAGCTCAGGCCTTCTTTGTTGAGTGCACGTCATTGTGCTCCCAACATCATGTCAAACATTTTTCTACCATTAGTGAACTTATGCACCGTGCTAGTCAAGTCCTCTACTTTCTTGACTAAAGCATCTCTCTCCTCTAGGACTTCATTCAAGTCACTTTGAAGATCATTAATGTTTTCATTTTGTGACTCTATATCACTAATTGCTATGGTCTAGCTCTTTTTGAGTTGTTTGGTCTTTTTGACCTCCTTTTCCTACTCTTTCCTAAGCTCATCAAGATTTGGAATATCATCCAAATCATCAACATCATCAAAGTTAAGAGAGTTAGAATTTACCTCGCCTTGTGCTATGAGACAAAGTATTGCCTTCTCATTCTCCGATTCGGATTCTGAACTTGATGATGATGAGTCATCCCAAGTTGCCTTGAAGCTCATCTTCCCTTTCTTCTTATCCATCACCTTATTGGATTTGCATTCTGCCTTGATGTGACCTAGTTTGCCACATCCGAAGCATATAGTCTCACTTGACTTTCCTCCCTTGCTTCCAGTTATAAACTTCTTCTTGTACCTATCCTGCTAGTACATTGCCTTGTTTAGCTTTCTTGAAAGCATATCTACTTCCTCCTCAAGATCATTCTCGTCAAAAGATTTTTCATCTTCAACGACATCTATTGATGCAACCGAGGAGCTATTTGCCTTCAAAGAAATCTCTTTTCTTGAACTCTTTGCGCTTCCATTTAATGCTTCTAGTCTAGCTCAGTCTTTAAGTTCAAATTCATGGACGGTTAGCTCTCCACACAATGCATCAAATGTATAGTCTCCAAGGTTTGGTGCCGATTGAATAGCATACTTCTTGGCATCCCATTCCTTAGGCAATCCTCTAAGGAATTTGTACACCGAGGTCTCTTGATCATAATTCTCTCCAAGATTCTTCATCTGATCCAACTCGAAAAGTTTCATAGTGCTCCTCAAGAATCCTTAACTTTGTCTTTTTCACTTGCATGGTATCTTCATAGTGTACCTCAAGCTTTTTCCATACTTCCTGGCCGCTTGACAAGCACTTACTCGATTAAACTCATTTTCACTCAATGCACAAAATAAGTGATTCATGGCTTGATAATTTGAGAGCTCACTCTGATCTCCTCGACAGTTGTACTCTTTTAAAGGCTTGTCCAAGCTGGTAGCCACTTTCAATTGCATCCCACAAGAATCTATTTTGTGTTCTATGTAAAACTTCATCCTTGCTTTCCAATGAACATAGTTGGTTCCATCAAAATATGGAGGCTTACTCAAGGAGTTGCCTTCCCTAAGGCAAGCCGTGGATCTAAAGTTTGCATCCTTGCACAAAAATACCAAAGATACGTTACTAACGCTCGAGCAATAACCCGCTTCCGATACCACTTGAGGTCACCCAAGAGGAGGGTGAATTGGGTTACCGAGTACTTATTGCCCTTTTTAAATCTTTATGCACAAATTACAATTACAATGCATACACTAACAATGAATATACATGCTATGCAAATGAATCGATAGAAGAGATGGAAAGTGACACATGATTTATAGTGGTTCGATCCAATGATCTACATCCACTACCTAACTTCCCCGCTTAGGATTTTTAATCCCTCACTTATATTGCAAATAAGTGTTACAACCTAAGACACAAGCCTAGAATCCTTAATTATAATTAGGACTTTCTACCTAGTCGTAACTAGGGTTTTTGCCTAGTCTCAACTAGGTCTTCCCCTTTCGACTTACATTCTACTAAGTCTTACAATCATACAATTATAACAAGTGGCCGAATAATAATGAAATACACTTTATAACATAAAGTGGTATCAAATTAAACACTAGCAAGCCTCCTAGAGCCTAACAACTCTAATGCATGCAAGTATGAGAAGAAATGGAATATGCAAATATGTCACTGATTTTGTTGCAAATCCCAAATGTGAAATCTTTTAAAAATCTATTGTATTAGTACATAACCGATTTCAAAGCTAAGAACAATAGTTTAACAAAATCAAGTTTAAGTGCAAAACTTTTGTTGAAATCAATCTTAGTGGTTTAATAAAATAAGTTTAAGTGCAAAACTCCAAGATGAAGGTGTTCAAACACACAATAAAAATGATTTTCAATTCAAAGACACAAAAACTATGTAGATTAAGCACAAGAAAAGTTGCTAGAACAAGGACTTCCTTTCAACCAAGAAGATGACAAAAGAGATCGCCTTTGAAGAGATTCTTGTACTCCTTTAAAAGCCTCAAAAGTGCTGGATTTTGGTGCTGAGGACAGCCACAAGAATCTTTTTTTCTTTCTTCTTCACAAAAATCAAAGTTGTTCTCTTGTAAGTTTTGAGCTTTTTGAGTGTGTTTCTTCCTTGTTGAGATACAACCATGTTCTTAGTGGTTTTATAGTGTTAGGTATCCCATCTTACCAATTTGTGACCGTTCTAGGGATCCAAGGGTCCGTAATTCATAAAGAATTCAAATTAAAGTTCGTGTTTTTCCTCGCTTTTTTTAAAAGCTCATGTGCAATATGCAATTAGCGCGATAATGTCGAAACCTAGCACGCTTAACAACTCGCACTTAGCGCGCTTAATCCATGGGACTTCAAAATAAATATTTTTTTCCTTTGTGTTAGCGACCCTTCTAAACACGTCCCGACCCAACCTAGCCTTATATAACATGTTATACACGTTTGTTATGGGTCATTAAGCCTAATTGGGTGGTCCGTATATTTTTACAAATCTCGAAATGGAAAATCACGATTTCATAACGTGCGAGGAACTTTTCTCCTCGTAAATCTGCGCTTTTCTTTCAAAGACCTTTCAAAACAAGTTTTTCTTTTTCGAAAACTTCCATAATGATCTCTCAATATCCAAATCACCATTAACACATAGTTTCACATCACAGTACAAACTCATAGACCTAGTTATGTGTTAAAGTTCCATTTTTGAAACTTCAAATAATTTCATGACATGTGAAAATTTGTTTAAAAAAACTTGGTATGTATGAACTAATGCATTTTGCTTGCATGAAAGAATTTATTTACCTTACATCAAAATTACAAATCAGTGGTATGATCTTTCGTCTTCATTCCTTTATGAATGCCGAGTCTTGAACTTGTATGGCTTGAATACCCATGATGTATCGTTTTGCATCCTTTAACAAAAATTGAAATACACTTGATATTTATTTGTCCATTTTCACATTATTTGTTTCCATTAAAATTCCGTTGGAGTTAGAGTGACTAACCACTTAGTCCAACACTTACCACTATATATAGACGCATAAAATTGACCCATTTGATGATATATACATACCATTTACAAAAGAGGCTTGAGTATGGTTACTATTCATACATTGTTCATTCACTATTTACCCTATAGATCCGAAAAATAAAATCGCTTAAGCATAAGTTCTCTTCAAGAACTTCATGAATCTCTTTCTCTCTCGCACACATTCATTCAGCGCTTTATTATACCATAATGGTTTGAGGAGAGCATTGTTTTTTTTTTTTTTTTAACTTTTTGAGGAATAAATTTGAAACAAGTATGCTCAAGCTTTTATTTGGTGTATTCTTTAGCGGTATAATCTGCTTGGGGTTCGGGTTCTTTGATTAGATGCTCCCATAGTTTAGTATCTTCGTATTTGGACTGAGTTTGAGGGATTTGTGGGGAATGATGAGAATGATTGGGAAGACTTGGGGTGGGAAGTGTTTTTTGTGGATTGAGTTGCAATGTTGTTTCTTGGGAATTAAACCCTTGTTTGTACAGATGTCTTGTGCTCTTACTACGTGTCAGGGTATTTGGTCCCGAATATTGATCCAATACCTTCAATCAACTTGTGTTTCAATTCCCGATCCCCAAATCTAATTTTTACTTCTTTTCGATGAAAATCATTTTGGTTTTCGGTCTCATGGTGGTGGAGCTCGAATTCCCGACCACCCATCTCAATATAAGAATTATTTTGGTCCCCTAATCAGCTTTTAGTTCCATGTTCTACTTCATGTCATTAAATTCATGCTGGGTTTTCATTTACATGTTCGAGGGGACTCAATTCTATAGCTCATTTGAGAATCAATTAGGTTTCATTATCAATTTTTAGTTTTTGTGGCTCAAATGAGATTAGATGACTCATTAACATTATGTTCGTGCAACTGGATTGTTAACATTGTGGAGCATCGAATGGAGATAGCTTTTGCAAGTTTGGAAAGGATGCATTTTGAATTAGTCCTAAAATAACTTAGATTGCGCTTGTTTCCTCAAACTTACTACAATAGTGCAAGTGAATAATGAAAGTAACTCTCAATTTATGGTACTCACTCAAGTTTCTACATTGTTGTCATGCAGTTGTACGAAGAGTTTGGTAGCAACCTGAGACTTCTTTCCGAAAGTTCAAGAAAGTGTTGTGATGACTGCGTTATCTAACTATGTTTGTGTTTTTGGTTTCAAAAAAAAAAAACTAACTTGGTGTTTTTATTTTTAATTATTTCTTAGTTATGTTGCTATGTTGTATTAATGTATGACTTGTTGCCCAAGCTTTGCAAACCTTACTTGTTGCCCAAGCGTCCCTCTCTCACAAATCATTCTCGCCTTCCCTCTCCCTCGCTCACGCTTCATGCTCTTTTTTCACCTCATCGTCTCGTTTTCATTCAACCTTTAAAATTGTCTCGCATCACTAGTCTTCATCTTATGTATTCTCTCATTTTCGTATTCCTACATTCTCAAGATCCCAAAAGTTCATTCTATTCAAAACTCTGAGTTTCAAACTTCAAACCGTGTTCTCGAGTTCGTGTTTAAACATTAATTTTTGTTGATTTTGTTGGCTTAATTTATGTGGGTTTTTTTGCACATGAGATCAAATTGATTTGGTTGTGAGGAGTGATTTCATGTGTTTTGTATTGTTCCCAAATTGGAAGTCTCTTAGGTCTCATTGGATTGACACTTCATCGTATTGAAGGGGTGGAGGAGATGTGTAGTCCTGTTTTAAAAATCGATCATCAATTCTGATCACTGACCAATGCAATCACTGTATGAACATATTTAGATTCATCTGAAGTTCATGACTCATTGATCAATGCTTTGGTTCTCCTCCTCAAGATCTACATCACCAAATCATGGTTAGTAAATCTCTTCATTTCTATGTGATTTTGGATTTCGTTGGGTTTGGGGTTCATGCGCAATGAGATTACAAAACAATTTAAACGAGAAAACCCCAACAGATCCGAATCCGATTCCATTAAAACATGTTTAAACTATGAAAACTTAATCATACCTCGCCGCAATGTACCTTCTCGAAGGTTAATCGATCTCTAAGTGCGTCGCAACGACGAACGCCTCTATCAAGAATCCACACACGAACGGTGCGACCGAGATTTGAAGTGCTAGCTTCGAGAGAATACCAAACTTTTTGTTTCTCTCCAAAACGATCCAGAGCATACCAAAAACCCTAAGTCGTTTCTTAAAACGAAAATAGAGTTTCGCCCTTTTTAAAATCTTTTGTACTTGTATTCTAACTCAAAGTGCGTCTATTTATACAACCCTCAGTATATAGACGCTTAAGTAAATTACACATATACCCCTACTTAAAGAAGATAAGTGTAATACACTACAAGGACGTTTCAAGCTGGCTATGAATTTTATCATATAAAATTCATTTTTCTCAACCATCTTAAAATCTCGCAAAACCATTCTCAAGCAAAGCACCTAATAACAGCTCATACAATGTTGCGCAAAGGTACCAAAACACATTTTGGTATACAAGTCATGTTTCGCGCTCTAGCAAGACATTATGACTACCCAAGTTGTACGAATATCAAATCGATACAACCTAATCAATAGTGTATATAACATCCTTTGTCACACGATATCCTTTTGATCAAACATAAGGCATGGAATTGTCATCCAACATGTTCAATCGTACTAGTCTCGATTTCTAGGTAGATCGAAAACATCTGTTGACATTGATCAATATCAATTCACTTAGATCTAGGCCTTTTAACATGCCTAACACATCGAGGATCCACCGGATATCTCTCTTTATATGAGAGGGGACAAATTCTATCTCAATTACACAACTTCACCACATTATTCACACAAGAACTAATCACAACCTTTATAATCGTCCTAATTAAAGACAACGCTTGATTACAGGCTAAATCACTCGTATTCCTAATGTTGAAGTCTCCTGGTAATCTCAAGTCGAGGACTCAAAAATATACCTATCATGAGAAACAACTATGACTTAATCCATGTGATGTTCTCATAATGGTTCGGCTCCAAGATTGTTCCCTAACAAGTACTCATGATCTTGATTCGTATTCCTATACGTATGATCATCGTATGATCATCAATCAAGACTCACACTAGTCTTAATTCATTATAGTTCCCAAGATAATAATCGATCAGTGGACATTTAGGATATTTCGTAAATACCCATGGATCTTATTATAATGTAAACATGCAAATCAATTATAATAAACAAGAAATGAAATCCTCTATTTTATTAACTAAAATGTATTCATAAAGACTCATTAATGGATTGACCTAGGCACATTTCCCAACATCCAAATCAGCCTCCTTACGCTACATCGACGTCGTAATATACTCACTTCCTTTCAGTAGAATCGCCACGCTTCTTTGCTTCGAACTTTTCCACCTACTCCACCTCCATTCAAAGTAAACACATCCGTATCGCGATCTAAAATCATCTATATAAGTTTGAAAACTTGCATCTCAGGTAACCATTTACAACTAGATCATTTTCAAAACCTCCATAGACCAAGAACACTTCCTTAGTCCTTGCCATTAAGTACTTAAGGATGTTCTTTACCTGCTATCTAAAGTTGACTCTCACCGGATCCGATCGATATCTCGTTTGTAGTGCTCAAAGCATATGATACATCGTAAATCAAGTGCATAGGTATACATGATAGATCCCATAGCTTGATGCATATGGAATCTTATTCATACGATCTCGCTCATCATTTGTCCTAGTGACATCGATTCTTGCCGAGACTTATGCTGCCATGAGACATTGGTAATAATCCTCTTTTGAGTCTTGCAAACTGAAATTCTATTCAAGTACTTTGTCTATGTAAGCACTCGATCTCAGTGGACCCGATTAGCCTCTCTAGGATCTATCCATATAGATCCTTATCCCTAGATATAGTGCTGCATCTCCTAAGTCTTTCGATCAAGAAACACTTCCCTCACCAAGACTCGACACTTCTTTTTGCAATGTCGGGATGTCATTTCCAATGAGTAATATACATCAACATACAAGACTCGTAAAAACAACTACACTCCCATCGACCTTCTTGTATACACAAGTGCTCATCTTCTTGTTAATAAAGCCAAAAATCCTTCGATTGCTTTCATCAAACGAAGATTTCAACTCCGGTGCTTTCTGACTTTAATCCATAAATGGATCTTTGGAAGCTTGCATACCTTCCTAGAATTTTCAGATGTACAAAACCTTCAAAGTCAGTATCATATACACGTCCTCAAGCAACTTTCCATTAAGAAATGTTGTTTTATATGCATTTGCTATATCTCATAGTCATAATATGCAAAGAATGGCAATTAAATTTTATGGATTCTCTGAAAGCATGGCTATCGGGCGAAAAAAGTTTCATCATAATCAACACCCCTGAGTCTCACCTTTAAACCTTTACTACAATTTTACTTTGAAAGTATGCACTTCGCCATCCATGTCGGCTTTTCTTCTTGAAAACCCATTTACATCCAACTGGTCTTACCACCTCATCGTAAATCAACCAAGTTCCAAAACTTGGTTTGTCATACATGGATCGCATCTCGTAGTTCATGCCACTTAGCCATTTATCCGAGTCTCAGTCTAGACATAACCTCCGATAAGTGGGCGTTGGCTCATTTTGATCCATAAGCAACACATCACGACTATCATAGCATGAACCGAATCTCTCTCTGCTCATGTCTTTACCCTGCCTCGTATTTACGCTGGCTCAGGTCACTACAAGTGATGTTCAACCTGTCTCGAATCGTTGTTGAACTTCCAAATAGCTGCTCGATGCTGTTTATCTCCCGTGATTCTTGAACTTCTTCAAGATTTATTTCTTCCCACTAAGTGTCTTTTGAAATAAACTATTTTTCCATAAAAGTCACCATACCGAGCAACAAACACTTTTGTTCTCAACGGATTATAAAGAGTAATATCCTTTTGTTTCCTCAGATACCCTACAAATAAACACTTATCGATTTAGGTGCTAGTTTTTCGAGACTTGTCGCTTTACGTAAGCCTCATAATCCTAAATCATAAAGGAAAAGACAAACTAGGTTCTCTCTCCCTTACCATATCTCATATGCATGTTTTATCAACCGCTTGTAAAAAACTCGATTTAGAGTGAAAGTCATAGCTTTATAATGCATAATCCCAAAAGGATAATGGAAGATCCGCATGACTCATCATGCATCAACCATATCTAATAAGGTTCGATTTCTCCTTTCTTAAACTCCATTCCATTATGGAGTTGTCGGTGGAGCTTCAATTGGGGAGACAATCCCACAATTTCTAATATGATCATCAAATTTTTGGGTTTAAATACTCACCACCTCGATCTGATCGAAGTGTTATGATAGTTTTACTTAAGTTAATTCTAAGCACTTCATTTTGAAACGTTCAAACATCTCAAATGATTTAGCTTTCTATGTTTCATAAGATATACATAACCAAATTTATTTTAAATCATCAAAAGAATCTGTAATGAAGTACTCGATAACCTCCTCTATCCATCGTGTTTATAGGACCGCATACATCGTATGCATTAGACCTTAATAAATCACTCGCTCTTTTCACTATGTCTAAGTAAAGTGGACTTTTAGTCATCTTGCCTAGTAAATAAGATACGCACGTTTCATATGTTTCTAAATCAAATGAATCTAGAAGTCCATCTTTATGCTTAAGCTTCACAAGTATGCGTTTCTCATTTATGTGGCCAAGACGACAATGCCAAAGATAGGTTTGATTCAAACTCATTTGACTTGAATCTCTTTGTATT